>JAODHX010000446.1:35367160-35403711 GCA_027576295.1 Cossypha polioptera
GGGGCCAGCGCGGGGGAGCGCGCTCCGCCCCGCCGCCGATAGGAGGGGCGAGCGGGGCTGGGCGGGGCGAAGCGGCAAACCCCGCGTGGTGATTGGCTGGTGCCGCTGTCAATCCGGGGCGGCCGCCGTGGCCGTGGGGAAGGAGGGGGAGGCGGAGAGGAAACAAAAACAATCGCCCGGGCGCCGCCATCTTGGGCCGGTTCTCCACACGCCACACGGGTGAATGGGTAGATATGAGATTACCACGGGGGAGCAGCGGCAGCAGGGCACCGAGGGCTGTTCCGCGCTGCCAGCGACACTCGGCGGGCTCTAGGCACGGCCGCCGCCGCCCGGAGAGAATCCCCCGGCTCGGCCTTTTCGCCTCGCCAGCCCCTAAGCTGCACTGCTGGAGGGACAAAGTTGGGCTGAGCCGCGCTGCCTCCGCCGCCCGGGAGACCGGAGAGTTGAGCCGGGGTCAGAGTTAGGGGAGAGGGTGAGGAGGGGATCGCTCCCCGCTCCGCCGTGTGGGAGGCGCGGGGAGAAGGCTCTGCCTCCCCGCCCCTGCCGTCTCCTGCTGCTCGCTCCTAGGAGGAAAAGAAAAAGGAGGAGGAAAAAAAAAAAAAAAAAGAAAAGGCAAGAACTGGATTGAGCCCGGAGGGTGGATTTTGTGGAGTCTCGGTGTGAGCAGCGGCGGGGCGGCGAGGAGGAGATGTGTCCGTGAGGATCCATCCAGGAGCCGTGAGGAGCGAGAGGAGCCCGGCTCCATCCAGCCTCAGCACCGCCGCCTCCCTTCCAAAGAAGCCCAGCTCTCCTGGAAGCACGAGCGAGGATCTGCCACAAAGAATATACCACCCTCCTCCCCAGCGCCTGGATACTGCATTTTATTTTTTTTTTTATTTTTTTTTGTACCCCCTCCCCAGCCACTCTTGTGTGTTTGAATACCAAATATAGCCTCTTGCGGGGGGAGGGGATGGAAATCTAGAAGAATTGGAAATCTTGCCGGGATTCGGGAGTGCTGGTGCTGGAGAAGGGCGGCGAAGAGGGGGGGATGCACTGCTCTCGCTGCCTGCCCAAGGACTAGAGATTTGCCTCTTCCCGGGGAGCCCGAAGGTTTGTTTGTTCCCAGACTGTTGTCTCCCTTTCCTGGGCTACGCTAAATCCCTCAGCATTTATTAAAGAAAATCCACGTGTAGCTGGTGGCTGGTTTTTAAGGTAGTTTTTCATCGACAAACTGACAAAAACTTCCTCTCTTCGCCCCGAGCTTTGGAACTGGAATGGAGCTGCTTTTCTCCCAAACACTACACGGGGTGTGAAGGGGGGGGAGGCAGGACGAAAACATCGCCTTGGACTGATCCCGATCCGACCCCCCGACCCTCGCACCCACGAGGGATGATCCTTCACGGCGCCTGATGTGGAAAACACTTGGAGACTCAAAGACTTCGTCGTGCTCAGCAGCTTAATCGTTGACTTGTTTTGTTTTTTTGTTTTTGTTTTTTTTTTAAGTGGATTCGTAGCATTACTTTTATGAATTGAATTTTGCCACTGTTTGTACAGAAGCCAAATGACACGTGTGTTTTGAAGCACGGTTCCAAATATATTTATCCCTCCCTCAACCCGGATTCTCTCTAGAAGGAGCCGCGGGGAGGTCATCAGTGTCTAAACAAACCTGATTTTTAGTGTTTTACGAACACTACTTGCTGCAGAAATGTTGCTATAAATTGCTTTATAAAGGTTCAGCAAGAAGGGAGATTTTTCCAGCTTGCAGGACCCAGAAAACTGGATACTTAAAGTCACTTAAATGTTTTAACAGCATTGGAAAATGGGAGCTGCTACTAAGTTGGCGTTCGCTGTTTTTCTTATCTCTTGTTCATCAGGTAAGTGAATGTTCCTGGATTTGCCACTTGAAACGGAGGGCTTTGGGGTCAGCGCTTGAAAACTTGGGCTGGCTCTGTATGAATGAGAAGAAATATTTTTCTTTTTAGGTTGCAAGTATTTGTGGATGGCAGCGACTGTAAAGGCAGGAGCTGCTTTCGTGTTTATTCTTTAAAATATATATAATGAGAGCACTTCAAATGCTCACAGCGCTTGGATTTCAGATCAATTGTGCGGAATAAATGTGGAGACATAACCACCTAGTGTCACATAAGTAACCTGGCAGCGCAGTTATCGGTGTTGGATGCTGGTTTTAAATAAGAATTACCCAGCTGAAATGCTCTTTCCTTCAGTTTGATCTCTCTTACCCCGCACTATTCACTGGTGAATAGCGACCTTCGTTAATGCATCATTAAATTAGAATAGGTGCCGCTCTGAGAGGCTGAGCTCGTCCTTTGGTGATAGCGAGGGGCGTGTGCGTGCAGAGATGTACCAACAGAACTGGGGTGAAAAGCCAGGCTTTCGGTTTCTAAAGAATAATTTGTAACCCTTCGTCTTTTGCTATTCGCTGTGTCACTGCCTTGTAGTGCAGGAAAAAAAAATCGACTGATTTTCTCTTTAAAACAGCAGAATTTGAGGTGCAAACGCCAGCTCTGAATCCTGGGGTGTGAGGACTTCCCCACGCTTCTCCAGGAGGAAAATTGTTATGGCAGCAACCAGTGGTTGGGCAACTGTTGGTCCATTTGTGCTTGGAGCTCCATCAGTGCCACAAATAAAACCCTCTCACGAGCTGTGTGAGGCTGTAACACGGGTTACAAGCCAGCCTGGCACTCCGTGCCCGCATTTGGAACGTGTATTTAGTGCTCTGTGCAGGTTTTGAGCATCCTTGCAGGGTGTGCAAAGCTACACTTGTTTATCGGGCTAAAAGCTCCCAGACAAGTGCTCAGCCTCCCCGTGTGACCGGGAGAAGGGAGTAATGAGATCCCTGTGAGGATGCCTTTGAAATTTCCAGCGTTAGGAGCTGGAGGATTTTGCTGAAGAGGTCGTTTTGCTGTGGTTAGTAAATGGATAAGTCTCGTCTTGTGTCTGTAGTGCTATCGATCCGCGCTGTGTGCGCTAAATGTGCTGTGAAATGGCGAGCGCTGCCAGGGAGAAACCCAAAAACCCTGCCTGTGCTAACCGGGGAAACGCACAGCGGGTTAAGGACAGCCAGAAGGTTCTTCAGGAGGTTTAATTTTTATTCTTCTTCTGAAACAAAACACGATTTCTGGCAGGTTTTGCCTTGCAGCCAAGACGTGTGTGTCGTCTTTTCCTAATGCCTGATTTTTCAGCTCGGCAGCGTTCCTCTTAATTCAGCAATATGTTTTGTAGGGAAACTTTTTTTCCCCCTCTCACTAACAGTTTCTGAAAGTCTTGTTGCCATCTGCTCTCCATGTCTGTCTCTCTTCCCCGTCCACCTCTAAGATCCTTTTGCCTAGAGCACAGAATAGTGGTTTTTATTGACATTACCTATCACACTTAATAGAAGAACAGCTTAACAATAAAGAACGTCTTTTCTTTAACATTTCTCGCCCGGGTTGTCCTTGGTAAGGTGAAAAGAATGTTTCTCTTGCCTGTGAAGAATTAATCTTGGCTAAATGAGCAGGAAACTGCCTGCAATCCGGGCTGCTTCTCATGGTAATGACGTTGTTTTGGTGGTTATGCCAGTATTACACATTAAGTGTTCCGGTACTTAACAATTATTATACTATTTTCTACTCACACCAGGACTGCAGACACTCTAAAATTTCAGGCAAGTCTAAAAATAAATAAGTCAACAGTAAACTGTTGGGTTTATGATCAGAACTACAAGATTATATAAGATTTTAAGCTTGAAGTACAGGCGTTTTTATGAGTAGTGTTTCTTAACTGACTCACTCCAGTGTAAAACCCTACCTGATGAATTGGTTCTAACATCATCATCACCACCAGAACTTCATTTTCCAGTCTTTAGTGTGAAAATCAGTCTGCCCAGGTTCTATATTTCAGAATATTGGCAATGGTTGAGAAAATCCTGGAGTTCAGGTGTGGAGGTGCCTCTCTCTGGTGTGCAGCTCCAGATCCTCACAGGCTGTTGCAGCGATTGGGGGTTTGGTTTGCTGTATTTGTTCATTTATTTTTAAATACAGCTATTTTCTGCAGATGTTTACATGGTCAATTAATACCGGGGCTCTTTTAATAGGTGAAAATGCTGTGGTTTTATTCTGCGTGGTGGGTGTGGAAGTGCTCTTTAGGTTCAAAGCGATTTATTTTATTATCTGTAAACTGCTCTATGAAATCCTGTAAATGTACTGCGAATGGACAGGAATTTGCAGTGAGTTTAATCATCTTTGTCAAGAGAGTGAAAATATTTCCCCATCTGACGAAGATATTTGAAAAAGAGCATCTGTGTTGTTATTAGGCTTTAAAATATTTGTAGATGCTGGGATAAAAGTGGGTGTAGGTTTGCACCCATCTGTAGGAACTCCAGAGGCTGAGATGAATTCATATTAACTAAACAAGAAAACAAAGTGCCCAGGTCAAAGTTCTCCATGTGCCCTCTAATATACTTCTTAGATAAACCTGTGTGCATGTTTGATTTCAGAAGGAGCAGAAGATCCTGAAGTAATAATAAAATACTTCAGAACAAGCTTCCTGTGCCTCTGCTGTAGGTGAGGCAAGATTGTAGGAGAGCTTCACAAGAAAACTTGTGACTGAAACAGCTTGTTCATCAAAGAAGGCTCTCTTCAGATATTATCTGTGTGCTCCCCTCCCCCAGGGAAGTGTGGTTGTGTTCTGGTGTTTGTGTGATTGCTGAGCTACACTTTAGAACATTTCAGGAACAGAGAATGGGCACTTTCATAATTTTCTGGGATTTTTGAAACATACACCCCATGCAGGTGAAAGTGTGGGAGATGCTGAAGTAGTGGATTTTCCTCACCCATAATCTTAGTTTAAAATCTCGTTGTTCCTTTTATTACTCATAAACTCCTCATTTCCTAACTCATCATCTCTTCTGAGATACCTGCTCTGCCTTTGGTACCTGGGTGGTCCCTCATCAAAGTAGTTCTGCAGTCTCCTACAGGGAACAAGACCTGGGTTTTTTAGAGCTGGAGCTAAAATCAAGCTAAAAATCACCTAAGCAAAAGGAACAGTATCAGAAAATTGCTGGTCCTCTCTGTTTCTCCTACTGCCAGATTATTCCCAAGCCACTCAGAAGGTCTTGAGTAATTTAACTGAAGATATTGGCATGTCAAATTTACTTTTGTAATTGAAGTAGCATTTTCACTGCATGGAGGATGTTTTATTCTCTGATTTTTAATTTATTATTCACTTGTCTCACAGTGATTATTATCAGAGAAATTATTTTTTAATTGTATCTTTTTCCCCCCCTAAAAAAAAAAAATCTATCAAGAGCTGTAAAGCCTGCTTTCCATGCTGTGACTTTAGAAGATGGATGATTGGGTGTCCTAAAGGAATTGAGGGGAGACTTTTTCTTTTATTTTACTTGTGTAATGTCTTTTTTTTTTTTTTTTTCTCCTGTCTTTTCATTATTAACTTGGTAACCCTTGAAAATCCTGTCACAGGTTTGGGAACGTTTGTGAAGTTGTTTCTGCTGGTGTGTTCCCTGCGAGCTGTCCATGACTGTGGTTGGACTCTAATCACTTTATTCACTTTATTGCAGGGCAATAAACCACTTCAGGATTAGTGCTGCTTTTAAAGTAAAGATCCCTTTATTTTATCAGAGGGCAGAAGTTTTTATATTAAATGTATTACCACTGGGCACTCCTAGTGTTGCTGTTGAGAGCAGGACTTGTTTCATTAAATTAACCTATTTAATAATTTTTTCAAGCATAGACTGAGTTATGGAAAGGTTGATGTTGTAAATTATTACAGCTCAAAAATCTGTTAACTATTTCTAAGTAATCTGTTAATACTTAACAGTTACAAACCCTAAATCTTCTGGGCTCTGAGAAGAGCTGTAATTGTGCTAATGCAACATCAGAACATGTGAGCATAGTTCTGGTGGAACTCTGCTTTCCAAACATTTCCAGAGAGATGCTGCTGTCATGAGTTTATTTGCATCTCTACCCTTCACACACGAGGCTTTGCTGAAGGCAAAGCTTAAATAAGTTTGTTTGCATGTGCTGGGCGTAAGTTGAGGGGCAGGTGTTCCTTGTGAGGGAAAAGCTCTTTTCTGCAAGAAGAGAATTGCTGTTGGCAGGAATAATAGTTTTCAGCTGGGTCTAATGGAGAGTGTTTGACTTTTCCCATTCCCACCTTTCTGGAATTTGGGGGTAAAATCCCTTAGGGGATGAGTTTGACTGATTAGCAAATGAGGAAAGACAAATACTTTTTTTTTTTCTTCTCTGTTTAACCATAGACATTAATTTTTTTTCATATCATTAGTTCTAGGGAAGGGGAAAAATAACAGCACCTCAAACATTTATCATTCCTATTCATTCTACCTTTTCTTCCAATCTTCTCCACTTGTAGTTTTTCCAGGCTGTAAAAAGAGAGAGGTTGACAAGGAATCTGATTGTGGAAGAGGTTTCTTGGTGTAGGAGAGATGCATTTCCACCACTTAATTAGCTGAAAGCTGCTTAATGCAAATGTCTTCTTGAACTGGTTGGTAGCATCCATGAGCTGTTAGCTCTCTGATGTTCCTGAAAATGAAAACTCTGTAAAAAGATCAAGAAAATTGCAGATTTTACAGCCAAGTTCTTGTGTGATGAAATCTTAATGTGTTTTTGTTGCCTTGGTGCTTAAAATTCGGCACATCTTATTTCCTGTTATTTCCATATGGAATTGAAGTGATATTGGATGCCAGTGACTTTATGTGGCATCTCTTCTCTCCCTGCACTGTCTGTGTGGTGGTGGAGGGTTTTTTTTCTTAGAAACAGTTTGTGACTACTGTGCCAAACAGCAGAACATATTTAGACTTAATCCCCCAGAAAATGAATATTTACTGCCATGTTGTTTACGTTGCATATCTCTGGCCAGGAATCCCAAATGTACATTGGATACATCAAATCCTTCAGTTGTTGGTGCAAAGAGAGCAGGGAAGGGTTTTTCCATTGCATAATTATCGTCATGGTTTCACCATAATTTAATTCTTGATGGGGAAAGTCAACATTTATGGTTTTCTCCAGAATTTCCTAGTTCAAGCTGTAACTGGAAACAAGAAAAACAGAAAATTCACTTACTAACTGGGGACATAAATCTTTGGTGACGCGGTGAGAGGTACTAGAAAAACCCTTGGAAAGGAGGGAAGCTTTTGTGGGAGCACTGCTTGTTCCTGCAGCTGGAGGAGGTGTTGGGATGGGATCAGCTCAGGCTGGGAGGTGGAGGTGTGAGGTCCTGCTGGTGACAGCACCTCACCGCAGCTGGGTGCACAAAATTGGGCTTTTTCTCAAGTAGTTCAGTGGAAGAATGTGCCTCTCTTTCCCAGCTCCTGTTCCAGTTCTCCCAGATTAATTAATCCCATTTCCAGGCATGCAGTCAAAGGAGGATGAGCGGGATGGGAGCCTTTACCTCTGTGCTCTTGGACTTTGTGAGGTTTTCCTAATGAACTGTGCTGGGATTCCTTCATGGACAGAGTGAGCAAGGGACACACTTGCATTGTGCTGGTGCCAGCAGAGGTTTGAGCAGTGGCTGTGTCACCCCAAATCCTGGTGCCAGCAGAGGTCTGAGCAGTGGCTGTGTCACCCCAAATCCTGGTGCCAGCAGAGATCTGAGCAGTGGCTGTCACCCCAAATCCTGGTGCCAGCAGAGGTCTGAGCAGGGGCTGTGTCACCCCAAATCCTGGTGCCAGCAGAGGTCTGAGCAGGGGCTGTGTTACCCCAAATCCTGGTGCCAGCAGAGGTCTGAGCAGGGGCTGTGTTACCCCAAATCCTGGTGCCTTCACAGCAGCGACAGCAACGCTTGTGGAGTTGCCAGCTCCGTGTTTTGATGGGTTTGGAAGGGAAATGAAGTGTTTCCAAACTCTAAAAACACCTTGTGAAAGGCTTGGTAATTTTGTGTTCTGCTGGTGTTTCTGGTTAAAGTGGTGCAGGATCATCTGTTTCACTCAGGATGCAGGCAGTGGAACACTGTAATTAATTTCGGTGTTATTCTGGAGTTACCACAGTGGCTGGTTGGGAACTATTAAACTGCACTGTTTGCCCTGGTGGGATGTTAGGGACTGTTAGTTGGCAAGAGGGCTACAAGTTCTACAATTAATTTAAATGGCTATATATCACCTTTGGAGATTCCTTACTTTGTTAAAGCATAACTTCTTTTTTTTTAAGGATTTATATGGATCTGTAATTAGGTGGTAATTCGATACAAAATATTGAAATGACAATATAATTAAGAGCAAACCCCTATGTACTCTTAACTGTGATGGGCATGTAAGAAATGGCAAGATGCATTTCTCTGCTTTTATAACTCTTTAATTACATGAGGGAAACATTGTCTATAGTTAGTGAATAGATAATGAAGAAGAATGCTCTATCTTGGCCAAAAAGAATATTTCTCAGATTCTTTTGCTTTCTGAACTTTGAGATATTCATCTGCCTCATTAAAACTAAGAGAATTAAGATTGTATTTTGCATTTCCAGCAAAATTGTAGATTGTAATTACAATACAATTTAGGCATTGCTGTCTGATCTGGTTTTTGCCTGAATGAGGCTGTTGTCACACTTGGGGAGATTTCCACTTTCTCTAATGATGGCAGCAAATGAGTTAAGTTTTGCTGGTTTAATTCTGAACATTGACACCATTAAAGCTGATACCTGAGAAGTGACTAAAGGAGTTTAATCTGAAAGTTCTGTTAGAAAGTGTCTGTATAATTATTTTGAAAATGCTAAGAATCTGTAAAGCTCAGAATTGTGTTACTTTTTTAAAAGCTTTAACTCTTTGTGTGCCTTTTATCTCTAAATGGGATGCATATAAGAAAAACATTTAATTTTTCTAATAAATTGAAGAGGTTCTTGGGGCAGATTGGCTTTTAAAGTTGGATGCTACATCCATCCTTTTTAGAAATGCAGGAGGGAGACAGTGCTCAAAAACACTTAGGATGTGATTTGTGTATTTTCTGAAAGGTACCAAACTTTTTACGAGGGCAAAACGTGCAGTTTTTGTTTTGGATCTACTTGTTTGGTTTGGGATTTTAGTGTTTGTTTGCTTTGGAACTTTCTTGTTTGTTTTTTCTGGGAAAAAAAATGGAAACTGGTAAGGCAACGCAGTGATTGTTTTAAATTTTTTTTTTTGTATGATTGACTGTAGATGTGAAGAATGTTTTAGAGATGATCCGTGGCTGGTCTCTTCTGCCTGTTTCTGGAATTCCCAGGGCAGTGAGGCTGCAGAGGGAACACAAGCCCTGCTCAGCTCCCAGTGCTCCCTGATAGTGTTGCAGCTCGTGCCAAGTGGTGTCTAATGAGATGACACAAAGCACGGTCTGAGGGCCAGTGCCAGGAGGCAGCACAGGCAGGGCTGAACCAGAATTCCTGCAGCTTCAGCACTTCAGCATTCCCTCCTCTGCTGCCTGAGAGTGGAGTGTGTGCCATTAGTGTGCTGTGAAAACATTGGCATCATTTAGTGCCTTCAGCTCAGGCCTGTGTGAGACTGGGAGCTGTCCCACTTAGAGAACACCAAGCACAGCACCCCAGCAGCTGCTCTGGGAGCAGGGCAGCACTGCAGGGATCTGTGCTCAGCCTGGGCCAGGGGCCTGAGGGCCAGGGAACAGTCCTTGGGCCAGCTGTGATCTGAAGTGGAGGTGGATCATTTTCTTTCTCCAAATTATCTGTTTCATATTTAAACGTGATTCCTGTTCAGATGAGCATTGGCAGTTTGGAGGCAGGCCCTGTGCAGTTGATTTCTGTAATCTGCTGCCTGCCTGGTTTTAATGTCACTTTTTAAATGTCACTTCATCATAACAGCTCTGAGTAGAAATGGCCATTTCCTCTTTGAAATGACTTTTGAGTGTGATGTGCACCAAACCTGCAGGTTGTTTCCAGCAGAGCTGGCACCCATTCTGGCAGTCCCCACTTGTACTGGTGCAGAGGGTTTGTCCTTGTGGAATTCCATTACATTCCATGTGCCCTCCCCTGGAGGCTGCTGGAGTGCCATCCCTGCCCCTGGCACTGGCTGCAGCCCCCCCCGAGGTGTTGCAGCACCTCCAGAAAGGTCTGAGCCAGGGTTCAGCCCTCGAGGGACCCCTTGGTGCTCCCCATCCTCAGAGTGTTCCCTGCAGGAGCAGCTCTGTCCCATCCCAGGCTGCCTCTGCCTCCAGATCCCTTTGCTTGCTCACTCAGCTGATTTTTGTGGCTTCCAGCAGCTCCCTGCCTTTTGGTGCCTCAGCAGCTTGTGATTTAGAGGTGGGTTTTATTTCTAACTGAAGCCTGACCTTATTTTTTCAGGTTGAGAGCTCTTATCTCACCTAGATAACACTAATCTCCATTCCTTAAATGCTGCCTAAAGATTGGAGTGGTCTTCATTCTCTCAGCTGGATTTTGAATATTTAGATTTCAGTATCAGCACATAAGTTGAAATTTGATCTGTTTTTAAAAGCTATTTTTAAATATGACCAATCATTTTATCAAGCCTTCTAGCATGAAAAACTGTTTCCTTCTAGGAATTTCTACATAAACAGGGAAGTGGTTTCATTTTGTTGTTGAGTTACAGTGTTGAGTGTACAAAATTAAACTTTGCAGTAACTGTTAATTTTAGAGCTTTTTGCTAGTGTTTGTCAGTAGAGGGTACAGATAGTTCTCTTTAGCTCCCAGCAATTACATGATGGAAGAGTTTTCTTTAAATATTTCCGTGTTTCAGGGTTGAAAAACATTTAGACTGTGAAAGTTGCAAAATGTCACACAGTTGGAATTACTGTACTTTTTATAAATAATTAGGTTATTTATTTTTCATTTATTTATAAAGCTGCTTTAAAAGTAGCATAGAAAAGATCACTGGTTAAATATTTTCATTTTAACTTTCTGATTTTAAATTTTGGAAAGGGTTTTTTATGAGTTGTCCGTGGGGATAATTGAATTTTATTAAATTTAATACAAAGCCTGTCAAAAAAATTTCTGCAATGGCTTTGAAAAATTGTAACAGCTTGGTTACATTTTATTTAACTTCACCTTGTATCCTGGGACAGACCCCAACAAATTCAGGCTGCTCTGACCTCGCCCATTTGGGATGATAGAGATCAGAAGTGAGCTCTTGATGAGTTTCTATGAACTAGAACCAAGCTGTGAAAGCGTGATTAATTTGTGAGAAGGTGATTTCAAACCACAGGATGGTTTTGCTTTCATTCCTGCCCCAAACTTGGCATTTGCCTTTTCTCTGGGAAACCACCCAGAAAAACAGCTCTTTCTGGTGAAAGTTTTCTTTTCCTGTTCAGCTGAAAAAGTTCTGAATCACATCGTTTTGGGTCAGAGGCTGCCAGGGAAGGCAGGAGAGCACAGATCCCACTTTTTATTCCAGTGGAAATGGAGTGGATCCCTCGTGAAAAATCCTAATGCTCCAGTGTGCAGCTGGACTTTTCCAGATGGCAAATCAAGCAAAATTAATTTCTTAGAACCTTGTTTGCAAAAATATTTATCTGAAATATAATAATCCCAGAAATTTTCCTCTTGATGTCACAAATACTTTGGTGTTGGAAGCTCTTTCATTCAAAGTGAAGATGGGAGAGAGGAGGTAAATGATGAGTTCCAGTTTCTTCATGTATAAGAGTAAAAAATGTGTGTTGTAATTTGGTTTTGATGAATTTGGGATATTTACATGCTGACAAAGTATGTTCTGGGGGAGCTTCTGTTGTCCAGCTGAACTCTTCTGCCCCCTCCATTCTGTTACAGAAATTCAGTAATGCAAAAATTTTAGAAGTAAGCTCACAACATCCACGATTTTTAGTTGTTCCTCCAGCAGTTCAGCCAGCTTCACAAACCTGTTAATCACCTGCTTGTCCAAAAAGGCTATTTCAGTTGTAGGGTATTTAAGAAAAACTGATGGGAGAACAGTGAGAGTTCCTCTTCTTTGGATCTGATCCTCACCCACATCCCCATTTTGTGCTGAAGTCACTCCTCACTCCAGGCTCAGCCCTTGTGGCTCTTGAGTTTGGGCTGGGCTGATCCAATCTGCTAAAGCAGCAGAAATGACTGGAAAAAACAGCACAGAGCTTTCTGCACTCGGGATCAAAGCAGGAGTTGGGTGGAAGATGAAGGAGCAAGGAAAGGGATGGATGGAATAAGGGCTGCCAGGGAGGCTGCCTGCATTGTCCTAGGAGGTGAATTACCAAGGGAAATGCCACCTCAGTGTGAATGGAGCTGTTCTGTGCATGGATTGGGTGAGAAAGGGAAAATGGCACAATTCATTATCATTTTTAATAACCTCCAGGTTCTGAAAGAATTTGCTTCTCTTTTTCAGCTTTCTTCTGAGGATCTCAGTGCAGGGCTGTTGTCACAGGGGTTTTTTTCCTCTTCCCTTTCTTTTTAAATATCTTCATATCATATTTTTCTCTAGGGGCCCTAGACTCAAGATTTCCAGGCAGAACAGCAGAGGGGCCTGGCACAGGCTCCCACAGGAGCTGTGGCTGCCCTTGAATCCCTGGAATTTTCCAAGGCAAGGTTGGAGCAACCTGGGATAGTGGAAGGTGTTCCTGCCCGTGGCAGGGGCATGGAATGAGATGAGCTTTAAATCTCTTCCAACTCAAACTGTTCTGTGATTCTCTCATTCCAAGGAATAGGTGATAAAATTCACTCCTATCTCACAGGTTCTTTGGTAACAATGAGGTGGGAACTAAATAAAAGATTCAGACTGACACAATCACAGAATGGCTGATACAGTAAAATCCAGTTACATCCCACGTTTAAGAAAACTGTTTAGAAAGACTATTTGCAACATAATCTTAGCAGCATCTAATTTGTGATACTTGAATTTTAGCTGCAGATGTCCTTAGAAATTTGTTCTGAGCAGGTAGGCATAAAACTTTGTGCTAAAATCTGATCCAAGAAGAGAACAAACAGCACTAACAGGTCTGGAGATGATGAGGGGAGAATGTAGGGAATGTCCTTTATGTATAAAACCCTAACTGATAATGCCTGAATGTACTGAATCACAACACTTAGCACAGCATCAGGAATCCCATTTACAAACAAGGGCTGATCTGGTGAATTTTGCATATCAGATAAACAGCCATGGAGGAGATCCTGTCCACGATCTGCTCTGAGAGATCTAAATCCCAGGAGCAGCTTCCAGTTGTCAGGGGGATGTGTAAGAACCTGTCAGGAGCTTGTCCAGTCATGAATTGACAAAAGCCATAACCCAGGAATATCTTCCAGTCAGCAGGGCACATTTCTGGAAGGAAAAGCTCTGGGTGGACTTGTGGTGCTGAGAGTTGAGCTGTGAACCAAATCTTTGGGACAGCACCTAAACCCATCAGCCTTTTGTTCAGTGTGAAGTCAGCCTCGGGCTGTTGTTGGGCTTTGTTCAGACTTCCTGCTACTGTTAATCTTCCCTGAAATTCCATATGAGGACAACTTCTGTGCTGAAATCCAAGCATGGGCACTGAAATTTAGATAAATTGTTCTCTGGTAGCAGTGTTCTGAAATGCTGCATAGAGTGTGGCTGGAAGTCAAATCAGTTTGAAAAACTGAGGAATCTTACCTGAGGTATTATCCCAACAATGGTCTCTCCCAGCTCAGCCTCCCTTGTAGGGAAGAGAGAAGCCAATGTTCCAAGGCCCAGGCTGCTAATTCCATCATCCTCTTCCTTTTTCAGTTAACTGTGGTATTCAAGTTGCTTTTTACTTAAAGCAAAATTTTTAAGCCCTTCTTTGAGGTAGTGGCTTCTGCTGAGGGACAGTGACAGTGACCTGCCACCTAAATATCCATTGGTTTCTTTTGCGCCCACCTTCCCTCCAGCAAGGCTGATCACTCTTGGGATCCACATCCTGGGAGTATAATGTTAAAGTTTTTTAATGGAATTTCCAGTAGGTGCCTTTTGCTGGAGAGCACCTATGTGGATTCCTTAAAAAGGTTATTGGTAATTTAAGCAGGTGGCCTCAGTCCTGGGAAGGGTTGACTGGATGGAATCACTGGGTCTGGAAATGTCATGGTTGTGGGCAGGAATTTGTGTGTGTGCTCTGTGTTCCCTTCTGAGGTGCTCAGGGCAACTCCACACTCCATGGTCAGGAGTCCTGGATTTCTCCTGTGACTGTACAGGGAAGTGGGATACCAGAGTTCAGGGCATTCCTCACCTTGGTATCTCTGCATAAATAATGCTGTGGTTAAATAAACATCAGAAGAGGGGAAACTAAGGCAGCTGGAATGTTCATCCACCTGAGCTGTGGGACATACTGCTGAGTAGATCCAGGGTGGAGGGAGGTGTCAGGCTCTGCTTCGGCTGGGCTTTTAGGGAAGGGAGCTCAGGAAATCCTGGGATTCCTCTTAACACCAGCCTTGTTCCTGATAGGGCAGAATAAACCACTCCTAAGGGTGCTACACCGAAAGTTGAGTCATTGTTGCTGTTTGGCCAGTGATTTACTAAATATCTGTTGCTGTGTTGGCTGTCTGGAGGTAATCATTGTCCTGGGGAAAAAAACCGAACAACAAAAGCCAGCCGAGCAAACAACTACAAAAAAATCCTAATGAAAAACCAGACAATTTTTCTTCTCCTTTGCAAAGGCAAATTCTCCTTATTGATCTTACTGATAGAACTGTTTGTGTTCACGTTCAAACACTCATTGACTACCTCAGGATAAACACCTGGAGCAGGCAAGACATGAGAATTCTCCCATACATTTTTTTGTTGCATTTGTGAAGCTTTGGTGTTCTTCTGGCCTGCCAGGAGGATTTATTGCTGAATGAATTCCTCAGCTGTGACAAGAGGAACACCTGTTTCTGTGTGAGCACAAGCACTTCTCCATCAAACACAACATCTGGCAGTAGAAGCCATTAAACTTGTGTTTATGACTACTCTGGGTAAGAGAATCCAAATACAACTTTGGAATTTCTCTGGAAAAAGTCAGCAATCCCTGTGACACCAAGGCTTCCTACCTTAAGGAAAATAAAGCCATAAAAATATATCATCATTCTGTCCCTTAATACCTGAAAAGTCTTTATTTTGCTACTAATGAAATACATTTTTTAGATGTTGATATTTCTTTATCCCCAATAGCTAAGAATAAAGGTTCCATATGAACACACATGTAACTTAACTAAATATAAACAGCTTGAAATCTGCTGAGTTATTTTCTGTTCTAAAAATTCCCAGCATCAAACTTGAAGGATTTCCCTTTTAAGCATCATCCTGGTTTAGATCAGGTTGGGAATTGGAAGTGAATAACTCAGATACTCCATCCCAATCCATGCCAACATCCTATCTTTGTCTGATAACCATGGAAATGCATTTCAGGATGATTTTGGGCCTGAGTACCTTGCTAACTTGTCTTTTCTTCCTGCTCACCCTGCTGGCCAGCTGCTTCACATCAAATTCATCCAAATGATTGATGAAGGTACTTTAAACAGAAAAAGTATGTCTGCTAATGATGGGTAATTAAACTGTTGGACTCGGTGTCTCAGAACATGTGGAAATAAAAAAATGATCTCACAGATGGACAAATTCAGGGAGGAATAGTTTGTTCAGAGGTGATTAAACTTGGGTCTGGATGGAACTTCCAGATCAAATAATTCCTGATTGCTGAACACTGCTGCCAAAAGCCTTTAGTTCACCCTACAGTTCACATTGTCTGATGCTTTCAAAATTCTCCTTAGAAGGACAATTCACATTAAAATTATGCCAACCTTCTATTTGTGCTTTACAGCACCTCATGTGTTTGGCCACATTTGTTTCCTCATCTCTTCCAAGCTGGACACCAGCTGTAGCCATTCCAGCAGTGTCCCTTGCCCTGGAGGTTCCCTGGTGTGTGACTCTGGGTTTGTCTGGAAGGGAGCGGCCCCTCCCCTCCCTGGGCCGGGTTTCCTGGGGCTGGGGCCGCTGTGGCAGGAGGGAGGGGGTGGGATCAGCCCTTGTGAGCCCGTGCAAAGTTCACTCAGCTCCGCTCACCGTCTGCTTTTGTAGGGTTAAATTGTAGCTGTGCTTGTCATTCGTGCCGCTTCCCTTTGCATTGTCCTCGGGGAGGATCCTGCAGGGCATGGAGGGCAGGGGGTGAGCAGGGGGGTCTGGCTGGGGTGAGGGAGTGGATCTGCCCCCCATCCCAGGCTGGGTTCATGGCTGAATTCTCTCACACTCAGCGAGCCTGCAGCATCCCCTGTCAGCAGGTTGAGTGGCACGTGGTGCTGGCTCTCAGCTGGCTGCTCGGGGTGACTTTAGGCACAGTGGGGCATGGCAGTGATATGGGCTGATCCAAACGCGGTGGCCTGGGCTCTTCTCATGTCTTGAGTCCTCTGCTTCTGCTGCTTCTTTATCAGCAGTGCTGCTTGAGCAAAATACATCCAAATGAGTTGATGTCATTTCTACTCCTTGTTCAAGTACAATTTTTTTATTTCTCCTGGTATTAAGACTCTTGCATTGATAACTTTGAAGTTAAAATTCTGAATTTCTAGTTCCCGCACCCTGGCCTGGAAAGTTTCTTCATCCTTTTACTGTGTGCTGCCAAAAGAACTCCTTCAATAGTTGCTTTCTTAAGCCTTGCTTAACACAGGGTACTCCAGGCTGGTCTGATTTTCCAAAATGCTGTGAAATCCAAAATTCATCATATTTAGTGGGTGTTAGCCCTTGGTAGATTCCATGAAGAGCTCCTTCCTTGCCTCTTACTCACCTGCCTCCACGTGCAGTGGGTGGAATGCTATTTTCAGGGAATCCTGCATGTTGGAAGCAGCCACTTCACTCCTGGGGAATTCATGCTTATCAGAGAATGGCATTAATAGACAGAATTGTAGCTTAAATGTCTTTTTTGTAATCTTTCATGCAGCATAGCTTAAAAATTGTCATTTTCCTCTCTCACTGATGTTCTGGTAATTTCCTGGGAGTGTTTTTAGAGACGTGATAGCAGATCACCTGTCTGGCAGGTCCCTCCCAAATAAACTAATGCCATATATCCACAGTCATCTTTGTCCTCTTATCTTTGAGAGGCAGGAGAGATTCACCCCATTGCCTCTGGGCACGGGGAGCACCTGTGGAAAACGTGTTTAGGGAACCCTCTTGAGCCTTTTATTGCCGTGGAATTTGGAGTTTTAATCGTCAGACTCAAGGCTGTTACTTTGTCAAAGTGTCAAGAGGCTTTTGAATGGAGTAACAGCATTCATGTTCTGGCTTTAAATGTGTTCTTGAAGAAGAACAAGAAGGTCAAAATCATATCCTAAAGTGCCTTCCAGATTTCAGGTCACTAGATAACATTTCTTAATTGTTATCTAAATTTAGAAGGCAAATTATCTTGTTGTAGCAAGTGCAGTGCTTTTGCCCTAAAGCTTTTGTTTGTGGTGTTGTTTTCTTGTGTCACGTACACAAGGTTCCCTGATTCATCCATGGACTTTGGAATTCTGGTTTCCCCTGGAAGTTCAGTAAGAGCTGTCAGAACCTGCCTTGTCTTTAAATAGCCACAGTGTTATTTCTCCTAGGCCATGTGGTTCATTCCATGAGATGAGATAATAAAAATTAAAGTTCATGTAGCTGGACTTAGGATTGAAACTAAATTTTATTTGCTTTTTTAAAAGCACCTGTCTAGTTCTAGTTATTCTGTCAAATTTACCTCATTAAAATTTTGCAGCCCTTTAAAATTTCCTGCTCTACCTAAATACTTGTAATTTATTTTAACTTGAAAAATCGTGGTGAAATTGATCAGATAAGCAAATTGAAAACTGGCCAGAAAATAGATTGCCTTGGTGTGGCTTTATGAGGTGCCCAGTTAAATAACAAAACCAAGAAAAATGAACTTAACTCATGGTATATGAGGGTATTTCTCCAAGCATTCCAATTTCCACAGGTGTAGGAGTCTCAGAAGGTGTGCAGAGTCTCCCTTTGTTAAACTGCTTTTTGTGGGAGGTTAAAGTTACATTAAAAAATAAAAAAAAAAGTGTTGTCAGTAGGCCTAAAGATAGGAAATTCTTTAAATAGCTCAGGCAGATGAACTCCAGCGCTCCAGGAACTGCAGAGCTTCAGGAGGATGCTGCTGCCTGTGCAGGAAGAATAAACCAGGTGCTTTTCCATGGAAATTCAGTGAAACCTCCACTGTTGAGTGTGGGATGAGTTACTGGGGCTTTGCTGCTGGAAAATCTCTGCTCTGCAGCTGAGAGTTGGAGCAGCAAAGTCAACAGACTGGGGAGGATTTGGGAAAAAAGGCATTCAGGAATCATCTTTTTGTCTGTCAGTTTGTGGAGAGGATCTCAGTCCGTGTGGAGCCAGGAGCAGCGGGATGGCCGGTGAAAACACAGGGGATCTCCAGCTGAAAGGTATCAGCAGAAATCCTAAAATTCCAAATTTTCACTGAGTCCTGATGCAGGGGAGGCTGCACACTCTGTCTGTTCTGAACTGAGGAATTTAACACCGAGATTTTTGAAGAAGACTCATAACTTTTGGATTTGCTGCTGCGTTTCACCAGCTCTCCTGTGGGATGTGGGGCTGCTGGAGAAGCTGAGCCCAGTGCAGAAATTCCCAGTTTTGTTCTTTGCCTCTGTGGGTTTATAATGCTGTAAATTTTCACAGCTGTTGCCTCAGGGTTGTAAGATGATGGATTTTTTTGTGAGTTTGTCTCTGCCAGGCTCTTGTCGAAGGGTAGATTGTATGAAAACCTTGGCAGAAGGGAAAACTTTAATGCAAGACACTTATAATAAAATAAATGAAATGATTGCTAGTGAGTAGGCAAAATCTTAAGGGACAATGGACCAGAATATAAGCAAAATAAACCAAGGTAAACAAGGAATAAATTGCTTTTGTATTAAAAGATATGTATTATCACATAAATATTCCATATGTAGAGATGCACCATCTCTCCAATTTTTAATTCCCCTCTAAAATGTAGGACCAAGATAAATTTTTTTATACAAAGAATATTGAAAAGAAACTGATTATTTATATTCTCAAGTCATTTCCCAAAGCTAAAGAAAACTGTACAGAAAATCTTTCACTTTATTGCTGCCTGCTGACTTATGGTCTGAAATGCAGAGGAGCAAACCAGAACTTAATTCAATATTTTGAGAATTCCCACTCTATACCAGGGTGTAAAATAATTGTTGCTGTTCACCAGGCTTCCTTACCAATACTTTATTCTATTCTTTGTCTAGAGAGCTCTCCAAGTGTATTTCAAATTCCATCAGCTTATTTCAAAGTGAACAGAACAGCTTTGTAATCAGTGATAAATATCTAATTTAAAGATAATTAAAATGCTTGTCACATAGAAGCATATGACTTTTAAGTAAAAGTTGTTTCTGCTTGCTTGGGAGGTGATAAGATTGTGGACTAAATGTGATTAATGTTCTTTGCAGATGTTGCTTTATATGCTTAGGCTTTCAAAGTAAAGCAGTCTAGACTGTCTGTCTGCATTCTCCTACAGCTTTGATCTTGATTAAAACTGGTTGTATTACATTTATCATCTTCCTTTCTCGAATGCCAGAAAGTCTCTTAACTGTTTTTTTGTATCTGTATTTGTTTGTAGAGAAAGAGATTCAGTATCATCTCTAGCTGCTGGAAAAATTACACATTTGGATAGGTTCAGCAAGTGGCAAAAATGGGTATTTTGTATCTTGAAAGGCTTTAAAGAGTCCTTTGGGTTATTTCAGATGCAGTAAATGTGATTGCAAATGTTGAACTCCCAGGGAGGGAAGCAGGTGAGCCCTGAGTGGGTTTTTCCCCTGCTGTTGGATGCAGATCTGAGGGAAGGTGGAGGATGCTTTGATCCTGTGCTGCACTCAGCTGGATTTGTGGCAGCTCTGATACAGTGATCTGGAATATCTGCTGCTTTCTGCTCCTGCAAGATTTTTCTTCCTGATTTCCACCCTCCTGACTCTGGAGGATGGAGCTGGATTGCTTCAGGCTCTGGAAAAGGGTCCAAAGCAGCCAAGTACCCAAATGAAGCCCATTTGATCAGGTACCATTCTCAGTTCTGTGGGGCAGCATTTCTCAGATCTCTGTTTGGGTGTTAAATCTGTGCCTGCTCAGGGAGATGAGCAGCTCCTCATTTGTGTGCACCAAGTACAACTGAAGGGATTTCTCCAAGATCTGAAATATTCACATTTGCTGTTTATTCCCTTATTTATTCCTCAAGATTGTTTAGGGCTGATTTGAGAACTTGATGTATTTTATGGGGAAATTTGAAATGAAGGTAAACCTTTAATACTAAAACAATTTGTTGGTTGGTCAGTAAAATGTTTTGGGTAGTTCCATTAAATATTAAAGTTGGATGGGGTTTGTTTTCTATTTCAGTTTTTGTTGGTGCCTTCACTGAGTGCTTTATCCCAGTCTGTTGGTTACAGTTTAGAAAATATTTGTAGCTTCTAGACCACAGTTGTGTCTCAAATCCAAATTTGGGAACAAGGCTCCATGAGCTCATCCAAAACACAAAATGATGGAGAAGTAACCAGAGAATAAGTTAAATAATATTTAGCTGTCAAAAACCACTTGGAAATCCATTATAGGAGGCAGTGAGTTGTGCATTGCTCTGTATTTGGTCATTACTTAATTTTTTTCCCCTGATCTTTATGAAATGCTAAAACTGTTCTGGCTTTGTTGTGACTTAGCAGTGATGTGTGATTTTTTAAAATTTATTTTTCTTTAGTTCTGTAGCAAAAAATAATATTTTTATGTTACAATAGGGTTATCATTCTGGAGATCTGTAATCTTGCCTGAATGTTGATGCAGAAACAGGGGGAAAATTAATTAAAAAAAATATTTTAATGCAAGTCTCAGCCAGCAGATCTGGATTGCCCCTGTTTCAAAAGCATCACCCAGTACAGAACTGAGGGACTGGTTGAACTGGAGTTGCTGTTCTAAATATAGATCCTGGTGTGGTTGGGATGTGTGCAGGGCCTCCTGAGAGTCAGTTCTTAACAAAATTCCTGTAAATTATCTTCACATTCCAAATCAGCACGTTGGAAAGTTAACACTGCAGTTTTGGTGCAACGTTTTTGTAGCAAATGGATTTTTTAGGCTTTTTTGCAAAGTGAAATGAAGCAAAAATGAAAAAAAATGAAGCTCATTTGAACACTTGAAGGCAGTTTTTTCATTGAAGTGCAAGCTATAAACTGAAATAGTTTGGGATTGTTGTGCTGTGTCAGGTGTGGGGTGTAGAATCAGGGGATGTTTTACCAAAATTCAAATATCCAGTAGCACTTTTCAGTGTGATTTTGGATACTCTTCCTAACAAACAGTGATGCTCCTGTTGACTTGCAATCCCCTAAGCTTGTGTGAATGGTTCCTAAATGAGATTTAATTGATTTATTAATTTTTAAATGTTTAGATGCTTAAAACCTTTAAACATGTCTTAATTTTTCATAGAGATAATTCCAGCAATAACCCTGAGTCTCTAAAAGGTATTTTTGTGCTGTTAAATAGGATGGTGTAGATTGACATCAAATTTGTTGTTACTCATACAGAACCAGAAATAAGAATATTTTGGCCTTTTTTTTCCTGGTTGAATTTTTTCCTGAATTACTTGATGTTGGTATTGATTATTGATTATTGATATTACTTGATGTTGGTATAAATTTTTATTTTAAGGAATGGGGAGATCATTTACAGGTTGCTAGAATTGAACTGCATTTGTTTCTAATAAGGTGTTTCCTTAAGAAAAACACCAAACATGGAAACATAAACCATTTGTAAGTGCTTTAGGCAGGTAAGAGAAATAAATCCCACTGTCCTGGATTATTTTTGTATTGATTTGATTCTCATGTTAGAGCTGATTTATTTAAAGCAGCTGTTGCAGGAGTGGCTGCATTTAATGTTTTAATGATAATAAATGTGCTGGGTGGCCAATATGTAGCATATTTTTATAGTCCCTATTACAGAGTTATGCTCTGAAAAGAGTTTTAAAATTGTAATTTTAAGTTGCTCCCCTTTCCAGTCAGTTGTTGTTAAAGCTCTGGTAAGAAATACAAGAAGAGTTAAGTTTCAGTATGTATTATGCTGACTTTAATAACCTCCTTTTGATCTTGAAATGCTTCTTTTTTGGGTTTGTTCTTTTGGATGTCCATCCTGCTTTTCTGAATACAATTAGTAATAACATTTTTAAAAAGAGGACGAGTGGATAGCAAAATCAGCTTCATGAGAATCCATAAAAATTAGAAAAATTGAACAGAAAATAGTTTTTTATTGAGGTGCATGAGGAAGTTGCTTTATTGTTCCATTGCTGTTTTCTTCTTTTGAATCTTATAGAAATGATGTTTTTTATAGTTTACTGGTCACTTATATCCAAATTTGTTCTCTGTGAAAACAGAGACTAAAATAGTAAAAATAGTGACTTAGTGAAATCTGTCAGTTCTCCCTTCCTGAGGGAAAGCTCACTTGGAGTGGCTTTGGAGCATGGAAAGGTGATAATGGGGGTTAAAATGATGAGTATTTAAATTATGAGTGAAAACATTTATTAATGAAGACTCCATAAGGCAGTTGGACTCTGGATTTCCCTTAACCCATTGAAAACAAGTCCAGAAGAAGAAACTTGAGACAAAAAAAGTCTTTGTTCTCTTTTCTTCCCTCCCTCAGAGGTGCCAGGATCTGCTCCTTGAGGCTGAGCCCTGGTGCTGTCTTTGGAGCTGGGGCCTGGCACAGCTGACTTTGGAGAGGATCTGCTGGCCTGTCTGCAGTGGTTCTGTCTGTAAACATGGTTGTTTCAAGCTCTAGAAATGGGATTTTTTTCACTTAATCTTCAGATTACAGTCTGGCACAGGGAGCAAAATGAGGCAGCCTGAGAGGGGACAAAGAGAAAATCCATTTCAAGTGACAGCCACTTTAGCTGGAGGTAAAGAGGCAGTTGTGCTGGATTCTTAAATATAATCAACCCTGATTTCAGAGCAAAACTCCTTCTGTGTAGACAAGGTCTGGAATTTGATGTCAACAGGACTGGACAGTAGAAATGGAATTAAACAGATGCAGCAAAGTTTGAGGTTATGTAGATGTTGTGCTCTAGGAAGAGAGTTCAGCAGTCACAAACATATTAGTATTTCTGTGCTGATAGGTATTTACTCAGATGTGTGATGCTGCAGCCTGACATTTATTTTAAGTTTAGTGGCTGAAGGAGGGAATTACTTCCACTCGTTTGTGCCAGTTCAGCTGTTTGAGGCTGCACAGCTCAGTGGGATTTTTGATTGTGCTACAGCTCCAAAATGCTTTTCAAACTGGGCTCTTGCATCAGAGCAGACACCACGAGCTGCCAGTGTCATCCTTCAGTGATGCAGCTGATCCCAAAATGCTTCTGCAGGAGTATTTCCTAGCAAACAAACCCAGCATCCACCCCAGAGAAATCCTTGGGAATGGCTGAAGTCCTGGCTGGAGTTCTGGCCAAGTGTGTGAGCAGGATGAACTTGGGAAGTCCTGTTGGCATGAGGTAGGGAAATGAAAATGAAAATACAAAACCCCAGAATCATGGGCTGTGTGGAGTCAAGACTGAAGCTCAGTGTGATGATTCTCCACAAATTAAGTTGGAAAATTGGAAGTGAGAGGGGTAAGGAAGGTTTCCAGCTCAGTGGAGTAGGAACATTTAAAGATTTGAATTTTTCAGTGCTGGGTTCTGCCTTTTCCCCTGCACTTATCCTGTTTGCCTGCAGCTCCCAGGTAATCCCTCTGTGTGTTTACACAAATGTGGGACCTGTCTCTCCTCCTTTTAGCTGCCATCTGGACAAGGGCAGCTGGAGCTTGTCTGGATGTGCACTGACCATCCAGCTCCAGCCCATGAGCTCAGCACTTGGGAATTCTGCTGGGCTAGCTTGAAGAAAAAAGACACATCTGATGCTTTAAAAATTTCAAAAAAAACCAAAACCAAACAACAAAACTGGTTGTAAGTATATTTAGGCTGGGGTTTTGGTTGTAACCACAGAAAAAAAAAGGAGAAGTATAGCAATGGCTAAAGAATTGGGATGTAAATAAGAAGCTTGATCAGCACATGTAGGAGAACTGGGTGGTGTTTTTGCTTGCAATAGCACCGAGTGGGACACGACACCCACAGAGAGATTTGTTGGAGAGCTGAGTTGAAGGCAGAATCACACTGGTCCTGTTGTCTTTTAAATAGTTACATAAGGTCCTGTAAGACAGAAAAAGAAGTGGGGGTTGGATATATCATGTGGAGGAAACATCAAATGTGGAGTTGGATGCTTGCCTCTTAGATGTCTTGACTGTGTTTTTGTTTGACTTGGTGTGTGGTTCTGTTTGCTTTGCAGTCAAACTGTTACATTTGCATTGTGCTTGACTGATTTGGGAGCCAAAAGGTAGAATAATTTCTTGTAATTAGCCTGAATTAACTCTTCTGTGCGTGTTTTTGAGGGGTCAGGAAGGAGTCTGTGAAGAGGAGACTCCTTATTTGTCCTTATAAATACAGGTGAAATATTGACACTGGTGGTATTGTACAGCACCCTGGAAGATGTGTGACACAAACAGTACAGGAGGAGGGCTGGAGAAAATGTCATTTCCTGATCTTCTCTTGCAGCCTAAGCAGAGAAGGAAATTTGAAGACAGCTAAAATTGACAGCTAAAATGAAGCTTTCCCAATGCTCTTTAATGAAGTGATTGATATGTTCAAATTTCCTATTTCCATGAGGCTGCAGGAATTTCAACCCTCCATTGAAGAAAATTCTAAATGTTTCATAGCTCACAACTGGGAACTTCTCAGGAAGTTTTGTAGCTCAGAGAAGAACCTCCACAAACACCAACCCAAAAAAAAAAGATAATTTTGATCCAAAATCCATTGGGATTCCCAGCTGGGTGTTACTGAGAGGAGCTCCCCATATGTGGTGAGCTGCAGGATTCCTCTGGGTTTGGGATTCTCAGCTCAGAGGAACAGCTCTGACAGGTATCTGAGATCATTCCAGGGAAACTCCCTGGCAGCTCCCAAAATAGAAATGCTGCTGGTTGCCACCACCAGCATGAGACTCATCCCTGAGAACGATTCATAATTCCTGATCCAGCCTGCATGTCCTTAGGTGGTTTATTTAGGTGCTTAATTGGTGCCTTTAATGCTGAAGGGCCTCTTTTTTATTTAATAGCAGCATTCCAAGACTCCATGTGGAAATGGTGTCACTCCCCAGTGCAATGGGAGAGAATCCCTGGCTCCTTCCTGGGCAGCTGCTTCCCAGAGCTAGGAGTAGGTGGATAATTAGGATAATCAGGGTGCAGCAGAACCCCAGTTTGTAGGTTTTAATGTCAAAAAATTAATTGAGGTTTCTCCTTATTGTTCTTTGTGTTTGGGGTTTTGCACTGTGGAGAGGAGGAAATCCAAACTGGGAACTGGGTATTTCTAGCATGCCTATTTGGCCTTATTTTATTTTTTCCAGCATCTTAATCTTGTACATTTTAAACTTTTCAGTTTTGAGCCCTGTGTTACCAATGTTGGAATATTTTATGGTGCCAGGAAGGGGGCATTTGCCCAGCAATGACTAAAAGCCACCAGCACCTGAGGAGAATACAGCCCTAAGGCTGTGCCTCAAACTGAACAATTTCCAGGATCCTTTGAGCTTTTTTCTCCTCCAAAAATCACCAGGCAGTGGCAGGGAGGTGTTTGTGCTGTGTGCTGCTCACACCTCACAGTGACAGCAGTGGCATGTTTGAACTTGAAAACATCAGCCTGTGTTTTACTGTGTTCCCTTGAAGTCAGGGAGTGTGAAAAATAACACTTAACTCCAAGTCTCTGGAGATTCCCAGAGGATGACAATCTTTATCTCTTAGTGGCACTTGAATTTCTACCTAAAGAGCAGAGATGGCCACTGACCCTTTTTCTCCATTTTCTGCCACGTGTTTTTGCTCTGGAAGGATTCTGGAAAACTTGGGCACCAGAGATCTGGGGGTTTTCCCACTTCCTGAAATTCTGGCTTAAATAAGATATTTGGAAGTACAAGGCAGAAAATGGAAGTTCTCTACAAAATCCAATTTCAGCATTATTAATTTCTTCTATCAGTGGCACAAGCTGCTGGGAGGAACTGAGGGAACACATTGGAAAAATAATTCCAGCTTTTTTTTCCCTTCAGCAAGAGCACCATGCATATAAAACCAAGATATATCCATATATGTAAAATAACATCATCAAGTGGTTAGAGCAGCTGATTTATTTTCCACATTGTAAGTCCAGAAGACTCAGAGTAAAAAAAAAAAAGGTGTTTTTTTTTGTTACTGTCCACCAAGCAAACCTTGCAGGGGCTGCAATGGGTTTTTTTTAACAATGCAGATATTATTCCTCTCACCTTCCCCCTCTTCACTCTCAGTTCTCTTCCCTGTTTTTAGGTGACATCATCCTCCATATTTCCACTCTACTGCCTTTGGGTTGATCACCCTTCAGTCTTCCAGCACTGGATTCTTCTCTTCTCCTTTTTCAGAAGTGTTATCTCAGCTACAAAATTTCATACTTCCATGGCAGGCTCATCCCTACAAATTTTCCATTTTGAAAAGGTGTGAACTGCAAAAAAATTGAAATATTTTCCAAGTATATGATGAGATATCTTAGCAAATACACATTTCCTATTGTTCCCCCCACTATAATCCTGGAGAAAAATGCAGCTCTTGCCATACAAAACTACACTAAAGCTTACCAAGTTTACTCCTGTTCAAGGTGCAAACTCATTTATTTCTAAAGACTATTTTAGAAAAAGAAAGCAGCTTTCTGGACCATCAGGTTAATCTTTAAATTTGGAATATTCACAGGGCAGGGTGGCAGCAGTGCAGGTGATTTGTTATTTCACTGCCTTGTTTATCTTTTTTGCAGTTCTTGCCTTGCCTGAGTTAATTGCTGCTCTGTTTGGATTTAATGAATGTACTTTGGCTCAGCTCATCTGAAGTACAGTCCTTGTTTGACCTGGGTGCATTGAGAACAGTGATAATAGGACTAATATCAGTCTAAAATCAACAAAATAAGTTTGGGGACATCGTGGCATGTAAAAGGAGGACAGAATCCTTTCTCTTGGAACTCAGTTTGCTTTATTAGGTTGGAAATAACTTCTTTCTTCTTCCTTTGAGAAACACTCCCCTGGGTGTTATCAGAAAAAATAGAGAATGATAAAATCCTGCTTCCTGCTTGCAGGAACATCAAAGCTGGGCTTTTTCAGTCTATATTTGTAGTCTGTTCTTAGATATATTTGTAGGGCTAGAAAGTGTTTGAGATCACTGTGGAAACAAATAGAATAACACATATGGGCAAGTACTTGAAAAAGGTACCTGTGCAGCAACTGAAGGTTTTTTCCCCAAGTTATTTCTATTTATGCTGCATTTTCTGTTCTTTTCTGCTCCTCTAGAACAGTGTGTTACAATTCTGATACTGTGGTGAATGGGCCATTCTATCTAGAAATTACTCAGTCCCTGTGGTGCTTCTCTGCTCTGCTGCTTTATTCTAATAAACTGCTCCATTCCTTGTATTTCAGTACTTAAAGAGTTCAAATTCATCTTAAATATAACCAAATTTAAGTAACCTTTCTGCTACAGGCAGAGGTATCTGCCAGACTGAACCTCACCCTTTAGTTCTTTTATATATTGTAAGTTTTCTAGGGAAGAGCAAAAAAAAAAAAGTCTCCTTGGCACCATCAAACTAATCTTTGTAGGCTTTTCATCAATTTTCATGACTTCAGCTTGAAAATGTTGTTACATTTCATAAAGCGGTGAGAGATCACAGATTGAGTTCCCTTTGCCCTTTGTGTCTTTACATGGTGTCACCAAGGAATCATGCAGCAAAACAGGATTTGGGAATGAGGGTAGGACGTGGGAAGTGTTGAAGTCTTCCCTGGAAAGGGAAGGAGATGATCATTATCACATCTCAGGAAAGTATCAGGAAACCATTCCTGCACTGCAGACCATGGGCTTGTGCTGCTCATTTTTAGTGTAGTGGATAAAGCTGGATTATGAACTCCCAGGAGTTTCTGACCTTTTTTTGTCTCTGTAAGAGACAATTCCTTTTCCATCCAGCACCTTTTCCCAGTGATCCCTTCCTGAATTAAGGCCATGTAGGTCCTTAGGAGCTGTGCACTGTTTGCCCCTTTTTATTATAAAAATTGGTATATTTTTTCATTTTTTAAAATATATTTTTATATTTTTTTCATTTCTGATTGAAAAATGGCAGCCAGTGCTTCCAGCTCCTCCTGAGGTGAGGTTTTCCAGGCTGCACATGTACTCTGTAGTGGAATTGCTCCCAATTCCACTGTGTCCTGTGCTAAGGGTGCTTCAGAAATTCAAATGTTGTTCCCTCAGTGCAGCTTTCGTGGATGGGCAGGAGTGTGAGCAATAGAGCAGCACTGGGATGGAAATACACAGATATCCAGTGGGATCTGGCTTAATGTGCCCAAACTAAACTCTATTCTGTACTTAATTGCTTTCTCAATGTGTTTTCCCCCCAAGTTTTCAGACCTCATGTGCCACCCATAGGACACTGCTGGAGTTTGGCTCATGGCTTCTTTCAATAGCACCATTTTGCTTTTTAAGATTCAGGAATTGGTTTCTGAGGACCTGGCAGTTCCATGTGCACTCAGAATGGGTACAGGAGTTCCTTTGGAACTGGCTCTACGTAATAAATTCATGTTGTTGTAAATGCCAGCTGCCCTTCTCCCCTGGGAGCTCCATCCCTGTGGAGGGGGTGGCAGAGCTGGTTGGAAGCAGATGGGCTCAGGACTCTGCCTTCTGTGTGTGGTTCCCCTTCTCCTCTTGCCTTTCTTCCACCGTGTTCCTGCTTTTCTGCTTTGAAGGATTAATCCAGAATTGCCCAGGTCTGTCCAAGCCTGGGTCAGTCTGGCCAGACCTATTGCAGGTGCCTGTTCAGGTGAGAAGCCCCAGCCAGATCCAAGGTCATTAAACCAACAGCAACTGCTGCCAGTCACTGATTGGAGCATTATTGGATTAAAAAACAGATGGATAAGAAAACCTGACTATAAAGAAGACAGGAATAAGGAGAATATTTATGCAAAGTTAGTTTTACTGCAGTTCCTGAATTTTATAAAATTCAGCTTGTCTGTGGTCCTTCAAAGCTGAGCTTGGCAGGAGAGAAAAGCAATGGCACGTGTGAGAGAAATCCAGGACTTCTGCTTTATTGCACTGACAGAACCAAATTGTTCAATCTGTTGCCTCATCTGTTTCTTGCCATAGCTGAGAGTTGTAAAGGTCAGGCCATGGCAGCACAAGGAATATAATGGTTCCCAGGCTGCCCCTCACAGCGTTCCCAGCTGGCTCCTGCCCCTCTCCCATTGATCCACCAGCTCCTGCCTATTTTGGGAATGCTTCACAGGCAGAACTTTGGGAAGGAGCAAGGTGGGATGCTCAGGATGGGCTCAGCTCTGGCTCCTGTGCTGCTCTCCCAGAGCTGCAGCAAGGCTCAGGTGGGAATAATCCTCATTCCCTGGGGAATCTGCAGGAATGGCTGCTGAGTCAATATGGGTAAGGGGGGTAGTGAGTGATGCAAATAAATACATAAAAAACTGCTGTGGGGAACCTTTTCACTTCCAGTCTGGTCTTCAGTGTGCTGTGCAGTGTAATGTCTTAAAAATACTGAGTGTATAGATAAATACAGGCAAAGTCCTTTGGCATCCTCTGATTCTCCAGCTCCTCAAGCTCCCTCTCTGTTTTCCCATGGTTCTAATGCATGTTAAATGGTGGAGCTTCCATGGAGATTAATGGCACGCTCTGGGCAGTGTCTGACAAGAGAAAAAACAGAAATCAAAGGCACTTCTTACTCCCTTCCTGTCTTTTGTTAACAGTCTTGCTTCCCAAAGACCCTTCACCTTTGCAGGAGCCAGGCTGGTGTTTTATATCCCATTAACTCAGAAGTTCTCTGCACCAGAATCCCACAAAGGTTTCCTGGATGGTCACTAAATGATCTTAAAGGTCCTTTCCAACCCACACCATTCTGGGATTCACCCTTGCCCCTAAACACTTCCTGGCTTTTTGGAGTTTCTGAGATGAACTCCCTGCTCTTTTGGCCCCTATAACAAGATAAGAAGCACAAATGCCTTTTGGTGAATTTTCCTGGCTAAATCTCCTGGTTTGGCGAATATTTTAATTAAGTCTTCGCTGCTCAGCATTCTAAATTTTCTCTGCTATTGCTATTCATGGAGAAGTATTGCCATGACTTGTTCTTCGTTTCTGCAAATCTTGCTAAGTTATGCAAGTCACTGTTTGACTTCACAGAAGATCTTTGTTTTATGTTTCAACACTTGGAATGCTGCTGAACTTTACATGTTTTCTCCCTTTATTAAAAAGAGGGGAGACAGGGCACATTGGTACAAGCAGTAAATGATATTTTTATACAGCCAGCATTTATTCATACACCTGATCCTGCAGAATTCCATTTAACTGTGCTTCCCATCCCTGCCAGGTGCCATCCTGGGCAGATCAGAAACACAGGAGTGCATCTACTACAACGCTAACTGGGAGAAGGATAAAACCAACCGCAGTGGGATCGAGCCCTGCTATGGTGACAAAGATAAAAGGCGACACTGCTTTGCTACCTGGAAGAATATTTCTGGATCCATTGAAATTGTGAAGCAAGGCTGCTGGCTGGATGACATCAATTGTTATGACAGGTGAGTTTTCCTAGGAATTTTTGAAATTGATTTGTCGTTGTAAACTCTTTTGCCTCTCCATAATTTCTACGTCATCCCCTCCACAACCACAGCTTGAGACAAGTGAGTCTGTGAATAATTATCTTATTTTTAGATGCTTGCTTGTATTTAGGGACCAGATTCCATGTGAGTACATTGTCTGTTTGCAGAATAACATGCTTTACCTTCTTAAAAACACCCAGGTGTTTCATTTCTTCTTTTTTAGTCCATAAATAGTAGATTCTGTGGTGCCTTGTTCTTGCCAAACGGTGCAAATAAAATTATTGCAACCAGGATGCAAAGTTCTCTCGTTGATTTTTCCAAAGTCTGTAAGAGTTGGAAAGTCAGCACTTTGTGTCTGCAATTTACCAGATCATGGAAGTATTTTGGCAGTTTATTAATAAGCTCAATGGCAGCTCTAAGAATATTCTAAATTTCCAGTTATTTTGTTGATAACAGATGGTCCAGAAAGAGCCCACGAGCAGTAACAGCAGGACTAGGGGTTTGTTAGATGCTGACTGAATAAAGGTCATGCCTCTCTTAAGCAATGGTGTTGCAGTTTTTTAAAGACTCCACTGGGTTTTATTGGCCCAAAACATTTATTATTTGGGAAGGCAGAGAATTAAGAAATAGATCCACAGTGGATCATCATTTAAAAGTATTGAGGAATTATTTCAGCAATATTTTACAGCAGTTTTCCTTTGTGTTTCTTAAAAGTTGAATTTTTAGAAGAAAGTCTTGCAGTCCTTTCTCCCAAATCAAGTTGCCCCCCACCCCAGGATGTTTTTTTCTTTAATGACAGTTCAAAGCTCAGTCCCACAATCTAAAAAAAAATCCTAAAATAACGAGATTAAATTCTGCCTTGAGCAAAGAAAAGAAACTGGGAGAAGAAATCAAATGCAGGAAGGACAGTAAGGAAGGATTTGGAAACTGAGTAACTGTAAGTCCTCATTAAGTAACTTGTGCTAATCACACACAGTGCTGTGTTTGTCCAGAGCAGCCCAAATCTTATCTCTGCAGCGTGGGGTGGTTTTGCTGCTCTGGGAGCTGTGGGGGTGACTCCAAACAGCAGCAGATTCAGGACATCAAAGGGAAAATGTTCCTGAAGTCACAGGGCAGGGTGACAGCAAGAGCTGGCTCTAGGGAATAACCCCAAGTTTTGAAAATAAGCCCAAAACCTCCTTGACAATCTTCAGCTGTGTTTAAAATCCTTCAGTATTTCTTCAGCCTTTTCCAGTTCTGCTGTCAGGTTGGCTCCTGGTTGCTGCTTTTTCTTTCCTGATGGGAATAGTTTCAGCTTATTTGTTAGCAGAAGATTAATAGGAAAGCCATTCCTGCAGTTAATTCAGGGAATGAAATAAGCCCTGTCCCTGAGCATAATGTAGGCAGAGGAGATTGTAGAAATTTTATTATTTTTTTTCTACAAATATAATAAAATTTAAAAATTCTCCTTCTCACTTATCTCCAGCCTTGTTTGATCACTTGCTTGTCCTGTTTAAATCTAGCTTGTGAACTGCTCCTCAATGTCCTGCTGGTGCTTTTCTTTAACTTCATCTTAAAAATGACAAAAATATGTTTCTGTTCTAATAAAATTTCCTTGCAATATAAAATATCAAAATTGAATTTATTTCATTATGTTTAGCTGTTATTTTGGTCATGCATTACACAGCTGACTGAACAAAGTTCACTTTGGAGATTTGAAAGATGGGGCACATCTTTCTTTTTGAGCAAAGCCAACCCAGCTGGAGATGAATGAACTTTTTGCTCTTGTCTCCTGCAGGAATGATTGCATAGAGAAGAAGGACAGCCCTGAGGTGTTTTTCTGTTGCTGTGAGGGCAACATGTGCAACGAGCGCTTCTTCTACTTCCCAGAGATGGAGGTCACGCAGCGTGAGTCCCTCTGACAGGAATCTTCCACCTGCTGCTTGCTCAGGAGATCACAATTTTCCAAAAGTCCTGCCCTGCCTCTCCTGCCAGAGCTCTGTGCATGCCCAGGCAGTCCCCAAAATCCTGGCAATTTTATGCCCTTGGAATTCTGGCCCCAAAAACCTGGAGATTCCAAGCTTTGAACTCGCAGAATTTCAGCCTGAAAACTCTGGGAATTTTGGGAACTTTGGGAATTTCAGCCCCCAAATCTTGGGAATTTTAAGACCCAAACCCTGGGAATTCCTGCCCCAAAAACCTGGAAATTTTGGCCTCAAAATCCTGGAATACTCAGCCCTGATCCCTGGGATGCAAATTTGTTTATTCCACTTAGGTGCTTTCCTGTAAAATCAATAAAATGTACTTCAGCTCTTTCCAAGGGTGAGAAGGAAGGATGATCTAAAACAATTGCCTGGTTTAAGATACAGAAGTCACTGTCAAATCTTAATTATATGGTTAAGCTCCTGTAAGGGTGTAAATTGTTGGGCTAAAAGTCTTCTCATCCCTGTATCCCTGTGCCAGCCTGGGGATGCTCCTTTTCTTCCAAAAATCCTCTTTATCCCACCTGGACCTTTTGAATTTCTCTGTGAGTGAACACAGTAACCTCTAAAAAGGGGAAAAGAATTTCCTCCAGATCACAGGATCCTTGTGGGTTCTTCCATCTCAGCATATTCTGTGGTTCTGAAAGACAACCAAATTAGCCAGACTTAACAAATAATTATTTTTAAAAAGAACAGCTAAAAGGTGATTTGATTTTTCTTTCCTATCTTCTTCCAGTCAGGAATCTGCTGGAAAAGCAAGTGGTGTTAATAACTGAGCTGAAAACAGCAAATGTGTCATGTACCAAATAGCCAGAGGAAGTTGTTTATGAAATGAAAGAACATTTTCTGAGAGATTAAAATAGCCTTTGTTGACCCAGGAGATATTGTTGTCATTTTTGTCAGTGATGCTGCTGAGGCAATAATTGACATTCTTCCTCTCCTGAGCCCTCTCTTGCCCCAGGGGGCTGTGGCTGCCTTGGGAGCAGCTCCTGCCTCTGCAAAGCCTTTTTTGGGGTCATGTGGAAGTAGCTTCACCTGGAGAACTCCTCCTTCCAGCCCAGCACAGAAGTGCTGGCAGGTTGTGCTAAATCTCTGTATTGATTGGTTTTCATTCATTGGGTGAGGAATTCTTGCAATCCCCTGGGAATACAAACACCCCTTGCCCCCTGTAGGCTGCTGGGGGTTACAGGCCCAGAATTGCAGCTGCTGAAGTGTGAATCTGGGATGTGAGCTGTTCCCATTGCTTTCCAAAGTGCTGCCTTTTAACCAGGTGTTAGTTTGTGCTGGCTAATCAGGCACTGGGAGCCTGCTGTGATGATGGCAGGAGCTGTTAGAAAATCAGGCTGCTGCACATTTCACACACTGCCTGCTTTTGTTCCTTAAAAGCTGTGTCCTTTTCTTTCTCCCTTCAGCAACTTCCAATCCTGTTACACCCAAGCCACCTCTGTTCAACACCTTGCTCTACTCCTTGGTGCCTATCATGGGAATTGCAGTGATCGTGCTCTTCTCCTTCTGGATGTACAGACACCACAAGCTGGCCTATCCTCCCGTGCTTGTTCCCACCCAGGTGAGTCCCTGCTGCAGCATTTGGGGTTTTTTAAGGGTCAAACCACTCCTGAGGGGGATCTGATCTGTCTCATGGCTGGTCTCTGTTGCTCTCCTGATTTCAAGGTCCTAACGCTTGCTTTCCCCTAAAGCAGAGAATTAAGCTTTACTTAAACAGCCTTGTTAATTATTCTTTGATGAATATATGAGCAACTACCTCATGTTTTTATGCATCTCTTTGTTTGGGAGGAGAAAAACTGAACACAGAGGGCAAAGACACAGTGAAGGGGTGCTGGGGGGCTGAGCTGTAATGCTTAGCTGGAAACAAAAAGAGAGTTGCCAATTCATCTTGGCCCTTTGAGGTGTTCAGAAAATAGCAGCTAAGAGAGGATGAGCTGTTTTTAAGGAAGTCTGGACCTGGGATACAGCTGCAGTTGTGGGGAATGTTAAGAAAATCTTCAAGCACAAGTCCAGGGCATAGCTCAGCTCATGGATTGTGATTCTTGTCATTTTTCTCTTGTTTATGTATTTTCTGTTTTGTCTTGAAACATTTCAGTTTTAGGGGTGTTTGTGTTTTATTTCCAAAGGATGAGGTTGTGGGCTCCACACTTGAGTTGTGCATCCAAACAAACCTCCTGGGGCTCTTGTGTGTGGGATTCCTGCTATTGGGAGGCTCCAGCTGATTAATTGGTGCTAACACTGGAATTCCTCTTCCTTCAGTTACTCTCTGGAGATCCAGCTTTTATGGAAAGAGTTAAAACAAGAAATTCTAGAGACCAAAGCAGGAAAGATGAAGAAAATGGGGTTGTGGAAATGAAGAGAGAAATGATTTGGATTTTTGCAGTAGGAATTAACTTGAGCTTCTAACTCAGTGCAGTGACCAGAGTACATGACCTGTCCTACAGTGATGCTATTTGTGATGAAAATGAAAACTCTAGTTATTTTGGGTAGGATTGCCATGGATCTCTGTGCTCCATGCTCCAGCTCCTGGGATATTTCCAGTGCTGCTGCTTGACTCAGGGGTGCTGCAGGAAGCAGGATTGCCTGGGCTTGATAACTCAAGTGTTTTGGTTTCAGTTTTGCAGTAATAGATAAGAGGAATTTGGGGAGAGGCAGTGGCCATATGTTGTTGCCAAATGAAAAGAACATAATTTAGAGGAAAAAAGTCTGTTTGCTGTCCTTGCAGAGAGGATTGCAGCTCCTCAGACTCCCTGCAATCTGTCAGCATAATTAGTTCATCCAGCTCCCATTTTATGGATTTGGGACTTTACATCAACCCAGTGGTCTTTGCTGGGAGATCAAATTCATAACTGCTAATTGTGGGATAATTCCAGCGTGGGATTGTCTTCCTAAAGAAATTAAGTCATGGATAAAGCCACAGAAAAGCAAGTGGGTGTTAAATACATGTGGAGTATCAAGAACTTGAATTCTGATTCTCCCTCTTTTGCTGCAGTCTTTTCCTTGCATGGGCTGTGTTTGGGGCAGGATGGGTAACTAAGTTTTTAATAAATAGGATAATCAGCTGTTGTGTTCATGCTCAGATTGTATCTTTGGGATAAATGTACCTTGCTGCTTGTGGGGCAACAACATTTTCCTATCTTGTGGTGAACAGGCATTAAGGCTCATGTGGAAAGTCAGGAAAAGCCACTTCTGCCTGAAAAACTACCCAGAATTATTATGTAAATCCAATGTATAAACACTCTCCCTTATGCAGCAGAGCAGTGGTTCCCACTTGAAATTTGATTACAGCTGGTTGGAACAGGAGACAGGGGAAGCAGGAAGGGAGGGAAAGTATTGGGAACTTTATAACAACAAATAAACTCTGAAATATGTGTGCAATTAATCTGTTAATAGTATATTTAATAACTGGGGTATGAGTGGAGTTTGTAGGCAAATGGATTTGGTTTAAATCTTTGTGTAGCAGTGGTGGAATGGACAGCAGGAAAACCAGGGATTGCTCCATGTGAGATCCAGATAAAGGATATCCCTTTTTCCTTGGTTTATTCCCAATGGGAATACAGAGCTGCTGCCCTGGTGCCAAACTTCCAGGAAAAAAATGAAAGGATGGATGAGGAATAAGCAATGAAGAATGAGAAATGGTGAAAGAATGAGAAAGAAGTGGTGATAAGTAAAAGATTAGAGAGCAAAGGGGGAAGAAATAGTTTGGAATATTTAAAAAGGAAAAAAGCAAGAAATGTTTGAACCTGTAACAAGGCATAAAGGACAATTAATCTTGGCTTGTTTGTGCTGTGCCTCACTGCTGTGTGGGGAACTATCCAGTGAAAGCTGTCAAATTCCATCAAACCTGTCACTTCTGTGCTCTCCAATGAGTTATTAACAAACCCATGTTTGCTGAATACATCTGTGTGTATGGAAAACACTTAAGAACTGTTCTGTCTCCTTAGTTCTATTTGATTTAGCAAACATAAATTCACCATCTGATAAAATTCATCAAAAGAATCAGATTGGTATTTTAAATATTTGCATGTGAATCAGGTGTTCACATTTTTCCCATTTTGGTCTT
>JAODHX010000446.1:35403811-35418042 GCA_027576295.1 Cossypha polioptera
ATCATTATTATCATTATTATCATTATTATCATTGTTCACATTTTTCCCATTTTGGTCTTCCAAAAGCCACGTATTTTTTCTTGTTGTTACATATATTTTAAGAGAAACATTTTAACACTGGAAAAATGCAAGGGAGAGATGTTTTTTTCAAGGATTGAATCCAAACCTGGGAAGATTAATGGCCACTTGAAAAACACACCCAGGGAGAAGCCAGGTGCTTATAGGAAATGGGAAAGGAGATTGGAAAGTTACTGCAAATCAGGACCCCTGAATGTGCAGGGAGTGGTGAGGAGCTTGAAATTCAAGCTTTTTTTTTTTTTCCTAATAGAATCCATGGGCTGGTACAAGTTAAAATCTATAACAGAGGGAAGAATTTGTGTGAAAACACCCAAAGTGCAGCTTTTACAGATCAGAAAATGGTTGTGGGTAGCCCAAATGTTGGGAAAACCCCACAGTGCTTAGGTTTTTATTGGTCTAATTGGTTACAAATATTGTAACAGAGCCATTAGAGTTGGTTTTCAGGCAGCATAAACAGCAGTGAGTGTGTTTATGTACATTTGTGTGGGTGACAGGGTTTTTGAGGGGGGGTTTTATTTATCAGAGTTAATTCCTGACAAAAATCTCAGATTTGCATTTCTTTCACTGATACCCTTAAACTGCTGCCTCTTGGATTTCTGCTGGGAGCCTGAGGTGATGCTCTGTGGGCTGCAGGGGAGGACCTTGGTTTATAATCCAGAGGTGTTAATGAACATAAATACATCTTTGTAAAGTTTGTGTGTGGAATTTATCAGTGTTTGGGGAGAGCTGATCCCCCCAGGGAGGAGTGAGAGGTTTGGGAGAGGGCTCATTTCTCAGAGTTTCATTTTTGCAGTTCCTCATTATGGTCAGAGCACAAAGGTTGAATTCATACATATTTCTGCTTATTCCTGAGGAATTTCCATAGTTCTCTGGAGCTGGAGAACTTTAATAATGAATATTCCTGGGGAAAAAAAAAAGACTTTCAACCTCTTGGGCTGGATTTTGCTCTGCTCTGGAGCTGCACTGACCAATGGAGGAGGAGATTCTGATGGATCCCAATGCTTCAAGTTCTGTTACAGGTTTATAGCTCCATTCTCCCAATGAATCCTCCTGGATTAATTATTTGTATTAATCTGGTATTAATTATTTGGAGAAAGGGAATTGTGTGGAGGGAGAAGGGGATGGCAGCTGAAGACAGAGCCTTGAATTCCCTCTCTTCCAACATCCATCCCATCCAGGTGTAAAGGACAAAGGACATGGCTCAGGTGAAAGTCAGAGAATCCTGGAATAGTTTGGGTTGGACAGAAACTCAAAAGTCATCCCAGCCATGGCAGGAACACCTTCCACTGTTCAGGGCTGGCTGATCCAGCCTGGCCTTGGGCACTCCCAGGGATCCAGGGCAGCCCCAGCTGCTCTGGGAATGCTGTGCAGTGCTCCCGGTGCAAAGTGCAGGAGGAGGAGCAGCTTTACCCATGACTTTGCCCTGGGTTTTGTTCCATGGTCTGTGAACTCTCCTGGATTGTTTGGAGGAATCTTTACTGGTGTGATTTATCTCTGGCAGTGCCTGCTGGGTGCAGAGTGCTCGAGCTGCCCCTCTCTTTCTGGATGTGTTGATCAGGGTGGGTGATGGAGCCCAGATCCGCGGTGCCGTTCATTGATCAAGTTCCACTCCAGCCGGGCCATTGGCAATTGGAATTGGGAATTGGAATTGGCAATTGGAGTTGGGAATTGGGAATTGGGATTTCGCTGGTGCGGCGCTGCCCCCTGGCGGGCAGCGGGGAGCATTGCAGGGACCGGGCTCTCATCCCAGCCTGTGGAATTTCTCCTTTGGAAGTTCCACGTGTTTGTGCTCTGCTTGTAGTAACACGGCTCTATGCACCTGCAATGGACGTTTCTCAATGTCATTATAAAATAACTGAGTCAATTTTCTTTATCATAATCCTGTTTTCCCCATTTTCCTTTACTAACAATGCTGGATTTCTTTGCTATTTTAAATGATGTGTTTCAGGTACAGGAAAGTTTTGCTGTCCCTGTGAATATTCCTGTCATTAACTCACAAATAATTAACTTTGTCTCCTCTAAGCTGTTTTTACCTCCCATTCCTGGTGTAAATAGTAATTTCTCTTGCCTGTGTTTTTTCCCTCTCTGCAAGCACGCCTTTCATATAATGATTGAGGTAAGAGGATGTTTGTTCCTGGCTCTGGGGCTTTCTGGGGATGTGGGAGACATTGTTTGCTCTGAGTTGTGATTTCTCAGTATTTTGGACAAGCATTTATCAGTGTGGTTTAAAAATGCAGCTTTAGCCTGTGGTTCATGGCTGTCCTGAAATTCCCTGGAGTTCCTGGGGGGGGGTCAGGATCTGCAGTTTGGGATTGATCTGGAGCACAGGGACATGGCCAGGGGGGGATCCATCCCCCCAGGGGGAGCAAAGGGGCTCCCACCCCCCTGTGCCCTGCCCTGGGGTCTCCATTCCCATCTCCCACCTGTGAAAATTCCAGTGCGGCTGAGGGGTCTCCACCTGCTCATCCTGTGTGCTGCAGGAACTCACAAAAATGGATCATCTGGAGAAAAATAAAAATACTCCTTCACCACTCAGTCTCTTCGTTTTTCCCACTGACCAGGAGTTATTTTTATTTGTATTCAACTTCAGGTCACTGTCACCCCTTAATTCACAAATAGAGTCATTCCTGCTCAGCTTTTCAATGGAATATTGAAAACAGGAAAATTTGAGATGTAATAAAAATGCTCAATTTTTATTCTGTTTTCATCATTAAAGTTCTCTAATTAATACCTGAAATAGCTTGGAAATGCAGTTCAGAAAAAAATCCAATGGTTTAAATGTGTTAAAATTTTAAATATTTAAATATTTTCCTGGCTGTGCCTCCATAAAGAGTTCCCAGAGTTCCTTGGATCTCTATTCCATGTTTGGCTTCCTTATCCCAGGCAGGGATGCAGGGTCCTGCCTCTAGGGTGCTGCTTTTCATGGATTTGAGTTCCACAGTTGCAGAGCTGCTCTCTGATCTCAAGACCCATTTTTGAGAACACTTAAGGAACCTCATTCCTGGAAGTCACCCTTCCTTAAGGAATATTTTCCTGCTATGACTCAGTCTGAGGAAAAGGGAATTGGATTTTTGGGCAGCTGGGAAATCTGGGAGCCCAGTTTATCCCCCTGCCATCCCTGCTGGCATTCTGGCCTCAGCAGCACAGAGCTCAGCCCCAAAGTCACCAGGAATAACAGGATCTCTGGAACTTTAAACAATTTTTCTTGGAGCAGAGCAAGTTGGAAATATTGTCAGGGAATGTTTCCATGTAAAAATCGTCCCTGGAGCTGCAGAGTTTGGAGTTAGATCTTAACCAAGGTGGTTAGGAAAAATCAGGAAGGAAAAAAAAAAAGGAAAACTTTTCTTTCCAGTTGTGTTAACAGCAGGAATTCTGCTGGAAAGACCCTGGCAGGTGCTGGGAATGTGGTGTGGAGAGCCAGGGATTTCTAGGAACTAGGGAATTTGGTCTAATGGGGAATTAGGAAAGCACCAGGTTTCACTTCCAGCTCTTGGCAGAAATGCTGGAACTGGGTTCAGCAAATCTTGGAGGTTTTTGATTTTCCTGATGGCTGGGGAAGAATTCAGGCACCAAGTGCTTCCAAATCCCAGCAGTTTATTGGGAGGAGGGCGTGGGAAGGAAGGGGAATCCAAACCATCAGAGCAAAGGGGGATTTGGGTTATTTCCCACAAATTTCTCTGCTTCAGACAAGGCAGGAGGTTCTGAACTTGAACAGTTCATTAAATCAGGGTTGGCTTTGGGGGATAAATTTGAGCATCTTGTTCCCACTTCCTCTTCTAACAGCAACAAAGTGGATTTACAAATATTTATTTAGTACACTTTGTATTTTACAAATTGAGGGCACTGCTTTCCCTGGTGCCTGGAATATTCCAAGAGGGCTCTGGCACAGAATGAAAGGCACCAAGGGAGGGAAATCTTTGCTCTCAATTTTGGATTTCTGTGCTGCAAATGTTGATGTCACAACTTGAAGCGCCTGTCGCTGTCACATTGACAAAAGGATTTCCTCCTTTTTGGGGACAGTGTTGCAGTGTGCCTCTAATTTGAATTTCAAATGCTATTTCTTCTTTTTCTAGTCATTAATTTGTGCAATGAGGTTACTCTGCTCTGAATCTTTCTCTGAAACTTGTTCTTTTAAATTTATTTGTTGTTGGATAAGAAAGCAGAGAGTGGGTGTTTATTCCTGCACTGAAACTGCTCAGGACTTGTCTTCTCAGCACTTGTCTCCATTTTCCCCATGGTAAAGGGTTCCTAACCCCACAGTTTGTCACAAAATGTGTCTTTAAGCTGCACAGGATTTTATGGTTTGGATGGAAGTGCTCAAATGTGTAATTCTTTATTGAGTGCTCTCCTCTCTCCTGTAGAAGCAACACCTTTGGTGGTTTTCATTCTCTTGAAAATCTTTACAGGGGCTCTTTGGGGAAAATAGAGGAAAAAAGGGGTGTTTTGGAGGTTTTTTAAAACTTTGGGGTTTGTTGTTGGGGTTTTTATAGAGGGACAAGCTAATCCCACCTGGAGGGAAAGGGCCAGCCCAGAAGGAAGCAGAGCTGTGGCAATAAAATTGAGAATCTGCTTGTTCTGTTCAGAGGATGTGATACAGCCAAATAGAAAATGCAGGGTATGCAATAAACTGCTGCTCCCCTTTCCCAGGAAGGGAAATGGTCCCAGGCTGTAGTGTGGGATTGGGGTTATGGATATGGGTTATGGCTCCTGCCCTGTGGGAGCTGATCTCACCTCTAGTTGTACAAATCCTGCAGGACAGGACCAGGTCACCTCTGAGTGTAATCCCAGCTCGTCTCTGGCTGCTGGGATTTCAGGATCTCACTGGGAGCAGGGCAGGAGGGGCTGATCCCCAGGATCTGCAGGGTTCAGGGCTCCCACACTTCAGATAAACACAGAAACCTTCAGTGCATCCAAGGGGCTCATTGCAATTCTAGCTCTTAAAAGTGGAACAAGTAAAGCTTGATTATCTTTCTTCCTTAATTTCTGCTGTGCTTTCCCACCTGGTTACAATATTCCTTAATTTTTGCTGAGCTTCCTTCCCACCTGATTAGACTAATCTTTCATTTCTGCTGTGCTTTCCCACCTGCTCACATTATTCCTTAATTTTTGCTATGTTTTCCCACTGATTCAAGTATTTCTTAATTTCTGCTGTGCTTTCCCACCTGGTCACATTTTTCCTTAACTTCTGCTGTGCTTTTTCTCCTGATCATGTTATTCCCTAATTTCTGCTGTGCTTTCCCACCTGATTACATTCTCCCTAATTTCTGCTGTGCTTTCCCACCTGGTCACATTATTCCTTAACTTCTGCTGTGCTTTCCCTCCTGATCATGTTATTCCCTAATTTCTGCTGTGCTTTCTTTCCTGATCATGTTATTCCCTAATTTCTGCTGTGCTTTCTTTCCTGATCATGTTATTCCTTCACTTCTGTGCTTTCCCAGCTGGTGACATCCTGCCTTGGTCCCTGCTGTGCTTTCCCAGCTGGTTATCCAGGTGTTTCCCATCCCTGTGATGCTCCCTGTGGCTCATCCCTCCTGAGCACATCTCACAATCCCATTTCCCATCCTGTGCAGAAGGGATTTGTGCTTGGATGTTTGGGAATTGCTGCTGTGGGGCTTGGCTGGGTGGTCCCAGGCTCTCCACATTTACAATCCTTTATCTGTAGTGCTGTCAGGGGTGATGTGAATTAATGTCATTAATAACAGCAGCATTAATTAATGGTCTCTCCTGATTGCAGGATCCTGGGCCTCCCCCACCATCTCCCTTGATGGGTCTGAAGCCACTGCAGCTGCTGGAGATCAAAGCCAGGGGGAGATTTGGGTGTGTGTGGAAAGCTCAGCTGCTCAATGAATATGTTGCAGTCAAAATATTCCCCATCCAGGTGAGCAGAACTGGGGCTCCTGGGTTGTGCCTCACATTAAAGCAGCTTTTCTTGGCCCAATAATTCTGTAAATCCAAGTGGAAGTGGCCTTGAGGTGTAAAAGATGCAGGAAGAGTTTTAGTGATTGAAAACAAGTATTTTACTGCAGTAAACACATTACTGAAGCATAAACCTGTGAAATGTGAGTTTCTAGTCCTAAAAATATTCAGCATCTGTAGTTTTAAGCTGCTCTCACCCACCTCTTGACCAGTGAATAATCAAATTAAATGGTTCTTAGAAGGAATGTCCTGAAATGCAAATCCTGGAGTGATTGTTCCAATTAACCATGCCTCAATTAAGTGCCATAACACTCATTGCCCAGCGAGTGCCCTGGCAGAGCCTGGCTGCATTAAATGAGTTGAAGAATTGTGAGAGCAGAGAGTGATGCTGGATGGTGATGCTGGGATGGGTTTTACATTGATTAGAGCACCCCCTGCTACTCGAGGTGCAGGAATTTGTTCCCTCTCAGCCATCCAGGTGCTGCCTTGCAGAATAAACACTGCAGCCTCTCGTTCTTTCACGAGAAATTCCACAAAATGGGAGCATCGCTCCCAATGCTGGGAGCAAACTCCCCTCAGGGCTGCTTCCCTGGTGTCCCATTTTTGGTGGATGACTGGGGCTGTGCTTGCAGGACAAGCAGTCGTGGCAGAACGAGTACGAGATCTACAGCCTGCCGGGGATGAAGCACGACAACATCCTGCAGTTCATCGGCGCCGAGAAGCGCGGCTCCAGCATCGACGTGGACCTGTGGCTCATCACGGCCTTCCACGAGAAGGTGGGGCTGCCCTCCCTGGGGCTGGGGGACAGCAGCCCCAGCAGAGTGTCACACATGTGCAGCTGAGGCTGGGAGGGATGAAAACTGAAAGCAGCTCTCACTTAGCTGCTCGCTTTGCAGTGGATGTGAATTCACCACAGTGCATTTTCAGACAGCTGAGAAAGCTGGCATCGGATTTTAGTGAAGGAGTTGTTTTAGGGAGCAAACAAAAATGAATTCTACCTTTTTTTTGGCTTTTTAGAATATAATATCCCCAATCTAAACCTGCCTGAAATACATAACCTGTCATCTTGCAGAGATTTTTGGGGGGTTATTTTTGGTTCATTTGTTGCTTGATAATAATAAAAATGAAGTGATACACATCAATTCTGTTGTGACAGCAAAAGGAAGAAACACAAATACAACTAATTAAGAATAAGTTCAGTTTTATGTTGAATAATATTGATCTCTTTAGGTTTGTTCAGAGAGTTTCACTCTGTTCAGTGTTTCACTCTGCAATTGTGGTGTTGAATGATTTAATCTCTGTCTATTCAGAGTATTTCCCTCAAACTGCAGTTGTTCCATAAGAAAGGACAACCAGACCTCCTGCAGATGTGAGTGGCAGGAGTGGCAGGTTCTCTTTCCCTGGCTGGGTGAGGCTGAGCTGGGTGTGCCTGTTGTGCTGCAGGGCTCCCTGACAGATTTCCTGAAGGCCAACGTGGTGTCGTGGAACGAGCTGTGCCACATCGCCCAGACCATGGCGCGGGGCCTGGCCTACCTGCACGAGGACATCCCGGGGCTCAAGGACGGCCACAAGCCAGCCATCTCCCACAGGTACAGCCCAGCCAGGCCTGGCCTCCTGCAGCAGCTCCTGCAGCTCTCAGGAGCCTCCCAGGCACATTTTCCATTCTTTTGTTGCCTGCTCTTTAAACAAAGTTGCAGTCGCTGCACACTTGGATTGCAACATTTTCATTCCATCTCTGTATCCCTCATGCATCATCCATATCCCTGTAATCCTGTATCCCTACATCCCTACATCCCTGTATCCCTACATCCCTGTATCCCTACATCCCTGTATCCCTACATCCCTGTATCCCTACATTCCTAGATCCCTATATCCCTACATTCCTGTATCCATACATCCCTACATCCCTGTATCCCTATATCCCTATATCCCTACATTCCTATATCCCTGTACCCCTACATTCCTGTATCCATATATCCCTATATTCCTGTATCCATATATCCCTATATTCCTGTATTCCATCATACATCTGCATTTATTTTAAAAACAACCACAAAATTACAGTTCCAATTACTGCCTCATTTATTCCCATCAAAGTCTGCAAGGACACTCCAAGGTTTTATCATTATTATTTTGTTGGTTAACTTACCTATTTCTTTATCATTTTTTACTTTTCATACCATAATGTTCCCTGTTTTATGCTGTTCCTTTTTTTTTCCTTAGGGTTTTATCCGTGTTTCACGTTCTAGATCTCTAATTTGTGGTTTTTTTCCTTAAACTTGAAAGGGACATCAAAAGCAAGAACGTGCTGCTGAAAAACAACCTCACGGCTTGTATTGCTGATTTTGGTCTAGCTTTAAAGTTTGAGGCTGGGAAGTCTGCAGGAGACACCCATGGACAGGTAAATCCTGAGTTATCTCCAGCAATGATCCAGCTGTTACTGGATGTGAATGGGAATTTCCCCTCAGGCTCATTGCATGGCCTATCCCCCCTTTTATCCCAACTGGACAATTTGGATACAAACTTTTATAATATTTTATTAATTATTGAATTACTGTTCAGCAGGCCGTGCTGGGGTTGATTGTGGGCACAAATGTGGGTGTTTTGGTGGCCTTGCAGGTGGGCACCCGCAGGTACATGGCTCCAGAGGTGCTGGAAGGTGCTATCAACTTCCAAAGGGACGCGTTCCTGAGGATCGACATGTACGCCATGGGGCTGGTGCTCTGGGAGCTGGCCTCGCGCTGCACGGCCGCCGACGGTGAGAGGGCAGCCTGCTCCCCTGCTGGGGGCTGTACTGGGGGCACCTGGGCAGGGGGTGTCCCAGCCTGGGCAGGGGGGGCACTGAGGATAGTGAGGAATGTGCTGCTGGGAGCACCTGGGACAGGGGGAGGTGTCCCAGCCATGGCAGGGGTGGCACTGAGGATGGTGAGGAACATCCTGCTGGGAGCACCTGGGACAGGGGGAGGTGTCCCAGCTATATCAGGTGGCACTGAGGATGGTGAGGAATGTGCTGCTGGGAGCACCTGGGACAGGGGGGGTGTCCCAGCCTGGGCAGGGGTGGCACTGAGGATGGTGAGGAATGTGCTGCTGGCAGCACCCTGGGACAGGGGAGGTGTCCCAGCCATGGCAGGGGTGGCACTGAGGATGGTGAGGAATGTCCTGCTGGGAGCACCTGGGACAGGGGAGGTGTCCCAGCCTGGGCAGGGGTGGCACTGCAGGGTGGTGAGGAATGTCCTGCTGGGGGGCAGGGGGAGGTGTCCCAGCCATGGCAGGGGTGGCACTGGAGGATGGTGAGGAATGTCCTGCTGGGAGCACCTGGGGCAGGGGGGGTGTCCCAGCCATGGCAGGGGTGGCACTGAGGATGGTGAGGAATGTGCTGCTGGGAGCACCCTGGGATAACGGGAAGTGCCCCAGCTCATAGCAGAGGTGGCACTGGACTGCCTGTAAATCCCTTCCAACCCAAACCACACTGTCATTGATTCTGGCCCCCATTCCCAACACTGCAGTCCTGCCTTTCTCCTTTCCCAAGGGTTGGTTTAACTGGTGTTCCCTCTGCAGGCCCCGTGGATGAGTACATGCTGCCTTTCGAGGAGGAGATTGGCCAGCACCCCTCCCTGGAGGACATGCAGGAGGTTGTGGTGCACAAAAAGAAGAGGCCTGTCCTAAGGGAGTGTTGGCAGAAACATTCTGTAAGTGTCACCCAAGCTACTGCTGCAAGGATTTGAGTCCCACGTTCTGCCCATGCTGTGTTGTGTCCATCACCCTGGGGCTTGGGAGGGATTTCATAATTCCAGTGGGAGTTAAATGGGCTGGAAATGTTCCTCACCTTAAACTGCTCATTCTTCAGTATTAGGGAGTGATGTTTTTATGGTTTTTGGTGGAAGAAGAGATCCTGGAGTTACTTTTCAATGAGTCCCATTTGGTGCTGAGGGATTCACCTTTCTAAAACTCTGTGAGGCTCCAGCATGCAGGGAAGGATTTGCCCCCTGTTGTTGAACAGATTTTGTTCAACAGTGCAGAGGAAAGCAGAGCTGAGGCCCCACAGGACACTCCAGCCCCAGGTCCTGTGGGACACAAAGGTTGCCAGTGCCAGGTGTCCCTCAGAAAGGCACTTCTGTGCCCTGTGTGGTGTGTGACGTTGTGCTGCCTGCTGTCCCCAGGGCATGGCCATGCTGTGCGAGACCATCGAGGAGTGCTGGGATCACGACGCCGAGGCGCGGCTGTCGGCGGGCTGCGTGGAGGAGAGGATCATCCAGATGCAGAAACTCACTAACATTATAACAACAGAGGACATCGTGACTGTGGTCACAATGGTGACAAACGTTGACTTTCCTCCCAAAGAATCCAGTCTATGATAGTTGCACTGGTCATGGAAGTGACCACAGGACTCTTCGCTGGAGCTGCTACAGCGCACGGACTGCTGGCGTCCCCGCTGTTCCGGGTGCAGGAATGGACGGTAAGTCTCTCTGGAGCCTCACCAAGGGGTGTTTGTCCTTTGTTTTCCCCCTCCTCCTCCTCCACGTGGATCCATGAGACTTTCTGCATTCCCTGCTTACACCTGAAGGACGTGACTGAGAACCCCTCACGTGCTGATAAGGAACTTGCAATGAAGAATCTGCACCTGAACGGGCTAATGAGCATTTTAAACACTGACATCCGATTTCTTAATCCCTGTCAGAAGAGACTAATTCCTTTAAATGAACTACTGTTATTTTTTTTAAAATCAAAAACATTTCATTTCAGATTTAAAAACAACAAAAAAAAAAAAGGGTAACTTGTTTTTATTGCATTCGTTGTTGTTTATAAAATGACTATTGTAATGCGACTACGACACAGCTTGTGAATGTTCCGTGTGCTGCTGTTCCGTGTACAGAAACAAGAGTAATCAATGGGATAGAGCAAAGAGGCTTCCAAGTATTACTTAACCTCCCTCAACCAGGTATACCTCAGTTCCACCTCGCTAAATTATGATTGACAACACTAATTGGAGTAATAAACCGCTCGGTGTTTTGTAAATGATGTATTCCCAATTCCCTGTGTTATTTAAGAAGGGGAAAGCTTCGTGCCCCCAGGAGTGGCCATTCCTAGAGCCGTGTTTTTAGCCTTTTCTTGTACTCGCTTGTTGTGTATAAAAAAGAAAAAGTGCTGTTTATTGAAAGAAAATTTCCTTCCTCTTTTAGTTGAAAGCTTTTCCCTCCCTTTCCCAGAGTATCTCATCCATTTATTTAACTGAATACTATTTAGGTTTGCTGTGTCTGAGGAATATTTGAAACCTTAAGCATGACTTTTTTTCCTTTTTTTTTTTTTTTAAATTTTCTCTGAGCTGTGACACTGGAAAGCTCTGAATTCTTGTTGTTTTTTTTTGAAAAAGAGTCTTTTTCCTATTTATGTTTGTGCCGAGGTCGCCGCGTGCTCCCTGTGCCAGGCAGTGGGGGCTGTGTCACTGTTTCAGGATCACCTCAGGAAGCTCAGTTCCCCCATTCCTCACCCTCTGCTTGCAGATTTGCAGCTTCCCTCCACTCAAAGCTCGGTGCCATCGGAGGGGGGTGCAGCTCACTGCCTGTGAGCCACAGGTTGAGCCTGGAGTCACACACAAAGTTCCACCTGCAGATTCCAGATCCCAAATGTTACAAATGTCAGGGATAACCCAGTTCTGCTCACAATATGCAACGACCATTCCGAGGTAACGAAAGGAATTTCAATGTCCAGACTCACAAAAATCGAGGAAAAACATGGAAATGGCTTCACAACTCCAGCACTGGAGTTCAGGATGTCAAGCCTTCTGCTGGAATTACAGTGACTGGTAGCTGGGTGCCAAAGTGCTTCTCCCAGATCCTGTCCCACTGCATTGATTGGATCCTTCACACCAAATTCCAAGGCAAATAAATGTTGTAACCCCAGGAGTGCAGTGCCAGCAGCGGCCGTGGTGTGCTGTGTGTCCTTGTCTCCGTGTGTCCTCTCCAGTGTCTCTGCTGAAGGCTGGCTGGAACCCAGGTCTGGGAACTTCTCCCTGGGAACAGAGGATGTGATGGATAAAGCAGAGCCAGCTCTGGGCAGGGAGGGAGGAAGGGCTGATGTTCCACTGCCTGAGGATCCCAGTCCAAGGGGCCCTTGGGAAAGGGAAAGAAATCCAGATTGTGGGGTCCTTTTGGCTGGGCCCTTCCCTTTGGCTTTCATTTCTGCTCCACTTTAATTAAACTTCACACAGAGCAGGACAGGCTGGAGTTCTGAATGAGTCCCACCTCGTCCTTCTCCACGGACACCTCGGGGCTTCTGACCCTCCCAGGCTCTTTCCATTCCGTGCTGTTGGAGATCTGATGCCAAAACTGAAGCTGTATCCACGTCCCTGCTGTGTGTGCCCCTCCCTGTGTTGCTGCTCCTGCCTTTGGGATATCCCTGCTCAGTTCCTGTTCACTCCCAGCTGCCCGGGACTTCCCAGCATCATGTAGCGTCCCTGAGGAGAGGCTGCTCCTCCCAGAGCTTTGGAATGGGTCAGAACAATCTCGGCTCCAGCCCTGCCCCCAGGGCCTTGGGAGTGAATCCCTGCTTTGGGAATGTGCCTGGGAGGATTCTGGCATTGTTTGGGCAGTGCCCTTTGTCCCTGCCTGGCCTCACCAGGTGTGGTTTTTTAAGTTCCTGTCCCAAGTCCTCCAAGCTGCTGGAGGGGGTTGAACCAGTGCTGGTATTCCCATCCTGGACTCCCCCAGGAACCACAGGGGTGTAGCTCTCAATCCTCAGTGTAACCAGTGCTGACACTTGTCCTGCTCCCATCAGCATCCACACAATCAGTCAGGTCACCCCCTCTCCTCTTTTCCAGCTTTTTTAACCTTTTTTAAGGCATTGCTGTTGATCAGGAACACTTGGTACAAAACACAGGAAGCTGCAATACACATCCCTGGGCAAAACGACTCCAGTAGCATCCTTGATGGAACATCTGTTACCTCAGATACTCAACCAGCAGGACTGCTTTGCTTTCTCCCTCCCTTTGTTTTTTTCAGTCCATCTCTTCCTCGTTACCTCTCGAGTTTGGTGAGCGATTACTTTGACTTTCCTCTTTGTATTTGTCAGTGTTTTGGGCACAGGTTGTTGTACTACTGTCAAAAGGCACTTGCTGCTTTTCTGCAAGTGCCAAAAAAACCAACCAACCCCCCCTCGCCCTCAATAAAGTGATTGTTAAATATTGTACAAATACAAATGTATACTCTGCCCTCTTCCCCAGCGGGAAAATAAAAAATGTGACTACTCTGACTTGCAAATGCTTCTTTGAAAACTTTATTAAACTCACGGGGATGGTCCTACAGCAGTTCTTGAGCCAGACTCTTGAGTTTTGCTACAAAAATTGGGTATGGAAACACGTTACCTTGTACTTGGCACCAAGTAGCCTGTGCAACTGAAGCCTGTTGGATTGAACATGGCATGAAGTAAATTTAAATTTGGTTGTGATTAAAGATTTAATTGGGTAAATTTTCCATGTCAAGTCAGATTTGAGATGGGAAAGTGCAGTGTGAGCTTTGACCTGATGGGGCTGTAGAAGGGAACCAGGAGAGCAAAGCCTGAGCCAGGATCCAGAGCCCTCAGCCACAGGGACAACCTGCAGAGCTTGGATTTCTCCAAGAGGTAACAGTGAGAGCAGGAGCTGGCACTGAGCTAAAAGCACCTGGGGCTGTGAGTGAGGCACAGTCCTGGCTGCTGGAAGGAACAACAGCACCGTTCTCCTTAGGAAATCCCAAATGGATCAGCACAGAAAGCTGCTTCCAAAACCTTGTGTGTGAGCACCTTGCTGTGGGTGAGCACGGCCTCCTGGAGCTCAGAGCCAGCTGAGGGAGGAGGCTGCCCACTGCTTGACGTCGGTGGGGCAGTTGGGGTAGAGCTGCAGCGCCTCGGTGATCTGGCTGCTGTCCAGCAGCAGCCGCAGCAGCAGGAACTCGCGCTGCGCCCGCGCCGACGGCCGCTCCAGCGGCTGCACCAGCTCCAGCTGCAGCAGGTGCTCAAAGGCCTGAGGGAGAGAGTGCAGGGACAGCACCCCTCAGCACCCCAGGGCTGTGTCTGAACAGCATCCTGCCCCACTGCACCCCACAGCCTCCCAGGAGTGTGTCTGAACAGCATCCTGCCCCACTGCACCCCAGGAGTGTGTCTGAACAGCATCCTGCCCCACTGCACCCCAGGAGTGTGTCTGAACAGCATCCTGCCCCACTGCACCCCAGGAGTGTGTCTGAACAGCATCCTGCCCCACTGCA
>JAODHX010000446.1:35418866-35429961 GCA_027576295.1 Cossypha polioptera
TGAACAGCATCCTGCCCCACTGCACCCCTCAGCACCCCAGGAGTGTGTCTGAACAACATCCTGCCCCACTGCACCCCTCAGCACCCCAGGAGTGTGTCTGAACAGCATCCTGCCCCACTGCACCCCTCAGCACCCCAGGAGTGTGTCTGAACAACATCCTGCCCCACTGCACCCCACTGCCTTCCAGGAGTTCTAGTTCTCCCTCCCCATCTGTGCTCTGGGACTAAAAACTAAATGTTTTACAGCTAAAAACAAAAATGCACTGCAGGCTCACCTTCATGACAACTGGCTTCTCAAAGTTGTACATGGAATGTGCCTTCCTCTGGATGAACTTCTGGAATTCTGTACCAGGAGGAGGAAGAGAAAAGGGGCAGTCAGGAGGAAGTGAGTGCTGTGGGGTTTGCAGAATCAGGCACTGCTCTCACCATTGTAAACCATCTGGAAGTTGAATGGTTCTCCATCATAGACCTCATTCAGGTGCTTCATGGCTATGATGAGGCAGATTTCCAGCACAGACAAACCTGCAGGCAAAGACAAGGATCCCAAGCATTACCCCTGAGCACATCACAAACACAGGCAGCTCACCCACTCTGTGCACTCCTCTGTTTTTATATGCTCTGGGCCCCACCCACTGGTGTTCTGTATTTTTATTATACAAAGAAATTCCAGAACTGGATAAGAGAAAATTTGCCTGCTGTGTATTTGAAGGAGCAATATTCAGGAATGGGCTGTTCCCACCAAAAGCAGGAAGTGGAAGTATCCAAGTTGGCATTGTGGTAGCCACGGGCAGTGTGAGCTCAGAGCAGGCTCCCTGCACAGCATCCCTGCCCCTGCAGGATTCCAGGGAGGGCCCTGCAGGAGCAGCTCTGGGAGAAGAGGAGCTTTACCATGGACAATGTTTGCCTTGGAGTCGGTGCTGTGCTGCCTGCTGGCCTCCTGCAGGTCTGCAGCTGTGAGCAGGGGGTGGTGCCTGGTCACTGCACTGGCAGCCAGCATCTGCAACACAGAGACACAGCTCACTGCCACTCTCCTCACCCTCCCAGCCAGCAATTCCCAATATCCCATCCAGCCCTGCCCTCTGCAGTGGGAGCCATTCCCTGTGTCCTGTCCCTCCATCCCTTGTCCCCAGATCTCTCCAGCTCTCCTGGAGCCTCTTTAGGCCCTGAAAGGGTCTAAGGTCTCCCCAGTTTGTCTAGGAACTCCTTCCTCATCCCTGCAGAATGTGTATTATGTGCTTTTTTGGGAAGCTGACTTGAGAACAAAAGGGCTCTTTCCAAAGGAAGAACTCAGCACATGCTGCAGAAAGCTGTGGGGAAGCTGAGCCCCAGCTCTGTCCTGCTCTCAGGGAGGCTGTGGCTGCCATCAGCTCCTTTCCTGGCCTCCCCTGCAGCCCCAGGGCCAGCTCTGAGTGCCCTGCACCAGGAATAATCTGCAATCCTGTAACCAACTGCAGGCACCAGGGCACCCCAAGAAGAGGGCTCTGCTCAGGCTCTGATGGTGCCTCTGAACCCTGCAGGGAGGAGCTGTGAGCTCTGGAGCCAGCCCAGGGGCAGGTACAGGCAGGGGGCTTTTCACACTCACACAAGCACAGGGATATTTTAGGATTGTTAAATAAGTGTTATTTATCCACTGTAAAAGTGTCAGTGTGTTTATATGAGTTGTGGTCAAAAGCAGAATTGGGTAGGCAGCTTAAATTCCCTCCAAGAGAGCTGCAGCTGCTGTGTGGTGATGGGAGGAAGTTCAAGCAGAAAAAATAGGTTTCAGTATCAGCAGATGTCAGGATTCACCAGGAACCAAAAAGAATCTCAGAAAGGAAAAAATAGTTTCAAAGGGTTTCACCTACAGTTTTGTTTTATAAATGAAGAAAGTTCAATAGGAAAAGCCCAGCCCCATCTGAATTGAACAGTCCATCCTCACAGGGGAACTGCTGCAGAAACTGGAGTCACCCCCAGTCACTGACACAGCCTGCAAGGACCAGCACTGGCACAAGTTTAATAAAATGATGTTTGAGGCAAAGCTCAGCTCAATGGCCTGAAGAGCAGGAGAGCTGCTCCTTAATTCCTGTACCCCAAAAAGGTGATTCCTGCCCACCCAAGCACCCACCAGGAGCAGGTGCAGCGAGCGCAGGTCTTTGCTGTGCTGGAAGAGCTTCTGCAGCACGTCCTGCACGGTTTTATCCTCTGACAGATGCTGCAAGGAACAACAAAGTGACATTTTAACCATCTCATACTCACTTTTCATTTCATACTCACCTGGAAAAATAACAGGTCAATAATTCTTTGGAAGAGCTCACACTTGTCAATGCAATTTTCATGTCCAACCTCAACTTTCTGGTTTTCCATGTGACAATTTTACCTCTAGACTTCAATGAGCAAAGATTCTCTACAATAATTTAAATTGTCCCACACCACACTCAGCCAGTGAAAGGAAATGCCAATCTTAGGTAAAAGCTTTACACTTTTGCTGGTAAAGGATATGTGTATAAAGTAAACCAGCTTTACACTGCTCTCACTTCAGATTTTTTCCCAAATCAAGTATAAAATGCTTTAAATACCTGAACATTATTATTCCACTTTTGTGCAAAAGACTCATCAGGAAATTCAGCAGGAAGAGAAAGCTGTTTCTTAAATATCTTAATGTACTGTTTAAAATCAAAGGAATTCATCAAATAGATCTGCCTGTGGGAGAACCTTGACTTTACTCTCTTCTCCAAGAGCTCCAGGATATCCTTGATGGAAAAAAAAAAAAGGAAAAACAGTAATTAAAAAGCAGATGAATTTGGTGTTTTCTTTGCTACAGCACAGACAAATCACTGAAGTGTGCTGAAAAAAGAAAGAATTATTGAATTCTCAAGGCTTAAAATGTTGTAACATAAGTTAAATGCTCTAACAAGCCCTTTGCTGATTATTTTAATTGATGTGCCTTGCAATGGCACCAAGCATCCCAGCCCACATGATGCTCCACATCACACAGGATCATTTGTTGCTAGGAAACCCAGCACAATTTCTCCATAGATTATGGAAATATTTCAGCTACTTCAGGCTGAATCAAACCCTGCAGCCTATCAGGGCTCTGGACAAGTTGTGTGGTCACACTGGGGCTGGCAGCTGACAGCCCACGTGCTTTTTGTCAGCCTGAGAGAATGCAGCTTCAAAATCCCAAAAAATACTGAAGTGTCAAAAAACCCCTCAGAAACAGCAGCTGTCAGTTCTGGAGACACTTCCTTAGTTACACTCAAAATGGGATAAAGGGTTCTCATAATGGGTGAGGAGCACACCAGGCTCAGGACAGTGATGATGCAAAAGGAAAGATTGTAATTTATTAAATCAGCAATTAACTTTTCTATTAACTTGCAGAAATTTGCCCAGCTGGGTATGACCTAATCCCAGCCAAACCCAGATTCAGGCTCTGATAAGAGATCTGAATTTTTCTTCCTGTTACAACCCAACTATCTTCAGCACCAACAGTTCAGTGTGAAAACAGGATCAGTTGTATCAAGTTCCCATAGTGTTCCCCAGGAATTATTTACACACAAACTGCCCACAATCCAACATAATGCCATTGGAAAATCACAGAAAACTGAACGGGGATCCTAAACCCATTTTATAGCAAAAGTGCCCTACTGAAGTGGTTACTTAAAAAAAGAAATTTAAACACAGTTACTACAACTCTGTCCTTGCCATCTGCCAACCAAGAAATTCAGGAGCCCCTCCAAAGAGTGAATATTGAATTCACACAGTCTAACATTGAATGTGTGTCCTTGGAAATGTTGGTTTGCTCCTTTAGCAGTGAAACTGAAGGCTTTGGGCATCTTCAACTTGCTTTCAGCACAAATTAATTTTGTTTCTTTTTTCATCCCCCTTCTCAATTCAAAAGTTAGGAAAATGGATAATTGAGAAAAGTCTCTCAGGAAATTAAGGTTCCAGGGAAGAAGTTATTCCAACTAAGACAAAAGTCACTTTAAAACAGCTAAAACTTTGAATGAGGCAATGGCATTTCTTACCTGCCTACAGGTGAGTCCAATCACTGTCACTGGGGTCTGAGCAGACTGGGAGATGTCAAACAGGTTGTAGAGCAGGGTCTGATTCTTGTGGTGGACAAATAAATCAAATTCATCCAGGACAAACAAAATTGGGCAGCTGCTGGTTCGGTTTCCTGAGGGAAATTTGGAGAGTTAGAATTAAACTTCCATTGTTACAGCTTTCTTTAATGATGGGGTTATAAAAATGCACAGATTTTCTTTCAGTTTTCACTAAGCCCTCTTTTCCTACAGGTACAACAGCAAAAAGGAAAATACATGGAAAAACTGGGAAGTTTATCTAGTGCTCTGCCAAGCAGCATTTCTGGCTACAAGGAAGACAGACTTGGCAAATTTTGTTTTAAAAACAGGATTTTAAATAGCATCAATCTGGATAAAATAATCTGTCCTTCACCATGCAAGCCTTTACAGTTACATCAGGTGAATATACTGTATATAGTAATCAGTATTAACAATTTTTTATATTATTTGTAACCATGACACATTCTTGGGCTAAGATTCTTCATTCCACCTGTAAGGTAGAAGAGCAAACTCCACTTTTCAGTCAAGTGACCCAGAGTCTCAAAACAGGGGTTTTTAATGTTTACCTTTCCTCAGAGCTTCAAGGAGGAAGGCAAGGTTTTCAGCAAAACTGCCCTAGACAGAGAATAAAGGAGTTTCAGAATGGATTTGCAGTGTCATTCCCAGAATTGTTTAACTACAGCAAATTCACACATGCAATGGAGGCCACTTCCTCCCAAAACCATGTTTTCAGAAATATCCCATGCTGTACAATCAAACTCCTCAGGACAAGAAAAATGATAGATAACTCTACATTCATCCAGTTTTTTTCCAGTCTGAAATCCCCAAACTGCCTCAGACAGGCAAAAAATTAGTGATCAGGAGAATGCCTGCAATGAGCTAAATTCCCAAGCAGCTCTGTCCTTCCTGAAATAGCTGTTGCATCCTCATTTCCCAGCCACACACATGGAAAAAGTGCCACCTAACATGTTCCACTGAGAAGGAGCAGGATGCAGGGTTTAACTGAACTTTATTGAATAGATGGAAGCATCAAACACTTCTGAAAAAAAACACTGAATGGCTGTGCCCACCCTGTTCCAGTCACACAAATTCTCCCACTCTGAGAAATAATGAACTGAAGACCACAAGCCCTATCAAAGGGGGCAGAAAAGCCAATTTAACCTCTGGGTGTGAGTTACAGAAAATGAGGGAAATTTATTTTCAAGCACTTTGGTCACTCTCCTGTCTTCAGTACTAATGTAAATCAGTTTATCTGTGGGAAAAGGGAAATAGCAGCAAACATTTTAATAGAAATTCCATGGAAAATGAGATCTCTAGAAAGCCTGGGTAGACTTCCTTTTTGGATATACAAAAAAAAAAATTTATAATATATTTAAGATTCTGCTTTATGGTTAGTTAACTTGCTAATTCTTTGTTTTCAAATGTTAAAAACAACATTTCCAAATTCCCCACCCCTCTGAACAAAGTTTCTTTGGAACACTTTTGTTTCATAAGGGGCTTGTTAAGAGAGACTTCCCTTTTTCCCTGCTGCAAGGCACAGGTTGATGTATTTTTAATTAATAATAAAGATGCTCAATCAGCAAAGGGAACCTGAGCACTTGTGTGGAACTGCTGGCAGTCACAGCAAGCTCCATCCCACAAAGCCCCAGTTTCCCAGGAAAGGGCCTTTGAGGGGTAGGTGAAGTTACTCACAAAAACTTTGTCCCCAACCACATTTTCCAGCTGCAGCTGCCTGGTGATCTCCTTCAGAGCCACTTTGTCATTTGTCTGCAGAAGCCCTGAAAGAAAAGGATTCTCCATGAAAAACTGGCAGACATCCTTCACTCCCACAGGAAACTTAACCAGCAGCTTCTCCCCCTCTCCAGCCTTACAAAGCTTTGCCTTTTTAAAAGTTAGGCTGGACAGGAGTTTATTTAATTCAAGTTATGGACAAGTTATTTAATTCTGTCACTAAGAGCACAGAAGTCCCCTCCATATAAACAAATACAAAGAGAGGCACTTTGGAGCTCACAGACAAACATGTCCACAATTTAGGCTGGACTAAATTGGTGAAAGTAAAAATTTTACTCAGTACATACAAAATACAGAACTGAATATAACAGAACCCTTGATCAATGATGTTTTACTTGCCATTCAGATGGACTTCCAAGAGGTTCTCTCTCACTTGTTCCATTTCCCTGAGGTCTTTTAAGACATGATTTAATAACTAGGAAAGAAAAAATACAGAATTTTTGTGAGAATATTAATTTTTTAACAGCAAGGAAAGTGTGATTACAGATATTATAGAATAGGAAACAGTGTGTGAGGTTTCATTGGGCTACATGTTTGAGTAATTTCCAGACTAAAATACTAAAATGACAACTTTGCATTCACCAGCATGACTGTGGCAATCACATTTGCTCATTCTGCTGAACTGGGAGGGAAAAGAAAATAACTCTGGTATTTCAGTCACTTATTTTTTGGGGTAGTATCTGGGGCTTTTGCCTTAATCAAAAAGCTTTATGAATTTGAGATGTGAGAGAGTTTGGCTCTTGAGTTGGTGCCATATTCAGCTTCATGGCTTCTTTGGATGCTGTAGAAAGAAACTCTCTGCCTTAAATCTTAAAAGAAACTCTGCTTATTCTTTCCTCCTGGAAGACAAAACTAACACTGCACATGATTACACCACCTGCTGCTTATAAAACTCCCAAATTTGCTGTCCATCAAGAACTTGTTACTTGTAAAAGCCAAAAGGAACTTGTATTAAAATATCTGTAAGTAGTAGAAATGTTAAATTTAAAAACTGAAAGACTATTATTTGCTTTGGTTTCTTCAGAGGCAGATTTGTAGCTCCTACCTTTGTGCAAGTATAAATATGTAAATATACACACACGATTTTCTTTATTCCAGCATCTTTCAACTGATGTATAAAAAGGAAACAATTTATTCTGCATAGCTCATTTTGCTAACTTATATTCTGTCTGTCTATATTTCTGTATGAAAACACAAATTTTCATGACATTCAATGTAAACATCAAAGACCTGAGTGTTTGACTAATGCTGAAGTATTACACACTTAAGTTAGAGGTCATCTCTTCATGTGCCTCAGCTAAGGGGAATTCCCTTACATTACAAAACCTACAAAAACGTACAAACCAAAGCACCAAACAATATCCTGCTCCATGGCAGGTAAATATTCCTGACCATTCCCTGCATACACACAGCTAGGGAGAAACCCACCCCTCAGACTACTCCTTTTTAGAGCTTTTTTTACAGTGAGGGCCCAGAAACAGGTTAATTAAAGAGTAACCAGAATAGTTCTGATTTGGTTCAGAATTGCAATCTTTAATTGCAAGGACAAGTGTTAAGAAACAGATTTCTCCATGCTGCTCCTGAACAGCATTAGCCCCCAGAAAGTGCTGGAATGTTTTGAATTTCTAAGCAAACCATCAGCAATTCTCCCTGTACAAGCAGGCAGGGCTGAGAATGCAGCTGCAGAGGCTGCCAGGGCTCAGGGAGGCTCTGCTGGACCCCACCCAAGCCCCAGGAGCTGCTCCTACCGTGGTTTTCCCGGATCCCCGGGGGCCGATAACGAGGGCGGAGTTGCTCTCCCCGTGCACCGTGGTTCTTCTCAGCAGCTCCAGCAAATGTCTGGGTGGGAAACAGAAAAAGGCTGAAAAACCTCAGAGCTGACAACATTCCCCAAATCCAGGGGAAATTCAAAGAATAAAACTCAACCCACTTCAGCTTGATCTGAGAGCCAACACTCAGGGCATGCAAAATGTAATACAATAAAGTACAGAGGGCTCAGTGATCAGAGCTCTGAAAATACTTTAAAATATTAAAACATGCAGAAGTTGAGAGTATCACCAATTCATAAATTCTCTGCTGTGAAAGGACAGACTTCAATAATTATTTCTTTCTTTAAGAAATAGATTGCTTGCTCTAAATTACCTGCAGATGGACTCATCATCCCAATTAAAGTCCTTACAGCAACCACTGACACCTCCAATTCCCAAGTGCTTACACATCAATAATAATTTGGAATATGGAATCCTGACATCCTGCTAATGCTTCTGAAGGGTGAGAGTCCTCACGGAGCAGCTGCAGCCAACAGTGTGGGTTTGTTCACTCTTTGAGAGCCACCCCCAGCCAAGAGCTCTGATACATTTTGGGAAGGAAAAAATCAGAGCTGGGGAGGGTTTTCCCTCCAGGACAATTCACTGTCAGTGAACACTGAGTAGAACACTGCCTGTAAATCCCTCTTGTATTGGAAACTTGTGCTCACATCAGGTGATTTCACTTACATAAAGTCAGTCTTGGAAAAATTAATTGTTTAAAAGAAGTTCTTTAAATACCTGTTTGTTACCTGCAGAATTTGACCTGCATCTGTAAAATGATCAGTACTGGGACAGTGCTATTGTCCCAATAAGTTCCTTCCTCCTAACCCTAAATTCCACATCTGGATGGCTCCAGAAGTAGGTTTAAATATGGGCCTCTACTTCAACAAACATGATGCTGGCACAGAAATTTTAAGATTTAGTTCTAACACGGTTCACCAACAAACAGGAAAAAATCTGAAGTAAAAATAAAGTATCACAGCAAGAGAATTTAACTTCTTGCTTTGCCAGGCCATTACACAAAGTCTTAGAACATGCACTGAAAATATCTTCCAGTCTCAAAAAGAAAAGTGCTTCATGAATGAGAGATGTGAAACAAGGACAAGAAATCCAAAACTCAGAGTCTGACAAAACCAGAAGGGAACAGTTGTATAAAAATTCTTAAAATCTGAGGCAAGTAATTTTTAGAAGCATTGGGCTGGAAGTCATTTAAAGCTGTACCATTTAGTAAAAGAGAGAAACAAAGTTCTGACTTCACCAGATTATTTTAATACTGCAGCTAAATTAGAAATCACTGAATCCTAGAGCCTGCTCACTCACCTGTACTGCTGCTCCATCCCAAAGAGTTTTCCAGCAGCACAATGGTGACAGAATCTTTCACGTAAGATTTTTTGCACCTATGGATCAAACACAGGACAGGAAAAATGTTTGGGGCTTCAAATATCAGAATTTACCAATAATGTAACTACAGCAATAAAATAACAGTAAATTAGGGACTTTTGTGATTCCACAAATACTCTATAATACATAAATCTTTAATGCCATCAATGATAGAGGGGTCTTGAAAGCAAGAATAAAGTTGCAGGAGGCAGAATATTGTATAAATATTACATAAAGGAGAAAAGCAATTAGAAGAGATTAAAATATGTAAGAAATCACTGACCCAGAAGTAATTCCTTGCAAGATGCATTGTGGTTTTAACCAGCAACTTTGGGAAAACAGGAGAATAAAGGTTAAAAAAACCAAACAAACTGAAAACCGATTTGGCAGCTGCTGTCCTGCTGCTAAAAATGTCACCTGGGTTCTGATTCACCCTACAAACTGGAAGATAAAAAACCCTAAATGGATAAAAATAGATTTATGCACATCTGTTGCCACAAACAAGACCATCCTTTCAGTTTTTTACTACATTATTACTGCAACAGGTGAGAAGTTGAAAGAAATACAACTGGAAAAAGCCATTTACAGCCCTCATAACTGTATGCAGTATCTGTCCAAGTCTTTGTAACTAGTCTAGGAAAAAAAATACAATTACATGAATGGCAGAGGGTGGAAAAGCTCCATAATTTGAAAACAAGGTAATGAATAAAGATGTTACTGACCTGGGAAATGCACTCAGCACTTTCTGCACTGCTCTCCTTCAGCTTACGCTTGCTCATTGCTGAAGGTTTCATCTTTGGAGGAGAGAAGATAAATGTTTTATTAATAGCATTGCTTTCCAAACAATCCTAGTGAGAAACTGTACTTAGATGTTGGTCATTTTTAAGGACTGTAATGAACATCTGTTCTTAATTAATAAAGATGCAGCAGTCCATCTTCCTAGTGAAAAAGAACCAAAACACTGGAAGCATTTTATATTTATTTCTGATAACATTAAACCCATGATTACACACATCTCCTAAACAGCACTGGCTTTAGGATGCTTTAGAGTTTAAAATAACATCCTTATGTTTCTGCAGCTGGAACAAGCTCCAAGCACATGGGAACACATTAAGACACAACAATGAAGTTTTTACAGGAATAACTGGCCATCCTTGTTTATAATGTGCAGCTTACAGCAATAACCACAGCATCTCTCTGGATAAGCTCTGAAGGGGACCAGAAGGGGTCCTAAGGGGATTGGGGGTCTCTGAGGAGATTTAGGTAGATCCAGAAGGGGTTTGAGGGGAAACCTGAAGGGATTGGGAGATCATGATAGGATTGAGACGTTTGAGTGGGTTCTGAGGGGGATTCAAGAGGGCCTGAGGGAATTAGGGGGATCTGAGGGAGGCTCTGAGAGGAATTTGGGGGAGAATTACAGGTCTTGAAGAGGCCATGAAGGGTTTGGGGGTGGTCCTGAGGGATTGGGAACTTACGTGGGCTAGGAGGGTCTGGGAATGCTCTAAAAAGGAATGGAGGGGAGGGGAGTGTCCATGAGGGAGCAGGGGAAGGGCTGCTGGAATGGGGAAGGTGGGGGTCTGAGGGGTTTGATTTTTCGGGGCTGTGACGACCCGGATGAGGGAAGAGAGAGGTCCCAAAGAGCTTGGGAGGGTCCTGAGGGGCTGGGGGGACGCTGAGGGCGGGTTTTGGGAGAAAATGAGGAAATGGGGGGAGACCCTACAGGGCTTGAAGGGTCCTAGGGGGGTTTTTCACCCCACCTCCCTTCATGCCGTTTTCCCGCCTCTTCTCCATCACCTGAAGGGCGGCCGCTCGCACGCTGCCCTCAGCCCTCACCTCACCCCCGCACAGCACCCGAGACCCCTCCCTGGCAGCCATTCACCCCCTCCGACCCCCCAGCGCCCGTTACCCTCCTCACAGGCTGCATCCGCGGCTCCCTCAGAGATGCCGCAGCCCGAGCAGATGAAGGGCGGGCGGGGGGACGCATCCTGGGCTGCAGGTTAAATCTCCGCCGCCCTCACGGCGCTGCCCTCGCGGCGCTTTCCCGCCTCTCCTCCCT
>JAODHX010000446.1:35431587-35448393 GCA_027576295.1 Cossypha polioptera
GCTGCTTTGGGCCCCTCCGGAGCGGCAGGGGAGGGGGGCGATGGTGGCGGGGGCGCCGGCCAAAGTTCGGGGTGGTGCGGTGGGTGCTGAGCCCCGGCCGAGTCCCGAAAGTCTTGTTTTCCTGCGATAACAGGGTTGCCCCCCAGCTTCCAGGCCGTTGTTTGACTTATTGTTTGAGTTATTAAACCCCTGCGGTGGTGAAGGTACAAAGACCACTTGTACAAAGACCCTTTCCCGAGCTGAACTTCCAGGGATAGGCAGTGCAAGAGCTGGACTTGGTGTTTGCAGGGTTGGGATGTGGTTTGGTAGCAGCCCCTGGTTATCGGTGGTGCCCGGCTATATTTGGGCAATGGTTTGTTCAAATCTATATGTCGGGATGTGTTTTTCCATGGTTTTCTGCTGGGAAGGCCAAGTGTCTCCATCCCTGCTTACGGCGTTGGTCAGGTGCTGCTGGTGGACTGACCTGACCATGTTTTCTGCTGGTTCATGTGTTAAAACGTCTGAAATAGGTTAAAATGGAATGGCTTTAAATGTCAAACTAAATTCTGGACTCGAGGAAATGTTGGGAGAAGCCTTCTAGATGTTTGCAAGGATCCAGAAGTAAGAGTTGGGGCATTAACACCGAGTTGAAATGAGTCCCCTACACGAGTAGGATGTTTATATTGAAATTGCTGTTGTCTGCTTATTTCTGGAGCTTAATTATGTCCTCTGTAATTTCCAAAAGATGGTCAGAGCACTTTGGTTTATTTTGGGCTTATTTTTTCGGTTTATTAAGTGCCATGGAGTAGGCCATGAGTGTGTGTTCCAGAGGGGCATCCCAGTTAAATGGTGGTCAGCAGAGAGTGTGTGTGTCATCTGTGCCTCATGCTGAAGGATGCCCACAAGAAAGAGCTCTCCTGGCATGCCAGCCTATCTCCCATTTCTAATTTGTACACACGTGTCTGGCGTGAAGCAGCAGTTTTGGGATGGGGCTGGGAAGAGTTTGTGAGCTCCATAATTTGATGGGGTGGAAGGAATAGGAGAAAACCAGATAACTTGACAATGTTGTGATGGAGAATTGGAGGTGGCAGCCATAACTGTAGTTCTTTCTAATAGTTTGCTGTTAGTTTTCTTTTTGCTTGTGATAGCTTTGGGTTTAAACATGTGGGGGAAAAACCTCAATGGTGACAATCCCCAAAATCAGCAGATCTGTGTCTAAACACCCACAATTTAAACATGTGACTCTCTTCTTAGTTTACTACAGGTAGGAGTTGGATAGCAGAAGCATGTCCAAGAGTAAAGGACATAATTTCATTCTTTTATTTCATGACAGTGCTGCTTTTCTCAACCTGAGATCCCATTGATTTGCTTTCCTCTGTAGATGGAAGCCTATAGTGGCTGCAGCATTACATTCCCTATGTGTGTAGAGCTGCAGCTCTGCCCCCAACTTCCATGGCCTACAGTGATGTGATACATTAATTATTACAGGGATTTAACCACCTCCTTGTGTTTCAGTCTTTAAAGTAGCTATGGTTTGGTTTAATATGGTTACAGAGTAAAATTGAGCAGGGTTCTGAAGCTGGGCAGAACAATTCAGGGTTTTCTCTTGCTTTAAATCCTGGAGATAGAATTACTGATAAACCTTCATTTCCATAGGCCTCCAGTCCTGCAGCCGAGTCTGTGCTGGAGGGAGAGCTGTGGGATTGGGGTGGGAAGGAAGCACTGGTGGGACTGGGATTCCGGGTGGCAATTCCTGCATTTCTGCAGGCTTAGCACAAAGGGGTCTCAGGCTAATTTGGGGCTTCTGGCTGCTGTCTCAACCTTCCAAGAATTGAAGGAATTGAATCTTTCAACCTGTGCTAGGAAATTGTGAATTATCAAGGGCTGTAACTAAAAGGCAACACAGTTTCCTTTTATTTGGGTTCTTAAGTTCTTTTTGCTTCTATTATCAACATATTTACAGGTGCTAATTGCTTTTAGGAAAACTTTGTACGGATTTTCCAGTTCTTTATCTTTGAGGACAGAATTAATAATTATTTTGGTGTATTCTGGGTCAGTGGCTTCCTGGGCTCTAAGGGCAGATAGTTTGGAATTAGCAAGGACCTGCCATGGCTGTGCTGAACATAAAGATGCTGTTTAGGCCTGACTTTACCAATGTTTCCGTGGAGTTTGCTGCTGTACCTTCCTTCCTTTGTGGACAGATGAGTTGGTCTCTATTTGGATTAGGGAGGCGGATGTTTGAGGAGAAGCTTTATGATGCAATACCTTCAATAATTGAACTTTTCTTGTACAACTTGCAGTCCTTTGGTTCTTTGGCTGTGGAGGGATCAGTGTTTCTCCTTGTTAAAAAGCACTGGGGATATCCTGGCATCAGTCACAGTCCTCTCCAAGATGGAATGCCTTGGGTTTCAGCTGGGTTATTTAATTTGCCTTGTCAGTGGATTTATTTTCTTTTTTCCTACTGTTCCTCATGGCTGTTCCTTCTCTGTGGAAGATCAGTGGCTGGAATGGTGTAAGTGCACCATGAGTTTGTGGCTCAGCAGCCAGTGCTCCCTGTGGAAAGCAGCAGCCAGGTGGGAGGCCCCTCGTGCCCATCTGGAGCCCCACTAATGTCCCAGTGTCTCTCTATGGACTTAAGAGGCCACGTGCACAAAGCAGTTCAGTCTCATCTGTTCATGGCCAGGGACACAAATTTTTAAAGTGACTGAGCTTCCTTCGCAAAAATCCTGTCAAAATTTTGGGGAAGTGGGGAATTCTGTTTGTTCTTTCAGGTTTGTTGGGTTGTCTGAGGGTTTAGTTTTGTGTGGTTGTCCCTGTGTTGGTTCTTGTTCTCAGTGGAAATCAGAATTACCATTGATTTAAAAAAATAAAAAGATACAGGATACATTTATTTCCTTTTTAATGTTCTTATGTCATTAAGGACCTGCTTATTTTTTTAAAGAGTTGCTTGAACATTGGAAACCACAGGCTCTCATTGGCTTTTCTTTGTATTTATTTTTGGAACTATGAGGTGGAATAATACTGCTCAATCAGTTTCAAGTGGGCCTGCACAGGAACCAAGGCTGGTATTAGGGATGAAATTTTGGAAGCTCATTGGAAAAAGCTTTCAGGATGCTTTAATTTTTCTTTGTGTATCTGGAGCTAAACGAAGAGGGAATAAAACAAAATGCAGCAGTTAAGAAATTGAGAAGTGCTGACTCCTTCCCTCTCTTGAATTCCAAGTTCTTTATTATAGCAATTCCTATTTTCTTGATGAATCGTCTAGAAAGGAGTTCAGACTTGGTACTATTTTTAAATCAAGGTAAAATTTGTCAAAGTCACTTGGACTACAACGTTCAAAAGTGTACGAGTACTCATGCAAATGAGTTTAGCTGCATACACAAGCACACATTCATAAATGAGCATCTCCAAGCAGTGTAAAAACCAGATAATTGGAACTTTTCAGTGCTGCTGGAAGGTCCCTGTGGCTCCCAGGATGTGCATTGTGAGCCCCTCAGCTCCAGGCTGTTGTGCTGTGGCCCAGGGCAGCAGGAATCAGTGAGTCCCTGCCATGGCTATTCATAGAGCTTTGTCAAATGAGTTGCTCATCTGGGTTTATCTGCAGCCTGACAGGTGTTGCCAGCCCCAAAATCTCCCTGCCTCCCATCCTTCCCATGGCAATGACTAAGGAACAAATCCTGCTGTGGTTGTTGGCTCTTTAGGTGGGAGCTGGAGATGCCCAAGATATTTCATACAAGATATTTCTTGTTTGAGTTTTTTTTTCCTGAAATATTCTGTTTAAATATACTGTAAAATGCTTGCAAATTCTCTTTTATGTTTCTAAGCAAACGTTTATTCTTTCATTTATTGCTCTGGTTAAATTCAATGTGCTGTTTATTTTATATATTTTTATTTTACAGAAAATGTTTTAAAGTAAGCAAGCAATATTTTAATTCTTATCCTTCCACAATATCTGATAACCAAAACCTGTAGAAGCAATATATTAATTCATTATTCTGCTATGAGGTAAAATTGAAGCTTGGGATAAAAAATATATATATATTGTCATAATTTTTGCTTAGTCTACAATTTCAGTGACATTAAATGCAGAATTATTTTGGTGTCTGAGTAATCTGGAATGTAAATAGCATCTGAAATATGAGGGTCCTTCGTTTGCAGCATCAGTGGCCTCACTCAGGAAAATTCCTAAGTGAGGGAAGCAGAACAGTTGTCAATTGTTTGCACAACAAATCCTGCTGGATCAAATGCTGATATTCCCAACGTTTAGATCAAGGAAGGCACGAGATAATGTTGCCTTGCACCCCAGTGCCAAATGAAACAAACACAGCCTCAGTTAGGAGAAAATTTGGCCAGCTAGAACCTGGGCCTAAATATCATAAATACAGATAGTCAGAATTTTCCATTCATGCTGCCTAATGGTTGGAAAACATGGAAATTCAATTTTGCTTGGCCAATTTTAGACTTGATTTTTAAGCTCTGGAAGATGGTTGCCAACCTGTTATTTAGGATTATCTGTTGTGACAAATTAAAGGATATGTGAAACATTTGGGTTTGTCTTCATCCTTTAAGCTTTTACCTGTCTCCCTCATGTATATGTACATGTATAATACATATCTCATGTATATGTAAATTATATATATATATGTATATATAGGTGACTAGGCCCACTAGAATGAGTACAAATTTCATATATTTTGGTAAGACTGAAGCTATAGCATTGAAATAAACATAGCCTTATATTTTTGGCTGTGTTTGTCCCTAATCTATTTAATTTAATTTAATTTTTTTTACTTTTAAGACTGATGCGATGAAGCTTTATGTATCTATTTAATTTTTTTTATATAAGCACGCTGTCAATTTAAGGAGATAAATTTTATTTATTTTAACTGTGTGTAGAAGAGAAGCACAAAAAAAATTTTGCTGGATCCTCTCATCCAGACTCTAGATAAGAAGAATTTTTTTAGTATCTGCTATTTTTGGAAGAAAACACTGCAAAAGTGAACAAATGAGATCATTGATTCAAGAAACAAAGTAGTCAGGAATTTGTAGTGAGCTGGTTTTTTTAGAACAGAACTTCCTTTTGTCTTTTAGGGGCTTGGGGGCAGGAGAGGGATACGTTGTTCCCTCGTAATCTTTATGGGGAAGAGGCTTGGATCAGATTTCAGAGGTGGATGTGTTGGCACAGACTGGTGATGCAATGTGGTGTTGTCTTGTTGTTACTGAAATGGCAAATATTGTAAATTTTTCTGGCTTTTTTTTTGTTTCTGGAAGGCTCATCCCATGTTTCTCAAGGAGTAACTCCCTTTGAAAGCTTACAATCATTTTCCTGAGGAAATATGAATTTTCCCCGTTGATGCTATGCTAGGAAAGGTTTGGTTTTTAAAGATGCTGTTTAAAACTACTTCTCCTCCTGCTGCATTGCTGGGTTTGGGAGGCTGGAGTGCAGTGGAAGGGTTTGTTTTGTTTGTACTGATGGCATCAGAGCCCCCTGGTCATGGGGCAAACCTCAGTCAGAGCTGAACCTTCTCTTGCCTCAGTAGGTCAGGGAGCAGAAAGGATCAAAACCAAGCAGGGACCTGTGATTCCCTCAAGAAATTCCTTCCACTGGTTCCTTTCAGGTTCAGAACTTGAAATGACTGGGATCTGTGTTTGGGACTGTGTCTCTTCAAGGTTTTCAGTGGAAGTTTTCTCCTAAATGTCAGAGCTGCCATCAAAATCCTTCTACCACAGCCCTTGTGTTCTCCAAACTTGAAGCACCATTGGCTTTTCCCTGCTAAGATAATTTAAATTTCACAAAATTTCATTCATTTTTCACAGCTGAGAGCTGTGAAATCCTACCTGCTCAGAGTAGCAAGAATGGACAAAAAAAACCTTCATGTAATACTCGAAACTTGGGAATGATGTTTAAGGACCATGTCCTTAAAAATCTGTGAGTTGTTGGAGCCTTTTAAACACACGTGGTTCCCCTTGAAGTTGCCTGGGTGTTATTAAGTAATAAAGCAGGGCTGTGTCTGTGGGCCAGCTGAAGCAAACCATATCTGGGCTGGAGGCTATTGGTTCCTCACCTCTGTTTTAAAATTAGTCCAATCATTTGCAGCGTGATTCATTTCTAAAAATGTCTTGTCCATCTGTGCAGGGTGCCCTGGCTCGAGCCTTGCAGTGCTGCTGGGGCTTTGCTGGAAGTTGTGTTACTCCCAGGACATCTTGTAGCTCTTGTATCCCACTTTTCTTTGGTAAATATGTTAATTCAGGCATTAAGCTGGTTATTAAAAGCTGTGATGTGGGTGATTTTAATTTTTGGAAGTATCTATCCAATGTTTCTACTCTTGAGACTCTACTAGTAAAAAATGTAGATATGAAATCTTCAAGGGGAAAAATAAATATAATAATAATGTCTATTCTGTTTTCACTGCTAAAATATTTATCAGTTTCTTAGATGCTGGATCAAGCCCTAAACCTGAATTTTTCCTGAGTTGTAACTTCACAAAGGTCTTGGGGAACAAAACTTGTAATAAAGTAATGCTCCCCCCAAAGTTGGGCAGCTCCTTCCTCATCTGCTCTGTGGATTCCACCTGGAGCTTTCTTCCCAGAATTCTGAGGATTCCTGGGCTTTTCCCCATGCTGCTTTCCCTAAAAACTTCACTGTTATGAATCAATCCTTAATCATCTTTTGTAACTCAAGTCCTTTGATGGAAGAGTCCTGCTAAGGATCTTAGACATTTGGGGAGGTGGAATCCAGTATGTCCCTGGAACTTAAAAATAAACAGAAAATCAAGACAACATTTTTAATTTTCATTTTTATGTTAAAGGAACTTATGTGCCAGTAAAAGTATTCCCATGTGTAAGAGCAGCATCATTTTTCTTAAATAATGATTATCAGACTAATAGCTGTTGCTTTGTCAGAGAATGAATATATAAACTTTGGAGAGCTCATTGTTACATTTTTGTCATTTTCAAAGGAAAAAAATCAAAAATAATTGATCAACTTTCTCCAAGTATTGATCTGTGCTAAATAAAACTAAGTTAAACTCTATTCAGGCTTTTTTTGATGTTATGGATTTGATACAACAGCCTGAGACACACTTATCCCATAGATGAACATTTGGAAGTATATTATTCTCATTTTTAATGTTATTACATTCAAAAAACCAGTAAAAACCTGTTAATATTCAGCTTTTGCTAATTATTGCAAATAATTATAATTTTTTATTGATGGTATATGTGAGTCTGGAACGTTTCTGTGCAATTATAGAAAAAATGAAATGCTTTTTAGTTTGTGTTTTGGTAGATAGTAGTCAGATGCATTTCTAATATAGGAAGATGTTCAGTACAGTGGTGTTGAATGTAAACTGAATTACTGCTGAAGGTGAACCTTAAATTGAGGATATTTTAAGGCATCTCCAGTTGTTGTCTTGAAAGCAAGCTCTTTATAGAGGTTTTTATTTCATGTCCCAGTGTTGGGAGTTGGTTGTCCTGTGCTCCAGAGGTCTTCACAGGCAGGTGGGATTTTAGGATTAGGTTCTGTGAGCCTGGTATTCATCAAAAATTCGTAATAATTACTGTTTTTTTTAATCTCTGCATTAATCCAGTCCAGTGTAATCCGTAATTATTCATCCTCAATTTGCAGGGACTCTCCTGTTGTTTACTCTTGCTTTACTCACCTACTTTATTGTGCCCCAGTAGACATTCCTGCCAAGTTACTAACTCTGAGTTGCTCTGGGAATTGTCTGGTGCTCAACTGCATGTTTTTGGGGCAGTGAGTTTGTCACCCCACAAAAAAACCCATCAAACTTCAGGGAGTGCATCCACCAGGATGAAATATTTTGATTTTTGTGCACAGGATGGTGAAGCTGCTTCAGGGGAGAGGGGAGTTCCGTGGAGCTGCAAGGTGCAGCCTGTGGATAAACCCTTCCTGCTGTTCTCTGTGGCTTTTGGGGCTGGGGAAGGGGGTTTGGCTCTCAGGATTGGAGCTGAGAGCTGCTGGAGAGGCCCTGGAGTGGCAGGAGGAAGGAAACCAGCAGAGAAACGTTCAGAAGAGGCAGAGGATGGGAGAGGGGTTGGTGGTCAGGAGCAGTGGAGGGGATGTGGGTGGCAGCAGGGAGGGAAGGAGGTGGAGGCAAAGCTGGGTTTGGGGGAGAGTTGGAGGCTGGGCTGGTGCAGAGGTGGTCAGGGCTGTAGTGAGAATTAGGGGAATCTGAGCAGCAGGGTGTGTAAAAATTGTTTGCCACGATGGAGGGGAGCAGATCAGAGACCCATGGAGTGGTTTGGGTTGGAAGGGAGCTTAAAGCTCATTCCATTCCATGTCAGGGACACCTTCCACTATCCCAGGCTGCTTTAAGTCTCATCCTTTTCTTTGTCTTGGACACTTCCAGGGATCCAGGGACAGCCACAGCTTCTCTGGGCACCCTTGCCAGGGCCTCCCCACTCTCACAGGCAAGAGTTTATTCCCAAAATCCCATCCATCCCTGCTGTCTGGCAGTGGGAGCCATTCCCTGTGACCTGTCACTCCATCCCTTGTTCCCAGCCCATCTCCAGCTCTCCTGGAGCCCCTTTAGGCCCTGAGCTTTCCCTGGATCCTTCTCCTCTCCAAGTGAACATTCCCAGCTCTCCCAGCCTGGCTCCACCCCTGGGATCCACAATGTGTTGGGAAGGGGAGCTGGTGACTCCTAATGGGAAAACCCACCCAGCAGCCTCACTGAAACCACAAGTATCAAGAATATTTTCACACAGTATCAACCAGAAAGTGCTGCTTAATCACAGCCTTTACATCCAGCAGCCTCAGAATGATTTGAAAAGGGAAGTAAACAGGCCTGTGAGTGTATAAATAATTCCATAATATTGCCACTGTTGCCGCCTCAACTTGGAAGAGCTGGAGTTGCTGCAGCCCTGCTGCTCTCACATCAGGACCTATCAGTGCTGCAGAAGTGCTTTAGCACCTTGGAGGACTTTGGGTTTCCACGAGGGAAGTGTCCAGGCAGTTCAGTCCATGACTGGGGTTCTCCTTTGTGGTGATCCAGTTCTGCTCTGTGCTGCCCCCAGCTCTCCTGGGACCCACCCATGGCTGAGCTCTCCTGGGACCCACCCATGGCTGAGCTCTCCTGGACACTCACCCATGGCTGAGCTCTCCCAGGGAAGGATCCCACTGTGCACAGGGTGCCTGGACACCCACCCATGCCTGAGCTCTCCTGGGGAAGGATCAGACTCTGCACAGGGTGCCTGGACACCCACCCATGGCTGAGCTCTCCTGGACACCCACCCATGGCTGAGCTCTCCCAGGGAAGGATCCCACTGTGCACAGGGTGCCTGGAATGCTGGGCATGCCTTGCCTGCCTTGTGTTTACTTTGATTTTATTCTCCTTGCCTGTCCCCTGAGTAAACAATCCTAATCCAGTGCTGCACATCCAAGGCAGCTCTGCTGGGTCTTGCTGAACCTCCCTGCATTTTTGTGCCATCAAACACAGTATTCCTAGGCAGGGAAAACCACTGATTTATATGGATTATTCTAATCCAACATCATGCAAGCAAAATCAAAAAATAGTTTGACTACCTAATGATTCAGAAATGCAGACGTGTTGCCAAAAATTTTAGCATTTGTTAGCTTTACACTTGAGCAAATGCATTCTGGTAGAGAATTGAACTTCTTTATTTTAACTCTTATCTGTGGAGTTTTAAGACTTAGGAATTTATTCCACACAAAAAAAAAAAGCATAATTTATAATCATAACAAATATGAAAATTAATCTTTAAATTTCTTGTATCTTCCTCTTTTTGGGAATAAGTATTTCTAAACTTATATATACAGGGACAAACATTTTTCCTTTAAATACAGCCAGAAAAGTTTCTTCTTTTTTTAAGCAGGAGCTCTAATATGATTTAGCATTTTCTACTTTGAGAGAATGGGTTGAAGCAGGGCTTTAATGAAATAAATTCAGTGTAGCTTAGTGAGGAAAGGGGGTTTCTCTTGAATAACTCAGTTTCTTTTGAGTGCTTAAGTATTTCAATAAAAACAGGAACCAAATTTTTGGAGGAACCTCAGCAGAAGAAGGAGCCAGATGTGTTGATTTTGTAAACATTAAACAATCTGCATTCTAAGAATTATTCTCTGATCCCTTTGAATTCAAGGACTGACTAAATTATTTTGTGTCTCTCTATTGGACAGTGTTTTTCTGTGCATTTGCCAATCATAACCAGAGCCTTGATATTACTGTCTTCTGTTAAAATTATTTTGGATCTAATAGAGGGGGATAATTTTATAGAGTTCCATAAAGATTAAAAAAAGGGAGTGGTAATTTAGGATGAGCAGACCTCTTATCAGTGCAGAAGCTTGAATTTTGAATATAATTTCTATTGGATAATGTAAAGTCAAAGTACTGAGACTATTTATGGTTACCTGGAGCTAACTAAAAACTAATTAATTTAATTTTTTTTCCTATTCTACCTGAAAAAAAACCAAAACCCAAAGCTGTCCCAAAATAGTCTTTTTTCTTTAAATTACCACAACTGTACGACATTGTTTCAAATAAAGATTCTCCTGGTAGTTCTGTCATAAGCAAGAAAAAGGGATTTGTTCAATCAGCTGAAATGAAATTATCTTCAAATGAGCAGTGAGTTACTTATGCCTTTTCCTCATGATTCACTGTCTGATGAAAAATATGTTAATATTTGTTATAATTTATAAACCAGTTTTGAGAGGATTTGGGGTTTTATTTAGATTTTTATTTAGTAATACACAAGTCAATTGAATCTTTGACATCAGGCAGACTGGGAGGGACTTGAACCAAGTGAAATTACCTGTTCTGCATGAAATTGGTCTCTCAGAATCTTGCTTGGTACAAGTTTTTCTCACTATTCTAAAATACAGAATTTAAAAATCAAACTGAATTGTTTTGGATAAAAGTGAGGAAAATAAAAAATTCCTGCCACATTCTAGTATAAAGTATTAAATGGGAAGTACATGGAGTTATTCCATGTTTTAAAGTGCTGGTTTTGTTTTCATTCATAGCCAGGGAGCTTTATGTTACTTTTACATGATTTTTACTTTATTTTACTTTTTAATGTGGAAAAGTGATTTATCCTTTAATTTTTAAAATATTTTTAGTATTATTTCCTGTGATTTGGTGCTGCCATAAATAACATTAAATATTAATAACACAGCTTAGGTAGAAAAAGTTTTAATTAATGTCTGGGCAGAGTTCTGTGTGTTTCTGGAGAGAAATCTCTTTGGTTTTAGGGGAGCAATTACCTTTTCTGTGTGTTTTGTGGGGTTTTGGGGGTGATTGTCCCATAGGCACCATGGGCTGGATGGGGCTGGTGCCTCTCCCAGAGGTCAGCTGCTGTTTCCTAGTGGAGTGCAGCATGTTTTTCTGTGTGCAGTTTTATGACCTGAGCAAAACACTTTCCCCGTTTCTGTAGAGACTTTTAGTGTCCAAAAGCTTTTCATAAATACAGCTATAGAATACCTAAGGCTATTCAATTCATCTTCTCAAGGGCAAAGGATTTCTTTTTTTTTTTTCTTTTTCCTTTTTTGATTAAATTTTTTGGAGAAAGGAAGCTGTCAGAACAGACTTTATAGTTTTGCCTTTGTTGAATTGACACTCTATAAAATTTTATTTTAGCAGATTCGATACGAGAGGGAAGCACACGATAGACTCCAAGTAGGGCAGAGAAGAAAGTTGTAGGTTATTAAATCTTTTCAAGGAGAAAAGGAAGTAGTTCAGTGTGCTCACACAGGTTCCTGTGTCAGCAATTGGGAAGCCTGGCAGAGATTATCTCCAGCCAGCAGCAGGTTAAGGAGGACAGGGTGGGAAGGGGACACTGAACTTCCAGCATGAAGGAAATTGAGATATTTAACCTGATTTTGGGGTTGCTTTAGAGCTCGTTTTACTCTGCAGTCCTTGAGCTGCAGTGGCAGAGAGTTTGGAGCATGCAGGTTAAAAAGTGAATTTCAGTGTATTGAGACAGCCATCTTAATAGAATTGTTAAATATTTTAGAATGAATGTATTGTTAAGGAAAAATGACAGCAACACAGCAGATAAATTGGAGTAATTTAACATTTAACACATGGCTTGGGTTTTGGGAGAGAGATGGTTTCCACTCCATACTGCCCTCCATGAGCATCCATGAGGGTTTTGTTGGGAGCTGTCCCCTCTCCTAAAGACCTGGGCAGGATTAGTGGAATTCTTTTGGGTCACTTGTCCCCAGGTCTGTGCCATGCTGTGTCAGCTCTGTTCTCTGTGCCAGGTGAGGTGGGTGTTTGGGGTGAGCCCAGCAGCATTCCCAGCAGGATCCATGGGCTGTGCTCCATCCCTGGAGCTGGCAGTGCCTCTGGAACATTCTGGGGTGTGGAGCCAGGTGAGCCATGGAGGCTCTCAGAGCTGTTGTGTCCCTGCCAGTTGGGACTTGTGAGAGACAATCCTTCACTCCTGTGTCATTCCCACAGAAAATTGCTTCTTGTTTTAGGAGACTGGCCTGGCTGGTGCTTGATACAGCTGTGGTAATGAGGGGAAATCAGAGAGAAAATCCTAGAGAAATTTTTGTAAAGTTGGTTCTACATGGGGCTTCACTGGGAGAATTGCACTTGTCCTGTGTCTAGCCAGGGCAATGAGAAATATTCCAGCAGGCTGACAGCAGGTGAACATTATCCAGACTGCAGCAGTTTGGGAGTCAGACCTTCTGTTTTGGGAAGTTGTCATTTCTGCAGTCATGGAGACGCTCATTAGACATCTCACATTCAATATGCAGCTTATTGAGCAGTTGGCTGAGAAATGATGAGCAGAACAATTGGATCTAGAGGGAAAGCTGCCTTTGCAGAGGATGGTCTTCCCTGGCTTAATCATGTACATGTTTCAATTTTTTTAATTAGATAGTGTTGGATGTGCACACTTTTCTAATGGGATGGAATAGGGTCTTACTTTTGTTTTGTGTGAAGGTCTAGAATGAGCAAACTCGGTGTAACCTCTGAGTAAGTTTATTTTTTTATATGCTGGTACTAGAAACCCTGAGACTCTTCAATAATGAGGTTCCCTGATTCTTCTTCTAAAAGTTAAAATGACTTTGCATTAAAAAATAAATAAATAAATAACAAAGCATTAAATGACCCAGAAGTACATGGGATAACATTCTGGTTGCTTGTCCACTGATAATTTCATAGTTAAAACAGTGAAAAGAAAAATTGATGTAAAATTGTGCCCTTGGACACATTCTACTGAGGGTCCAGAATAGTCACTTTTTGTATACTGAGACTTCCACAAAATTCTTATATTCTACAGCTTTCCTAGCACAGATAAAAGGGCCTAGATCAATGATATAATTTACCAATTTAGATGTTAGTTTCTATTTTTAAGTAAGTGATATCTAATATTTGGTAGGGGGTTGGGAGCATCTTGGGAAGAAACATTTATCTCTGACCATTTTGGATTCTAAGGCCAGAATAAATATGGGAGAGCAGACCAAATTTACAAAATATCAGTCTGAGCACAACAAAAGGATTGAGGCTTCTTTCCTTTGAGGTGTTTTTTTTTTGTTCTTTTTATCTCCTAACTGAAAAATAGTCCAGTTCTTCCCCACCCCCAAGTGAAAGAAGAATTGGAGAGAGCAGCAGAAAAGGTGAAAAGCCCCAAGCAGCAGAGGAGGCCATAAAGGGTTTGTTGTGTGGTACACAGGTTGTTAATGCTGTTAATGATTGAGCTGTTTATGGGGGATTACAAAGGGGTAGGAAACGACTCTGCTCAGGAATTCCACTGAATCCCAGAGACACGAACAAAAGTTGAGCAGGATGCTGGACTGGGACTGGGCTTAGCCAGCAGAAGCTCCCCAGAGCTGGTGAGGAGCACAAACACAAGTGGCTGCAGGGTCACCCTGCTTTCATTGAGGCACTGGAAGTGTCCCCCCGGGCCAGAGGGACACCAGTGAGTCTGTGGCACTATTGAGTTACCAGCCTGGTAGGGTTACAGGAGCTGGGAGTTCACAGAAATATGCTGTCATACTTGCTAGACCTGTACATCAAGTTTGGGGGTTGGGCATTTTGTTTGGTTTTGTTGTTTTTCTTCTTTTTTTTTTTTTTTTTTTTTTTTTTTTTCCTAGGAGGTTTTAATAAATGCAAACTTCCTAAAACCCACTGATAGTTAGATATTTGGGTTTTGCCCTGCTGGGTGTCCATTTTAGTTGTTAATGGTCAAGAGCATAGTTTTACTACTGGTTTTATGAATGCTTTGGACATCCAGCTTGTTCTCTCAGAAGTGTAATATTATGGTCTATAAACTGGAAGGCCATTCTCCTATTTTCCCACATCATAATCAAGTTTCCAGCAGCTCTGGCTGCTTCTCTTCTGGTTGTGTTTCAGGCTCAATGGCTGGGATTCTGTGTCCCTATGGGTGGTGACTTTAGGGAGGGCTCTGAGGAGTGCTGGGACTTGCCCTGTGTTGTGTTGTGCTGTTGCAGTCTGAAATCATCCTGTCCTAGTCACAAACCTATCATGCACAATCACCAGGTCTATATTTAGAAATCGAGGAGGAACCTTTCAAACTCCTTGTAGTAGAGATGGGAAGAGGAGTAGCCAGACTTGTCATTTCCCTGCAAAAGAGGCTCCTCAGTTTCTAGGAATGTTTCTGGTGGTGTTGAGTGATTTGATCAGTCTCTAGCTGTGTTTTTAGTTAAAAATGCATATTTTTGATGTTTCTCCCAAAGCCATAGACTTGTCTTTACCCTTACTAGCTCTTGAGCACATTATGATGATTGTTATAGATGGTGCAAAGTGGTGAAAATGCTCCTTTGAGCAGTGCCAGGTTTTAGCATTGCAGGTTTCAGGGGATTCTGAGCAGAGAGAAAAGCTGGAACATCCTGGCCATTGTAGTACTCTAACATATCAAATTACACACACCCCCCCCATTTGTGCAAAAATCATTAATCCAAACCACGTGTTTGTTGTGCCCTGTTTTATTTCACCTATTGATGATACCAGGTCTGGGGTGAGACATCTCTGGGAGTGAAACTCCAAATGGGAGTCCAGCCACGAGCCATGGATCAGGCTGGCACCATTTGCATGAATTAGCAAAATCCATCAGCTGCCAATCAAACTGCATTTCTGGCTGGAAGTTTACTGGGGCTAACTGGGTGTAGGAACCCAAGGCAGTGGCTGCTGCAGCAATTTGAGCTGCTGTGGCTGGGAAGGGGAGCACTGACTCCCAAGGAGGCTCCCAATGCTTGGAAGTTGTTCCTGCAGCAAACTGTGACATTGTTTGGTGTGCAGGATCCCTGCTCCTGGCATGCTGACTACTGGCTCTTCATAACCTATGAAATAAAGAGTGCAAGGATACAGGGGTGAATCCATCAGTTTGGGATAAATGTTGCTGTCTTGGGGGTCTTCTCACAAGTTGTTCAATATTGGATGTAAAATGTGCATTAAAGCTTGGCAGGCAGCAATGTGCCACTTTGCCATGAAAGTCTGGGCTCATGTGTGAAGGGGATTTTGGAGAAATAATACTGATCATTCTCCTTCCTCCAGAGCAAGCAGAAATGTGCTGCTAAAAACTGGTGATTTTTTTTTGTTGTTGTTTTGGACACTGGGGAGAAGGAGCAGTGGATGTGTCTGAATTCTCTCTGGAGCATTTCATAGTATCATTTAGGAATATTTCATCATACAGTTGTGTTCTGCAAAAGTCACAGGATCCATACTCATAAATAATTTGTGCTTTTTGTGAACTGCTCTCCTTTAGAGCCTGCTCTGTTCAGCAGCAAGTGCAGAATGAAACCTCACATGATGCACGTGGGTTTAGCAGTTGATGAGCAGCTAATTAAGAGGCTGCTCTGGACCTGGAAGGAGGTGCTGTGGAAATGTGTGTCCAGGAAAGCAGACCTTAGGCCACCCTCAACATCTCCTGGACTCCTGGGATGGAGCTGGAGAGAGTCTCCCATTTGTCCCAATCAAGGAATGAGTGATAGTATCACGTTTTCTATTTTATGTATGGATATTTACAGACAGATTATTCATCTCTGCCTTTTTCTCCCCAGTACAGGAAGTTTTGCTGGCATTTAAGTAGCTTGTCTCATTTTGGATTTTTTTTTCCTTCTAAAACCCAAAGCTTTTCACTGCAAAAGAAACCTAAGGGAAAAGTTCTCTGAAACCAGGATGTGTGTGCAGAATGATGGCTTGGTGTCCACCCACAGATTAAAACATTCCTGCCAAGGGTAGCTCTGTTCAGATACAACAAAATAGTTGTGTGGGGATTGTAAGTGGTAGGAAGTTGTTGCTGCTGCCTGTTCTGAGAAGGTATGGAAGAGAAGAAAATCTGACTTTAGTTTAGAACTTAAGTTAGAAAGCAGTGAGAAGTAGGATGGAAATCCTCCAGCCTGCAGTGACATTTATTGCCCAGGATACAGATTTATGTTATTCCCTTTAAAAAGCTCTGCAGGACTTTGTGTCTGAAGTTCTATACCTGTTGCAAGTTTTTGATGTTCCTGCTAAAGGCTGAAGTGGGTTCTCTTGTAAATTCATAGGTGAAGCAGGCTGAGCTCTCCTTGACACTTCCTGTGTGTGTCAAGCCTGGCAGAGGTGTTGGGAAAATCCTCTCCACCTGCATGTTGGGAATTGCAGGCAGCTGCTGCTGGGCTGGGCTCCAGCTGAGAGAGGAGCAGGGCTGCAGGTCAGGGAGATGATTGTCACCTTCTGCTCAGCTCAGGTGAGACCCCACCTCCAGAGCTGCCTCCAGCCCTGGGGCCAGCACAGGAACCACCTGGAGCTGCTGGAGAGAGTCCAGAGGAGGCCATGGAGCTGCTCCAGGGCTGGAGCCCCTCTGGAGCCAGGCTGGGAGAGCTGGGAATGCTCACCT
>JAODHX010000446.1:35449814-35476264 GCA_027576295.1 Cossypha polioptera
GCTTTTTCTGGCCCAGGCACTCTAAGGAAAGAGCTTCAGCATTTTGGCATTCCTTAAGGACACAATCCATCAGTGGGAAATAGCACTTAGGAGTGGGATCATTGCTGAGGATGGGAGAGAAGAAGAAAATTAAAAAGCTGGCAGTCACTTTCTGCTTTTTCATGGAGAGCAGAGCCAGATCTCCAAAGGAAATGGGAAGAGAGGAGCTCTGCCACGAGCTGAGTGCTCAAGGGGCTCTGCAAGGAGTGCTGGCCTGGAAGTTCAGCAATCCTCCTCTCTGGGGACTCTGCTGGTTGCAGCAGTCACTGAGAGCAGGGATTCCTTCAGCTGGGGCCTGGGAGTGTGCCTGGAGCAGAGTGAGGTACAAAAAGCCCCAAAGCTGCAGAGGGACAGGCTGGGACACGCTGGAGCCACTGCTCTGTGCTGGGAGAGGGAATCTGGGGCATGTCTGTCTGTCTGTCTGTCTGTCCATCCCTCCCAGTCCCAGCCTTGGCTCAGCCAGCCACACCTGAGAAGGGGATTTCCTCCCCTCTCCCACCCCAAAGCAGGGCCAGTGTTTGATCAGAGGAAAAGGCTCTTGTGCTCCTTTGCAGCACACGAGGGATTTATTGCTGTGACTCCTCCTGAGCTTGGCAAGTTAGAGAGGCAGCACTTCCCTGGGTTTAGGAGCTGGGAAATGAGCGTGGATGCTGTGTTCATAAAATATTTAATTACAGCATGGCAATTATGCCATTACCTGAGCATAGGTGAGTGGCTGAAAGCCTGAGCTGGGCTCTTTAAATGGCCCAGGATCCTCCTATCCCTGCCTGGCCTCCTCCCCAATGCAATTCCCAGGCAATTTCTCATGCCCACGTGTCTAATCCACTGTAATTCCAGCCTATGGTCATTATGTCCTAAAAAGAGAAAACATTTCTAGTCCAAAATAACCAAGGTTTGCTGAAGTCATTCATATTCACAGTGGCAAATATCCAAACATCTTTCTTTTTGTCTACTTCCTTTCCCATCCTCCAGCCTGCATGGGTTCTTTTCCTTAAAGAAAATAAACTTTCACTTCTAGATCTCAATGCATTTTATTGCTGTAGATCTCAAAATAGGAAGGGAAAAGACCTTTAGGTGAAAATCAGAATTCAAAAGCAAATTCTGTCCTGGCTGGGACATTATTTGTATCAGTTTTAAATATGCAAATTTATTTATTTTTATCCTGCTGAAGCTGCTTCACAGAGGCAGTGTCAGGGTGGTGCTTTATACCTGAAGAGGGTTTTTTGTGTGTGGAATTCCTGGAGCTGTGAGATATGTTGTAATCAGACAGGAATTTGGGAAATGTATAGGTCTTTCAGGAATGCATAGCTCATGTTGTCATCATTTTTCAGCTCTCCACCATCCAAACTTTGCTTTAGCTAATGCAAGCCAGATGGGTTATTGCTATTTTATACACTAATATTTGTATTTAGGGTTTTTTAATGATCTTTGCTAATACTGCTGAGGCAGTATGAATTATATAATCATGATTAAGGAATTTTTTTTTTACTTCAGTTGTTTTGTTTGTTTCTCAGTGCTGGTTATGGATCAGTTGTTGCAGAGATTTGATTATTTTATGTTTCACTAGGGGAAAAAAAAGGTTGCTTAAAGATGGATTTCTGGTCTGCTTCGGGAGAAAGAAACAGAGTGGTTTATACAAATGCAATAAATAAATAAATAACTCTGGGAAAAAAAAAAAAACCCTGCATGTGAGTACAATGCTGCAGGAAACATGAGACAGCAGAAAACCAGCCTTCCTTGCAGAAATACTTGATCAGGCATTCTTCTCCCCTGAAGTGAAATTCAGATTAATAATGGTGACAGTTGTCAACTTCAAACCACCATCAGTTTTATAAGCTCAATTACAATCTATTTTCTTTGTAGATAATAATTTCAGATAAATATGGCTAAAAGGGAGCCTGAGCTGAGGAGACAAAGCAATTAAATCCCACATTAATTTGTTTACCAGTGTCACACGGAATAAATCGACTGTAAGTTTCCATAAATTATCTGGAGGTGCTGGGGAGAGAGTTTTTGTGGAATACTGGAGAGGGGGAATGTGGATTCTTTGCTGGAGTCACGTGCTTAATTAGACATTATGTAAATGATACTTTACATGACAAAAATAATCTTGGCTGAGTTGTGTGCTGATGCCAGGGCTGCCTTGGCCATGGGAAGGTAAAAAATGGGAGGAGGGAAGCAGACACAAGTGGGCAGGAGCTCCAGGAACAGGATCCCAACACCAGCACTGGCTCATTCCCTCTTTATAAACAGTGCCACACCAGCCCCATCCATGCTCAGTACATTTTAGCTTGAAAAGATCCATTTTTGAACTCTTTTGGTTTTAAAGGTAACCTTTCAAATGTGTGCCAGAGCAGCCTGGAATTTCCAGGAGTACAAACAGATTCAGTGCTTCTGCCTCAAACTCCCTGAATGGCAAAGCAGCAGCAGGGAAAAAAATCCAAAGGTTGTTTTTTTGGGGTTGATTTTTTTTTTCTTCAGGCAATGTGAAAATTAAGACAAACATCTTGATTTTTATAATGTTTGGAAAAATCTGTGAGTAGGAAGGGAAGCTTCACTTCTGAATGTCCTTAGGTTGTTACCTTTTGCTGTAATTATTTTATGATACCTTCAGAGCACCTGATTTGGTTTATCTCTTTTGTGGAACTTTGGTTTTCTTGTTTTTGTTTTTTTTTTTAATGATTTCAAAGCTGCATCTATTGCTGCATCCTCATAGTACTTAAGAGGCAAAGAATAAAATCTGTCATTTGCCAAGTGGCAGCTGAGAGAGATTAAATAACTTGCTCAAGTCAGTGTCAGAGTTGGGATTAGAAATCTGTTCCTGCTGTGGTCTCTGAAAATAAGATTATGTTACTTCTGCCCTGAATTATGGTCAAATAAAAGAGATTTTAGAGCCTTCTGTGGTAGGCATGTCCTGTTGCCATTTGTCATGTCTAGGTAATAAATAGGAATTTGTAGATTTATTTAGTGGGAATTTTGAAATGGATTCAGGGAGTAGCAGGATTATACCTCTGCTGGTTTGTGGGTTCATCAGATTTTCAATTCATGGATGAGATGTTAAATTCACCATGTGAAATTACCTGGTCAGAGCTAAAAGTACAAACAGGGATTGGTCTGATAAAGGGCAGGGGGGATTAAGATTGTAAGCAATAATTAAGCACCATAATTATGCACATCACTGTATTCATGAGAGGAATTAACAGCAAAAAATAATAAGGGAAACTCTTGCTGCTCTTTGGCATTTTTGTGCTACAAATAGAGTAAGGAAGGACAATTCAGGAGAGTTTTTTTAATGACTGGAATCTAAATCTAAGGAAAAGACTTTCAAAGCAGAATGTTTTTCATGGTTGTCACCATGCTGTCTAAATAATGCCAGGTATCAACAGAGTATGAAAAAAAATTAGTCTCAAATAAGATTTAGTATCTCCAGAAATTAATGTTTCAATGAAAACTTCTTTGATGCTCAGGTTACTGAATTAAACTGATATTTTTATTTTAACATCTTTTAAATTTAGGTCTTTGAGTAAAAGTAAATTGTATTTAAACGTGTATAACTCAGTTAAAAAGATGAAAATGTGGAGTGAGCAATCTCAAAAGTACAGGTTTGTCAAAAAAAGGGGTCCAAATATCCCTTTACTTTTCCAATGGACAGAGAATTGGTGATTTTTTAGTGGACTTCGAGTTTGTCAGAAGAGTGAGGAACTTGAGTCTGCCCAGATTTGAGAGCAGTGCTAATTGTTACCTTACAGGAGATAATAAAACATAGCTAGGCTTTAAAAAGGAAAAAAACCCCATATTTTTCTGCCCCTTCCTCAAATCTTCAGAGTCAGCTCATCCTTTACAAATATTTGTGTTTCCTTCTGGACAGGTAACTATAAATGCATTCTTATCTTGGTGTGAAAACAGCTTTTCTCCTAAAAAAAGTAAAAAATTTGTCATCAGAATCTGCAGTGTCTGCACCTCACCTGGGGGGCTCTGGATCCCTGATACATCTCCGGGACTTTTTAGGAGTTGGAGAAGGATGGAAGTTGTTTCTCTTTGGTTTTTTTGGGTTTTTTTTTAATTATTTACAAACAGCTTTTCCTTTCTTTTTGGTGCTTCCTGATGTCTCAGTGGGCAATAGGAGCAAATGTTGTGGTCTCAGAGAGATTACTGGGACAGGTGACACTGCAAATCCCTTCTGCATTTGCCTCCATGGTAGAAGAACAAAATCAAGATCATTTAGGTTGGAAAAGTCCTCTCAGACCATCGAGTCCTGGCAAAGCCACAGGATTTTTAAATCCCTCCAAGGAAGAGGACTTCACCAGCACCCTGAGCTGCTGTTCCAGGGCTGGACTCCCTTCCTGTGGAGTTATTTTTCCTGATTCCCACCCTGACTCTCTCAGGCATTGCTGCATCCCACGCTGGGTGGATGTGGCAGTGGGAGCTGTTTGTTGGGCTCGCAGCCTCACCATTCCCTGTGCCAGGGCTGTGCCAGCCTCTGCCACCTTTGCGTGGCTAATTGAGAAAAGGAGGTGTGTTTGGAGCAGCCTGCCTCCACAAAAGCAGGGTGGGAAAAGCTTGTCTGGTCGTTAAGGAGCTGTTGGGATGCCAGGGGAGCATACGGTCCGTGGGGAAAGGTCCATTCCCAGCGCTCTCACTTCCTTCCCCTCTGTCCCGTCCCGGTGCCACCCTCCCGCGGCTGTGCCTGGAGAAGGGACTGGTGACAGCCCTGCCTCGCTGCTGATAGAATGTGCCATTTATTCCTCTTGGGAGAGGGCTGGGGATTGCAGGAGCTGAGCACACGCAGAGGCTGCCAGCGACTCTTCCTCGCAAGGGTTTGTGCTGGTGTCGTTTCCATGAAATTTCAGCCATGTAAATGATGTCTGACTCACTCACAAGGATTCAAAGTCAGCTTTTAAAAGACACTTTTTGAAGTTTTTAGTGTTGCAGACCCACGGCTGTGGCAAAGAGCAGAACATGAGAGCAATAAACAGAAGATCAGCAGGCTCGGAGCTTTCTTGGCAGTTGTATAACTCCCAATATAAATTTGCATTCCTTTATTTTGTTTTGCTTTTAAGTGGCCTTTGCATGATATCTTTACTTTTCCCATTTATAATGAGGAAAAAATTGACTGCTATCAGAGCTGAGACGTGCCAAAAAGGGTAGGAGCTTATCACTTGTGAACTTGCAGAATGATTTTCTGTCATACTCCGTGTGCATCGCAGGAGTTCATCATTGCAAGTATCGAAAATGTCACAGGAGAAATTTCATGTTTGATTTTGTAATTAGAGAAGTTCCAACATGATTTGTTTGGGGTTTGTTGGGGCGGATTTTTTTTTTTTTTTAGATGAAAGGAAGACAAGGCTCAGCTCTACGTGCAGGGCCTTGTTTGACATGAACAGTTCAGATTTGTCTTCCAGCTCTGTGTAACTTTGTGAGGAATAAATTGTCTAAGTCATGGGATTATTGTAGAGGTCATCTTGCAGGGACATCTTCCACTGTCCCAGGGCTCCAAGCCCTGTTCAGCCTTGGACACTTCCAGGGATCCAGGGGCAGCCATGGAGTAACCTGTGCCAGGGCTTCTCCATTCTTCCAGCCAGGAATTCCTTCTCAAAATCCCATTCATCCCTGCCCTTTATCAGTGTGAAGCCATGTCCTGTCCCTCCATCCCTGTCCCCAGTCCCTTTCCAGCTCTCCTGCAGCCCCTTCAGGCCCTTCAAGGGGCTCTGAGCTCTGCCTGGATCCTTCCCTTCTCCAGGGGAACATTCCCAGCTCTCCCAGCCAGAGCAGAGGAGCTCCAGCCTTGGGAGCATCCCCATGACCCCAGTCTGGAGCAGAGCCCTGTCCCTTATCCTGGGAAGAGCAGGCAGGGGCAATATTCCCATATTCCCAATATTCCCCTGCTCCACCCTGGCTGTGCCCTGACCCCCTGTGTGCCACTGTGTGCCAGGTGGCCCCTGGCTGTGGTGGCACAGCCCTGCCCAGCCTGTGCCAGCCCCTTGCTGCCTTCTGGGAGCCCCAGGAGCCTTTTGGTGGCACAGGAGCAGCTGTGAGCAGAAAGGGCCCCTGCCTTGCCTGGGGCCATATGGTTTGTAGGGACAGGGGGATGCTGCTGGGCTGGCAGCTGGTGGCAGCTCAGGGATTAAATGCAGAGCAGAGCTTTCACTGAATTCTCTGGGAAACAACATTAAGGAAAACATGCTTGAGCCTTAAAAGTGACTGACCTGCCCAGATTGCACTTAGAGCATAGAGAGAAATGCTCATTTAAACTTAACGCTACCTTGAAGAATTTCACTGCTATATTTAAGAATTCTAATGCCACATTTAAGGATTTTAATGCCATATTTAAGGATTTTAATTCCATATTTAAGCATTTTAATGCCACATTTAAGGATTTTAATGCCATATTCAAGATTTTTTTTCCAGCACCCTAAGTTCTCTATCACAGCATTCAGGACTTTGGTGAAGATGGCTTGTTCTTGTGTGTTATATTTTTAGGGTATAAAAATATACTTACTTTAAAAAAAGGAAGAGGTAGGAATCTCCTGAACTTCTATGTGTTTATATTCAGCAAGTTGTATTGGTAAAAAAACCTAATTTTTTCTGATTTAAGAAATCAAACTATTACAGGTAAAAATGCATAGTAGAAAATGTTAGACAATTAAGTGTGTAGCCCAAACAGTTATTTTTGTAGTTCTATTTATCACTGATGATAAAGCATCCTTAAAAATGGGGTTTTTTCCCTTCCATTTTGAGGCCACTCATCTTTCTTTTTAATTGGGCAGCTCTAAAAGGAATGTGGGAATTTAGTACAGGAAATTGAAATGGGATCCTGTTTAGATTGAGTAGCATTGGAACAGCCCTCAGAATTGAGAAAACTTTTTTTTCCTTTCTAATTAAGGGATAGATGTATAAGTCAACATTCCCTAAAAAGCCCCTATCAGTTCTTCATGGAGGAGCAGTTGTGGGACCAATATCAATTTAAGGCATCTGCTGCAGGTGTCTGAGATGGACCTCAAGTCTGAAACCAGAAAAGTTTTTCCTATTCTTTAAATTCTCAACTAATAGGATGGAATAAAACAAATATCAGAGGGGAAGAGGAACAAAACACAACCCAGTGGCATTCAGATTGTTTTACTTGTAGAGATCCCACCCATTTCTGTGATGTGGTCAATAGTTGTGGAGCACTAGTTGAGTGAAGGATGTTGGGTTTTTACCTCCTCCTTGTCCTACTGGGAGTCAAGGATTGTTGTTGGGAAGGTGCTGCTACAGCCCAAAGTCAACTGCAGAGACAGCAGCAAAAATAATGTGCAAAAAATGATGTGCAGTCGCTGGCCCTTCTTATATTGAATTTTTCTGCCAGTTTCTCCCCAGCAAGCCTAGGCAAATTAAAATGGGGCATTTTCCAGGACTCCTTGATGATTTAATCCAACCTGTTGGGATACACCTTCACAGACTGAGGATCCATCCCAGCTCAGGGCAGACAGCCCAGTCAGCACTCAGCAGGCCAAGAGAGATTTAGCCTACAGATATCACCTCAGTTCTGCTGCTCCACTGTCTGCTAAAAGTAATTAAAACACTCAGTGCTAGAAGAAAAATCTGTGATTAAAATTCTGGGGCTTCATCCAGCCATGTCCAAGGCAGAACCACTTGTGTCCTTCCTATAAAACCATGTTAATTTGGGAGCAGGGAGTTCTGGGCACTGGTTGAGTTTTGACCCATAGTATTATGATGGGATAATTTTAGCTTCATCCTTTCCTAGATAAAAAATAAACCTTGAGAATTTGAGGAAGGCTGCTCTAGTTCAGAGAGTTGAATGATTTTAATTGTGATTTAATATCAAAATAAACGGTTCATGATGCATCTGCATAAACATTTCCATTTTTATAGACATGAATCAGTGTTTGGTGTCTAAAATCAATGTGCCCTTAATTCCTCACATAGGATGACATTTGAAAAGTGGCAAAGTTAGAGAATGTTGGAGCAATCTCATAAAAGGTGAATGTTGGTCTCTGCTTCCAGGGAGCAAGAGGGAGCAGCCTCAGGTTGTTCCAGGGGAGGTTTAGGTTGGATATTGAGGAAAATTCCTTTATGGGAAAGGTTGGCACAGGCTGTCCAGAAATCCCCATCCCTGGATTTAAAATCCATGTGGATTTTAAATCCATGGGGCAGTGGTGGCAGTGGTTGGACTCGATGATCTTAAAGCTCTTTTCCAACCTGAATGATCCTGGGATTTTATGGACATTTTGGGTATCTAAATATGTTCTGATGGCTTTGTCCATACTTTTAAAAAGTTATATAAAACTCACAAAGCGAACAAACAAACCCAACCCTTTCACTGTCAATTTTTGTATTCCAAGCATTTGTAGCTGAAATTTAAACTGAATATTGTGTTCATGGAGTTGAAGGTGTGATGGTGCAGAACAGAGAATGTCCAGAGCAGCATCCTGAAAACCAGCACAGTTTCTCTTTTGAAACTAATTCCTGCAGAATGGAGATAAGGTTTTGCCAATCACAAATGGATTGCTAAATTTCAAATATTTGCTTAGAAGAAATCTAAGTTAATTCATTAAATTTTTCATTGATTAAAATCAAGAATTCTTGTACACCTAAAGCATTTTTAGATTAAATTTTGAATTCTGTAATTTAATAAGCTTTAGACACAAAGTAATTCCCTATATTACATTATTTTTGCTGTTGGGTTACAATGTGCTGATATAAATGGATATATTCTGATATTTGCAGGTGTGAGAGGTTGCATTTAAATGAGGTACAATTTAAATCAAGTCCATCTGCACTGGCTGTAGATTGGCCTCCTCTCTCCCTTTATTTTTCCCTCCACATGTAAGTGATGCCATGTGAGATTCCTGACATCCTTCACACTCCTTATAAACTCTACAGCAAATATGGAATATTTGCTGAATATTACTATTATTAATCTTGATTACTTTTTTGATGAAAATCTTCATATTTTTCTAAACAACTGCAGACTCTTGAGCTGGCAATTCAGGAATTCTCGGGTAGTTTTGTGCAGGAAGAGGTGGTGGAAAGGCAGAGGAAGTTGTGCTTTGTCATCTCTTGGAGTTCTCCTTAAAGAAACTCCTGCTCCTTCCTGTGTGGTTGTTTTTATTTTTTTTTTCCATGGGGATTTGTCCCTGGAGCTCGTATTTTGAAGTTTCCATGGTTCTTCTGAAGAACAATTCTGGATTTTTAGCAGCTGCTGAAGGACTGCTCCTTGATCTGGATTTAGGGGATGTTTGCCTTTTTCCTGGTGTTTCCTTTCTTGCAGACTTTTATGGAATTGCTTTGCTCACTTTGCTACAGTTTCTTATTACAGCCCATTTTAAGAGACTTGATTTTTATAGAGAATCTGCCTTTAGTCTCCGAACCTTTTCTAAATATTCTAAATAGTTACTTTGTCTAGACTTGTAACTCATTTGTGTTCCTACTCTCTACTCCATCTCACTGCTAGATAATATTTTGTTACCTCTTTGTAACTTTTTCCTCATTTATTAAATGTTATGCCCTCTGTGCCCAAAGTCTTTACATGGAACACGCCTTGAATTTTTTCAACAATTCAATTTTTATCTATTTTTTGGTATACCAGATAATACCAATAAATAAATATTGCCTTTATTTCCATTAATTTGCTTTCTTATTTGCAAGTTCAAGCATAAATTCACAATCCACATATTCACGTATTTTAAGCAACTTTAAGATCTATCACCACTCAAAATAGTAAATAATGTAATTATCATGTCCCTGTAATTGGCCTAAAACTTGTAGCAATAATTTCTTTGTCATCTTCAGACTTTGTGGACTCTAATTTATGTGGATACCAGACCTTACCTTAGTGTTCACTACTCATGTTGATTTAAAATTTCCCAAATGCAGCAGCAGTTTGTGACTTCTTCAGCAAAGAAATCCCAAAAAGAGGGACCTTGGAAATATTAAGTTAAAAATAGTCCCTGTGGGACCTAAACTTTGTATTGACTTTTCTCTGTTGTGTTTTGGGTTGTTTGTTTTTTTTTTTTTTGTCTTCCTTAAAGGCTGTTGGAGTTTAACTGAGGACATAGTCCAGAATTTAAAATTTAGTAGTTCAAATACACAGAGGTTAAAGATGGTGACTCCATCTCAAATAATGCTTTGAGTGAAGCTTTGCACAAGAATGGTTTTGCCACATAAATCTTTTACTTGAATTGAATATTTTTTTACACTTTGCACTTATACAATTGAAAAATTTAGATTGAAAATCATGTCCTGTTTGTTCCTCAGTTTTAGTGAGAGCCCAGTGCCTGTTTGCTCACAATTCCATGGAAGGAAATAAATGCTGTCTGTGCAGGACTAGGGATGGAGCACATTTCAGCTTTCCCACCTGTGGCACAGCTGGATCAGTGAGAGAAGATGAAAGCCAGAAGATCAAATCAGTTTGGACAGGAGAACTGAAAGTGCAGGAGGTCAGCAGGTTCCTCATGTGAGGAATTATTACCAGGCTAAAATGGGGGAGTTGTACTTTTAGTTTATAAGAGTCTTGTTGACATAAAATAAGAAAATAAGGGATGATGAGGAGAACTCACATCAGAAGGGAAGATTAATGTGCTTTAATTTGGGGGATGAAGAAATTTCAGGAGCCCAAACTCTCAGAGGGAAGAAGTGGATTTGGGGCTGCAGAGCAAAGCTTGAAGAGGGAAGTGGGGAGGGGAAGAAAAGTCATAAAAAAAATTAACAAGGCTTTGAATTTTTAAGATAAAAATCTGTCTCATGTTGTTGGGCTTTGTGTCTGTCACCTTCTACTATCCCAGGTTGCTCCAAGCCCTGTCCAGCCAGGCCTTGGACTCTTCCAGGGATGGGAAATCCACAGCCCCTCTGGGCAAGTCACTGTCCTTGAGACACTGAGGAAATACCTGGTGGAAATAATTGGGAATGAATCCTGGGAGAGGGATTCAGGGAGCCTGGAGTGGGTTCAGTGCATGCTGGGATGTGGAAGGAGGCAGCTGAGAGCATCCAGGGAGACAGAGGAGAGATTTCCATCTTGCAGCTATTTTAGACTCCCTCGTTTTCCATGGGGAATTCCCATTCAGCAAAGAACAGTGCCATTCTGGTGGAGTAATTCAGTGAATCTTTGTGATAGAATCTTGTATTACAAACTTGTTAAATTGTAGAAAATACTCCAAGAATTAACCATCTCAGCAAAGCTTTCAAAAATAAATGAGAGTTCCAGAAATGGAGAATTGTCCAGGTAGCACAAAGTTAACCCAGGAAGCAACTTTGCCTTCTAACCACATTAAACCCAAAGATTATGATGATTAAATTATAACTTTATTTATATTAAGTGATAGAATTCCTAAGAAATCCATGGAATCTGTGCCTTTTCCTAGCAGAAAGCAGTGACTCAACAACAAACTGACACTGTGACCTCAGCTGCCTAAAAGGACCCAACTTGCTTTGAAAAATATTTCTTTATGTTTGAAAAGAAAGGAAAATCTTGCTGAGGTATTCAGATCTGTTGGCAGTATCTCTTGCTCCTACAGTAGGCAGGATTCAGAATATCTCAGACCTTGACAACCAAGGAATGAAAAGTTATGGGACAAGAAAATCCAGATTTAAATCTTCCCCTGCTGAGCTGGCAATCTGACTGAAAATTGTTTGCATGCTAAGGTGGAGTTGCTGTGAGTAGTGGAAGGAGCAGTTGAAATGTCTAAATGGAGCTGTTGATTGGGTTGGATTTAAGGAGAATTATTAAACTTTCCCTGTTCACCTCATGGACAGTCTTTCTGCATGTTTATGTTTCATTTCCATGGTAAATTGAGCCCATTTTCTATCAGAAAGATGAATGTGAAATGGAAATGTGGGTTTAGTGATCCTCAGAGTACAGAGCTGGTTGTCATCCAGGGAGGGGCAATCACAAAAGTGCATTTCTTCCTGGAGGATATGGAAAAGGCAGAGACATGTCCTGGAGGTGCACAGGGAGAGGCATGGACACAGCTTGGGAAAAAGGAGATTCCAGTTAGGTACAAGGAGAATGAAAACTCCTGATTGTGTGAGTGCTGGGGAGGGACAAGGTGCAGGGCAGGAACAGGAGTGAATGTGAAAATGCAGAAATCTGGGATCCGTTTCTGATCACTCATAAAGTTACATTTGCTCTGTGCTAAGTATATTTTTCTTCATCTAACCATTGGATTTCTTGACATCACACTGGTTTTGAATGGCAGGATTATCAGCAAACACATAAACATTTATCTAGGTTGTTTTGCTGTAAAACCATATCATTCTATGTTAACTTTACACAACAAAAAAAATTTTAGATTTTCTGTGAAGAGGATTTCGGTATGAGATTTTTGTCCTGCTGATACCCAGTGTATATTTTCATATTTGATTATTTAGTGTGTATTCCTGCTTGCATTATTTGCTGAACACAGGTTACCAAAAACAGAGATTTCAGGAAATACCTGGGTTTTTTTTACAATTTCAGTACCAGAGGCTCATAGATCACCAGGTGAGTGCTGGACACAAATATCCCATTTTAGGAGCTCAGTGCAATGCACTGGAAGGGATGTAACTGGTTTATGACTTATGGCCATGTCTGCATGGACACTCACTCCAAGGGATTCCAGCCACATGATTTAGGATTCCTACTTCAGGGCTAAAATGCTGCTTTGCCTTATTTATCAAAGACACCAGGATGTGCCTTTGTCTGGTCTGCTAAGGAATAATGGCATGGGAAGAGGAAAGGAGGGGAATTGCAGGACAAGGCTTAACAGCCTCTGTGGATCTGAAATTGTAAACAGGGGAGAATGACAGGGAAATGCTCAGGCTGGAGTGGGGAATTGGAGCTGCAAATGAAGAGTGAAATGGAGAAAGAGATTAAGCCTAAATGTCATGGAAGAGCATTCAGCAACACTCGTGGCTTTTTAGATGATTGTCCCAAAGAAAGCAAGGGAAAAGCTGTTTTGGGACAAAGGCCTTTCTTTTTTTTTCTTTTTTTTTTTTTTAAATTTGCTTTTTCATTTTTTCCTATTTCTCTCCTTCAGCTTAACCACTCCATGTAAAAGAATCTCATCTGGGTATACAAAAGAATGCATGACATTTTTGAGGCATGGCTGTGGATCTCAGCATCCCTGGGATTGCTGTGGTGATGCCACAGAACTTCCATGGGGTCCTGGAAGGGATCTTAGAGCCCATCCCATTCCCTGGCACCTTCCCCTATCCCAGGCTGCTCCAAGCCCTGACCAACCTGGCCTGGGACACTGTGGGACGAGGCACCCTGTGCCTCCCCACCCTCCCAGGGAAGGATTATTTTTTCCATAGTAAAGAATTCTACTATTAATTCTCCATGGTAAAGAATTCTATTCATAGTGAAGAACTCTTTTTTTGTCATAAAGAATTTCTTTCACCGACTTCAGTGGGACTTTTTCAGAGAGGTTGGGGTAGTTCAGGATTTTGTTTTAGATAAGTTGAAAAATATAAGAGTACAAACTGGGTTGAAGTGGGTTGAGATGAAGAGAGGAAGATTTTTTTATGAGTGTTTTGCTTTTTTGGTTTGTTTTTAATGCCTGTAAATGCTGTTGCTTTGTTTACCATGAGAAGGACCTGGATGACAATTCCAGCAGCAGTGTGGACTATTTAATTTGAGATTAGAATCATTCTGTAGGAGCAAAAAGAGATTTATGGGTGGCAAAGAAACCACTCAAATTTAAACTTTAAAATGGGTCAAACAGGTGGAAGTTTTCAACAATATCATTGGCATGGATACTCCTTGGTTAAGCTTTTGATGTCTTTCCTTGAAAACTTTCAGTATTATCTCTGGTGGCATAAAATTCTTGCAGATCAAAATTGCTTTGGTGGTTTAAATTGATGAGTTAAACTGGCAGCACCTCCCTGAAAAGGATAATTTGATTTTTCTCCAGCAGCCAAACTGTTGGACAGAGTTCTGCCCACTTCCTCTTGCCCATCCATTCCCTCTCCACATGAAGGTTTTCTCCTCTTTTTGTGGTGGTGTCTCTGTGGGTTAAAGAAATGGAGCAGATAAAGCAGATTTTGGTGTGTTTTTATTGGGAGGGATGATTTTGATAGGTTCTACAAAATCTCCTCCAGTAGGTTCAGGTTTGGGGGGAGTTGTTTGTTTTACTTGGACCTTTGTATTTTTCTTTTTCCCACATTTATATTTCCAGTCTCCTGCCTATCCCAAACAACCATTAGAAACGAAAAGATCTTTTAAAACATGAAGAACTTCGAAGAAACTTTTAAATTTAAACCACAATTTTATCCTTGGGCTCAAACTCTTCCTTGCTGCCCTGAGAGGGTTTATGGCATCTCAGGCACTCCAAATTTCCTTTCCTTGGAGAGCAGCCTGCCTTATCCATGAATTCCATAACCCAGCACTTGTTCAAGCAGCTTTTCCACAATTAGGCTGGGAAGAGTCAAATCCTGATCCATCAGGATCCTGCTGCTTCCTCCTGGTGACAGAAATGAGGATGTGCCCATTGTGACTCTACAGGGAAGTGGCTGGAAAAATTAACAAGGTCGTTTTCTCCTCAAAAAAAAAAAAATAAAATTCCAAAGCTCATTTCAGCCAGGCAGGAAGGGAATTCTGCTGCTCTCTGCTGCTGGTTTAATTGTCCACGTGGCTGCTGTGATGTCTCAGGTGATAGTGGTGCCTCTCTGAGGCAGTTTCCCTGGAAGGTTTTCTTTTTACTGAAGATAAGATGGAAATAGTAATGATGGAGACAAAACTGATAAGGGATATCAGAAGGAATGGCAGAGTAAAGGCAGAGCTTTGACTGAATGTGCCTTAAACAGGGATTTGTGCCAGTGGGAATTCTTGTGGCTTCCTGACTTTTGGAAAGCACAGGTTGCTGAGAAAAAAATTATGAAGTCCACCCAGAATCATGTTTGTCCTTATTTTAATAAAAAATAAAGAGGGGTAAAAAACCTATTAAGACTTTTTCTTTAATGTGCCTGAAGCCTCTGCTTTTCCAGCAGGCAGCACAGTGAGCTGTGAGGAAATAGGATTTTATCTTCTATTTCACAAGGAAGGAATACGGGCACGGCTTCAAATAAATTTGCTATTAAGAAAAAGTCCATTATTACATTTAAGGAGTGTTCTGAAGTTTCCAGGAGTGATTTGCAGGGGCTGATCTGTATGAGCTGCACACACAGCTGAAAAGGGAGATAAATTCCTTTCTGTTAGTAACACAATCATCTCTCAAGGTATTTTTTATTAAATTAGATTGGCGTAACTAAAGTGCTCCTGATGTCATTTGTGGATGCTCCTAAATCATCAGCTAAAGAGCAGCTGATCTAAGTTTGGCCAAAGAAAGAAATGAAGTTTTAGAAGATTATATTCGTTATTCCAATCAATCAGAATTTGATACTTGTGTACGGGATTGTTTTAAAAGCATTGTAATTATGGCAGTGCTATAAATCTTATGTTAATGGAGAAGGAAAAAATATGAAATGTGACCCATACTTGAAACCTAAATATTCAGTGGATGTTCCTTATGGAATGAGAGTGAAGGGAAAGAAGGTGGAGTAATAGGTCTATGTGAATGTAGGCCTGGAAAAGTGGGATACATGGATTAAAAACATTTTAATTTTGCATAAAGCCTTTTCCTAGATTTCAGTTTGATGCTGAACATGCCCTGCTATATAAAGAAGTATTCCTCTGTTAAATCTTGGGGGATTTGGAGGCACTTATGAATTAATTTGTTTCCAGGAGTTCCATCAAAAGAGAAATCCTTTGTAAAACTGTAGGTGTTAAAATACAGACCAAAAAACATTTCTTGGTCTGGGAAATTAGACACATTTCTTAGCTGAATATTGAAATTAAAATGCAGAAAAAATCCCTGAAACCTGTTAATTATTACTTTCATATTTCAAAGAAATACTTTTCTAGAGTTACTTTCAGGTTTCTTCCCTTAAAAATAAACAAGACATTTGTGATTTCATGGAAATCCTTCCAATGACACCGAAAGTTATTGTTTAAACATTGATAGTAGTTAAATAAATTAAAATATCCAGGAGAGGAGGGCCCAGTGCAGACCCAGGACAGCCCCAGCCATGGCAGTGCCCAAAACCAGGCAGAAACTGCTTGAACTGTGATCTAAAACTCTGCTTTTTGTGCTGAATAATTATAATTCAGTGAAAATAACAGGAAAATACTGTTGAATGGAAATTGTCATAAGATCAGCCAATTAACACAATTTTTCTGTTGCATTTGATTGCCTTTTCTGTCCTTGGAAGAAGCCAGAAAATAAACCAAGAGATGTATCTGAAGAGATGCATTTTTTCCTTTTGGCTTGGTAACCACAGATTGATACATTCATAAATTTACAACATTTTGGGCTTCTGAATGTTTCTATAATTTCATTTTGGAGGAGAGGAATATTTCTTCAAACAACTGAGGCTCAACACTGCGCCATTTTCCCCCTTTTTGAAAGGAAATCTCTGAAGAGATGTCAGTGTTTTATCTGCAGTGAAGTGTCCTCTTTTCAGGTTTTGATTCCATGTCATCATTTCTGGTACCCAGTGTTTGAAAGCACAGGAGCATTAATTATTTTATAATAGTAAATGTCAGCATGCAGTTGTCTCAAAACCCACCAAAAATAGAACTTTTAGCCCAACTTGGAGGTTTTAAACACCAGCACTGCTAGGAAATAACCATCCAGAAATGCAAGCTTTGTATCCACAGTTGTCTAATTCATCCCCTTCAGTTTTTTAGCTCTAAGTTTAGAAAAATGGGAGTGTGGCATCAGTTGCCTGTGCAGATTTGTTACAGACACAGCCTGCCCTGAAGGCAGCAAACACTGTCAGGGTGACAGCCACTGCCACAAACCAGAGGGGAATATTTTTGGAACCATCCAAACAGCAGAGGAAGAACATCCTGTTATAAACACACTGATACTTGCATGGCTGGAAAAATATTATTCTCTTTTTCATCCTCAAACACAAAAAAATAAACAACAGGGAGTGTTCTCACCCTTCCATTCATTTTTCTGGGTTTCACAAGTTTGGGAGAGCCCTGGCTCTTCACAGGGTTGGAAGCTGACAGGAATTTTGTGTTTCCCTTCCAACTGTGTCACCACCCTAGCAGGGATTTGAGGAGGTCACTCAAACTCACTGTGCCACCAGGGTTTTGTGGGAGTGGAGCAAAGCACTGTCACCTCCACGTGACTCAGGAAGAGAATTACCCTTGGGAGGGTATTTTTGGATACAGGAGGTGTTTGGGTGAATGACAGTGGAGATGCAAAGGGTTTTCTTTTATACATGGAATTATAAAAGGCCAAAATCCATTTTTTTTTCTTTTTCTTTTTTTTTTTCTTTTCTTTTTTTTTTTTTGAGGTTGTTGAATTTGCTGCTGCGTCACCTGAGAGGCGAGTGACGTGTGAGTGGTCACTTGGTTATTTTAATGAGTCTGAGTGCAGAGAGCACTTGGGTGAAATATGAGTAAATCTCATTACTCTGACAGTGCTTGCCTGACTACAAAGAAAGTTTATATTTAGTAAACTACTCACTCCTGTGACCTAGTTTGCTGGGGATGATAATTTTCTTGGAGTGGCTCTGAGCTTACTTTTCCCTGTTCGATTTCCATGAATGAGGGATTCTTCCCATCTCTGCATTTCTGGGCTGCTCAGAGCAAGGAAGACTCTTGGAAGTTGATTCAGTCCATGGATTTCTTCCCAACATCCCATCCATCCCTGCCCTCTGGCATTCCCTGTGTCCTGTCCCTCCATCCTTTGTCCCCCTCCAGCTCTCCTGGAGCCCCTTTAGGAACTGGGATGGGCTCTGAGCTCTCCCTGGATCCCTCCCTTCTCCAGCTGAACATTCCCAAATCTCCCACCCCATGGCCTCTTCTGTGCTCTGTCACTGTTCAGCTTTGAAGAGAGATTAGCTGCTAAAAAAGTATTTAGAGGTAATCCAGAAAGGAAAAAAATGGAGATATTTGTGTTTGGAAGATAAATGGGATTTCTTTCTGATAGAGTTTGTGTCTTGTTGAGGGCTGGGGGATTTATTTCTTCCAGAAATATTTTGGTTCTCAGAAATTTTGGTAAAGCTGGGATTTTTCCTGTAGTAAAAAAGAAGGTTATCTCTTGTCTGTATACACAGAGAAAACACATTTTTTTTTCTTTATACTTATAATACTTAAATAAAATATGTGGGTTGGACTTAGATATGAATATATAGAGACAAGTATCTGATGCAGAATACAGCACAACACCCCCAAAACTGCCCTTCCCCAGAATACCATTAAATTTGTAAAATTAGTGAGGCTCTCCTACTTTTAGTTAAACTATCTTCTTGTTTTCTAATGGTAATTAGAAAATTCTGTTCTATGGTGTCAGTAAAATGGTAAATAACAGTTAAAAGCAGGATGGAATTCTTCCTTAGGACAATCTTGGAGTAGACTCATCTGTCATGTGATCTCATTAGTCCTTGCTCGCTCATCTCTGACAAAAACAATCTGACCTGCTTTATTTATTTCTCACTTCAAACTATTAATTTACAAGAAAGATTGAGGCAGCCTTTTCAGCATTATTGTGGAATGAAAAAATGGAAAACACTCGTGTTTTCCTCCTCCTCCTCCTCCAGAGGTAGCCTTTGGAACTGAGCTGGATCATGGTGGGGTTCTGAGCTCACAGAAGAATCCAGCCCTGCTCCTTCCTGCTCTGCACCCCTCAGGGGTGAAAATAGTGTTTTTTCAATCTGCTGCTCCTTTACATTTGCCACTACAAAAAGAAATAAGGAAATATTTTCCTAACTCTGTGTGCAGATATTGCGGTATGCATCGAAAATTTCTGCTGTTTCTTGGGTGCATTTATCTTGCTGTGGAATAATTTTCATGTGTCTGGAAGGATTTTTTCTCACAAACAAGAAAAACACCTCCCAGAGGCAACAACTGCTGGAAATTTCAGAGGCTTTGGAGTGTTTCTGTGGAGGTGCATCCCAAATATTCCCTTATCTAAGAAAATGATGTGAGATTTTGCACCTGTCTGAGCTGATGGGTTTCTTTTCATCCCTAAACATCTCTAGGAAGCTCAGGCATGTTTGTCACCCATGAGATTGAAGAATTAGCCTTGAATTCTGGAATGGATTGGGTTGGAAAGGACTTTAAAACCCATCCAGTGCCACCCCTGCCATGGACAGGGACACCTCCCACTGTCCCAGGCTGCTCCAGCCTGGCCTTGGACACTGCCAGGGATCCAGGGGCAGCCACAGCTTCTCTGGGAAATCCATTCCAGGGCCTCCCCACCCTCCCAACCAGGAATTTCTAAATTAATTTTGATTTAGTAATGAATTTTTGAACATTTAATAATTCTTGTCACGTATTCAGACAGTTCAGCTTCTTCAAAGTTGTTGCATAGGAATAAATTAACAAAAACTTACAGGAAGTTTCATATCTCAGAAGATTCTAAATGTTGAGTTGTATCTAAAGAAATGTTTTGTCCCCAGTCCAGGAAGAAATTTCAAAAAAAAAAAAGAAATCAAAACAGATTCTTCCATTTGAGCAGAGACATATGTTTGGTGGGTTGGCACCAGACTAGGATGCAGAATCCTGTAGAACCAACTCTTCATACTCTGGGATATTTAGAGGAACAACATTCAAAATAAGGTGCTGGAGAATATAAGGAAAAGAGAAACATTTTAAAAAGAAGAGCAGGGAGCACCTGAAGAGCAGCACAAAGGAATTCCAGGCACTCCTGGTGACCAGGAAAGGGTGTTCAGGGTCCATAGAGAGATTTGTTGGATGGGGCTTGGAGCAATCTGGGATGGTGGAAGGTGACCCTGCCCATGGCAGGGGGTGACACTGCATGAGCTTTTAAACCATCCTGGAATTCTGTGGAACTCTGTCTTTATTTGTGTATCAAATCTTAGAGGAATCAACACTGTAAATCACAAAAAACATTTAATTTTATCAATAAATTCCCATTAATTGGTCGTAGTGGCTCATTCTGGTCTTAGGGTGATGATCATAAAATCATATGGAGAAAAAATGAAACACTTGGGTGCCATTCAGCAAAATTAACAGGTCCCAAGAAATTCAGCAGATTCCCTTGAAAGATGTGGTTAAACACAGAAGAAATTTCTTCCCAGTGCTGTGATGCTCCAAGCCCTTGGAGAAGGCTTAGAGGTTTTGAGAACAAAATTAATGATACCCTTACAATTATTGCAGTTGTTCTGTTTGAGAGTGATGATTAAATCCGATCAGAAATAACATCTGCAGTGGGAGCAGAGTTTAAATTTCTGGATTGTGGCTGTGCAGTTCACAAAGAAAATAGAAAATATCATCTATTAACACAAAAGGCAACGTGAGAATGATTTACTTGTCAGGCAGAAAAAAAAATACAGATCTTTTCATGGCACTGAAAAAAATCTGGGGAGATTAAGAACTGAATGGCAAGTTTGAAGCACGGTTGATAGAAAACCTCAACACCAAATTATGTGAACAAAGTCACTTTAAGGGACGACTCAGAACCACTTTGGAGACTCCAAACAAGATGTGTTTAAAGTGGCACAATGAAATATCTCATTATCATCCCAGAGCTGCTCCACATCATGTGTTCTTCATTGAAAATGCCATTTTTCACTCCAATTCTCAATCCATTCCCCAGTTTTCAGCAGGTGAGCTTTCCTCTTTGGAGCCACTGCTCCAAACTTCTGTGCTGAACTCATTAAAGAAATCACTTGTTGGATCCTGCCTTGGCTTCTGGACCAGTTTATTCCTTGGGTTTTATTGGGTTAGGCTTAGGGTTTGGTTAGAGCCCAAGTAAAGGACACCAAAGGCAGCAGAGCTGTCAGAAAGTGCTGCTGGGTACACTTGGTGATCTCAAGGGCTTTTTGCAGCCCTAACTGCTCCTGATTCTCAGGGGCTGGAGGCTTTGGCTGCACGAGGTGTGCATGTAAAGCTGATTGGTTTGGGTTTGGTGTTTTTGGGGTTGGAAAAGCCCTCCAAGGTGGTGGAGTCCAAGCTGTGACCGTGCCCACCTTGTCACCAGAGCCCTGAGTGCCACCTCCAGCTTTCCTTGGCCCTCAGAGCACCAACATTCTGTGCCTTGGGTGGGGCTGTTCAGTGGTGTCGAGCTCATCACCAGATCTTTTCCACCTCTTGTTTCACAGAAACTTCCATGACTTCCTTGAGCCTTCAATTATGAAAAAAAAACCTTTTTTTCCATTCCTCTCCTGCCCCTCAACCCCATATCTGGAAATTCCCCACCAATCTTCCAGGGCAGCATCACCTCCAGGGCTTGTACAGCAGCTTTTTGGGACTTCCCTGGCTCATTTTGGGTCTGGAATGTTTTCCCCACACTGATCCATCCATTCTCAGCTGGGCAGGCTTGGAGGTGCAGGACACACAGCTGCTTTTTCAGGTTTGCATGAGAAAGAGAGGGAGAATAATTGTGGGTAGTTTTATTTCAGAGACTGATATGAGTTATGTCTTCTGTGAGGATTTTGCATTTTTGGAAGCTCTAGAAAGAGCAGAGTATCCATGTAGATATAATAGATATAGATAGATATAGATATAGATATAGATACAGATATATAGATATATATATAGATATAGATATAGATATACAGATATAGATATAGATACATATTTATAGATATAGATACAATGTAGATATTCCATAACTTGCTGGTTGGTGGGAGAAGTTGGACTGAAATGTGTTTTTTCTCAGGTGATAAAAGTCAGGGGGGTTTTCCTTTTGCTTACACTTGAATTCCTCCATGGTCTTAGAAAGTCTAAACCAAATAGAATTGACTGAGTAAAAAAAGAAAAACTGTTTACAAGACAAAAACTTTTGGGCCTGATGAGTTTTCTGGTGATTTAATTTTTTATATTTATCTTTCCATAGCTACAGTGCTGAGATATGAAAGCAGCACTAACAAATTATGCTCTAGGGTTACATTGTTGAATAATTTTATTTTTTAAAAGCATTTCTGGCATTTCTAGTGACCTTGTCTTAAAGTTGCCTTTAATTTCAGTCTAGGGAGGTGGTTTAACTTTTCATAATCTATTAGTGCTTATGATATGTCACATTTCAATACTAATTTGTAATTTTATTTAATTGAAATTTTAACTCATGGGATCCTTGCTGTTGTTGTTTTGAATTCCCCAAGTTAGGTGTATTTTTAAATATACTGATGCAGAGTAATTATCATATTCCTCTAGTAAATCAATCCCTTCCCATCTAGTGACTGTTTATTTTTAACAGCAACTCCTCAATTCATCTATTTCATGAAATTGTGCCTTTTTAATGAATAAATCAATCAGAGTTTAGCTCTCCTGGCTGATTTTCTGCTCTGCTGTGGTTCTGCAGATCCTTGTTGACGATGGTGGTGGCTGGAGGCAGCACTGTTGAAGATTATATCATTTACAGACAAGATCTCTGAAATCTCTTTCCTTCAGACAGCAAAGGTAACTCAAATAATCCACATTATGCATTTGTCTCAAAGTAATAAGTTCTGTTTTGACCTCCAAAATTAAACAGCAGCTGAAGTTTGGGAGTCTGACCACTCTGCCAACTTTTAACCTCTTTTTTAATGTTTATTTATTCTGAAGTGAAAAATAATAAATATCCATGGAAAGAGCTCAATTTCTTCTCCTCCTTTTAGTTACAGGAATATCCTTAGCTTGTCTTTTTTTCCTTGCACTTAATGTTTTTCTTTATTCTTCTTTTCTCAAGAGTATTTTGACCTGCAGATCAGTTACAATATTTTTGTGGTACTGATGAGAACCAGCACTAAAAATCTAGAAAGTAATTGAGGATGGGGCTTATGCTCAAAAAGACAAAAATTAGGTGAAAAAAGGGTAAAACGTTGGTAAATCTCTTAAAAATTTCTATAGAATTTTAGAAGTATGACTTTTTTAAATTAAGTATTGAAAGCATAAATCTGATGTGTCCTGTGCCATTTATTTTCTCTGCTTGTATTATTTATTATCAACAAATGATCCAAATAAATGTGAGGATATTCAGGAGAGTTTTGTTTATGGATCATTTTTTCCTGTTTTGAAACTAACTCTGTATAACACCATAGGTAATATGGGACCTTTTTTTTTTTCTATTATGGAAATAGAGCTAATTTTCCCACTCATTATCTGCTGTTAATTTAATGTGTGGCAATATCTGAAATTTAGTGCTGATTATGGCAGTAGATTTTTGGTTAGCAGTACAGCTCATCTATGAGCAAACCAATTAAGACATCATTTCAGAATATAATTGAGCTCCTAATGGGGCACTTGAATTCACTGGGAATTTACATATTTGCTTTTCTTTGCTTTAGCAAAGAGAGGCCCAAAATGAGGCTACAGCTTCAGTTTTGAACTTCTGGAGGCACCAACTCGAGCTGAGGCTTTTCAAAGTGATGCCTGTAAAATGCTCTTGACTAAGGGCATGGATAAATTCAGGGATAAGCTCCTTAATTCTCAAATTTGAACTTTAGATGACTCTTAGGAGGTGGGAATTTGAGGAATACAACCTCCACTCTTCTTAGGATGCTGAGTTCCAGGTGATGCTCTGATGCAGCACAGTTAAAACTGATTAAATACAAAGTTTGTTCAGTGTTTGTAATTCATTTTCTTCTATTAGTCAAATCAGAATCTGCTGGAAAAGGGCTAATTCTGCAAATCTTTCTAATACATATATAATATATACATAGATAATATATACATATATGTAATCTCTCTTTCAAGCAGTATCAAGAGAGAATTCTTGGAAGTGCCTTGTTAGCCCACAAAAATTAAGTGTCTCATTTATGGAGTCTTGGAAAATGAAGGGAAAAAAATGAAGACAGTTCTCTTTCCTTTTCATTTTGCCTTAGTTTGGGGATTTTTCTGACCCTCAGAAAGAAGATTTTTCCATTTAAAAGACAAACAGAGCTGAGAGAGGTTATTTATACCTCTGCCTTATTGAGGGGTTGGGTTTGTTTTGTTGTCACTCTTCCCTTCCAGGGTAGACCTTTGCATATGTTTTTATTTGTTCTAAAATGGGAATCTACACCATTTGGAAAACCAAATGTTTTGGGGGAATAATTATCAAAGTCTGTGTTTGGGTTCCAAAAAAACCTTTTTGCTATGTGAAAAACTAGGGCAGGGAAAGTGGTTTTCTCTGTAAGGTTCATGTTGTACTGGTTATTTCCTGAAAGTTTTAATATGTACATGTGGATAAACCTCAGGATGCTCCAGTGAAATCCAAGAAAACATTTAGTTCTCATTCTCAGCATCTTAACTTGTATTTTGTACTCTTTTTTTTTCCCCCCCCAACTAAAGTGCTCACAGCTGTGCAGGTATTGCAGCCCCTGCTGCTGTTCCATTTGATCTGTTTTTAAAAGCAGGGGCTCTCTGGATGGAATCCACATTCCTGTGCAGTCCAATACTCCCAAACCTTCCTGACCCTGCCTCACCCACTCACAGCTCGTGCATTATCTTTAATTACATGATACCATTGCAATTTTCCTCCATAGGAAACCCTTCCATTAAATAGATGGAATTTAACCAGCAATCCACTGCCTTTAATTGTTCAATCCTTCCTTCCTCAGTAATGTTCAGGCCTTTCCCTGCAGATGGAATTCACAATTTGCTTTTGTGATTTCTCACCCCTTTTACCAGCAGGTTTTGGGGAACCCCACACTGGTTTGGGTTGGAAGGGACATTAAAATTCAGCCAGGTCTGTGGCAGAACTTCCACTGTCCCAGGCTGCTCCAAACCTTGTCCAGCCTGGCCTTGGGCACTTCCAGGGATCCAGGGGCAGCCACAGCTTCTCTGGGAATTCCAGCCCAGCCAGGAATTCCCAGTTCCCAATATCCCACCCATCCCTGCCCTCTGGCAGTGGAACCATTCCCTGTGTCCTGTCCTCCATCTCTTGTCCAAATTCCCTCTCCAGCTCTCCTGGAAACTTGGATCTGCACAGCCAAGATTTGGGATTTTGGGTGGGGGCTTCCAGTTCTGCCATTCCCAAGGTTTGGGTTTTGGGGTTCCCAGCTCTGTCATTCCCAAGGTTTGGGTTTTGGGGTTCCCAGCTCTGTCATTCCCAAGGTTTGGGGTTTTTGGGTTTTGGGGCTCCCAGCTCTGTCATTCCAAGATTTGGATTTTGGGGTTCCCAGCTCTGCCATTCCCAAGGTTTGGGTTTTGGGGTTCCCAGCTCTGTCATTCCCAAGGTTTGGATTTTGGGGTTCCCAGCTCTGTCATTCCCAAGGTTTGGGTTTTTGGGTTGGGGTTCCCAGCTCTGTCATTCCCAAGGTTTGGGTTTTGGGGTTCCCAGCTCTGTCATTCCCAAGGTTTGGGTTTTGGGGTTGGGGTTATCTTAAGGCACACAGGGAGCAGGAATTGGTTCCAGCAATTTTCTCCTCAGCCTATTTTTCCTGAATTGTCATTAAAAGCCAGGAGCCTGCTTGCCTTTTCTGAAGGCCTGATGTTTTTCTGAGAACAATCAATTTTCTGTCTAGCTCTGTCTTCTTTCCATATGAAAGGCTTGGAGTTTTATGAAATCCCAAGGTACTCTCTCTAACACAAGGTATAAATGAATTCTACCTTCTTAAATTTAATAAAAGGAGACCTACTTCATTTGAATATTTTTTCCCAAAGAAATTATTTAAAGGATTTGGGTTAAAAAAAAAAAGACGTTTTCCTAATGTTGCTCTTTAATATCACAACTTTTAGTAGCATTTTAGAGCCAAATTTTCAAAGTACATTTGAAATGTAATAGATTTGATAAGTTGTTCTCTGCCTGAGCAGAAATTTTTGTACCACTTCTGCTAAGTTTTTGCACAGAGCAAGAAGTTTGTTTTCCCTGATCCCAGTTTCTCTTCCAGCTGCTCTTTCTGAAACTGAATTATGGGCTGGCATTTTGAATTCTTCCTTACACAGATATTGTAAATAAAACCAACTACAAAGGCTTTTCATTTTGAAAAATTGGAGCAGCAGGCACCCTGAACAAAAGGAAATGTTCTCAACACTTCTTTTATTGTAACCAAGTTAATCAAGCTCAGGGATTTACTTGTAATTTCCAAGTTAAATGTTTAAGTAATGCAAAACTTTTTAATCCTGCAGTGCCTCTCTCTTTAAAATTCATAACAAAATAGCAAAATTGTTACAGTCAGTTTTTGTAATAGTTAATTTTCTTAGCAAAGCTAAAGATTGGTTTCCTACAAGCCCAGGAACCTGGAGACCTCCAGAAATTTTGAGGTTCTTGGGATATCTCCAGAAAATGTTGAGGGTTTGGATTATTTCAGCCTGTGGTATTAGAAAATGTTACATATCCTTAGGTTTTCCTGAAATATCACAAGAACTTTCTGTGAAGTAAAAGCCACATCTTTTGGCTGAAAGGGCTACTGGTTTAAAATAACAGATAAGAGCTCCTGTCATTATTTATTAATTATAAATAATATTTAAAAGAAGAATATATAGTGTAGTACTTAGGATAAACTAAATTATT
>JAODHX010000446.1:35497968-35521037 GCA_027576295.1 Cossypha polioptera
ACAAAACAATATTATACAAATAATATTAAAAATATTAAAATATTTATTCTTTATTTTAAAATAAATTTAGTGTCTATTGATTAAATTTTAATAAATAAATGTCATTTAAATTGGTATTAACCAGAAGAATGCAAAGCAGAGCAGCCAGCCCGTGCCAGATTTAGAAATCAGGGCTCTTAAAGAACAGCTGAAAGGGTTGGGTTTGTTTATTGTAGGAAAAAAGGGAACACTGTAGGATGGGCAGAAAAAAGAGATAAGGGGGTTTTATCAAAGCAGTGGTGGGGGTTGCTCTGTAGATTTTAAAAAAACAAACTAAAAAGCAAGTTCAGCTTGCACCAAGTGTAATTTAGGAGAGGTGGAATGAGAAAACAGGCCAGGGGTTTTTTGTTTTACCTCATATCTGACTGCAAATATGGATGGAAAATGGGATATTTTACCTATCACTGTCAGGAAACTTTTAAAAACACACAAAGAAGGAGCTTCCAGAGAAAATGTCAGTAATTTTCACCTTCCCCCCTGGCCTTGGGCTGAGCATTTTGCTCTCCTGAGATCCCTTTGTTCCCATCCTCAGTTTAATTCTGTCACCTTAATTTTGGGATTAAATTTCTCTCATTTCCCTGCAAACCTTTTCCATTCCCAACAGCACCTTTCAGTTGAAGGTGTGCAGTAAAAATGACCTAAAGGACCTTTATTTTCTGAAAAAAAATGCTTTGAAAAGCTCTTCTTTCAGAGAGAGTGAAATCTGGGTTCAGCAGCCTGTGGAATTTGGCCGAGTCCAGGAGCTGGTGCAGAGGAACATGAGAAATAAATACCTGCAGCACAAATGTTAAATATGTGGTGGTGAAGAATTGCCTGAGTGCTTCTTTGCCCACATTTTCCCCAATAATTCACTTTTTTTGGAGCAGAACATCCTCAATATCTGCATTAGGCAATTCCAGAGCCGTTTTTTGGGGCACTTTCAGAGAATAAAGAGCTGTTGGAGTTGTAAGTTAAGATATATATTGTCCTTCAGCTGGGATGGGAGCAGTGCATTTTCCAGGCTCTTATCTTTTTTGGTGCTTTGTTCCTCAACTCTTGGATGTGCTGCATCCTTAAAGGGCCACATGGTTTTAATTTCTTACTCTCATTTTTCTTTTCCCTGCTTTGATGAGCTGGTGGAATTCTCTTATGCTTGTCAAGCTTGAGTGTGATTCTCCCTTTTGTTTAGCTCCTTCTCAAGAGAATCAAACTTTTTCTGTCTGTTTGGGGGTATTTCTTAAACAGGAAAATCAGGTTTTTCAGAGCAAAGCCAGGGATACCTGGCAGAGCTGAGCATCACCACCAGGTACCACCTTTGTGCATTAAAAATGAATTTGTTGTGTTTGGATGGCAAATCCCCTCCAAGGAATGTTTTATCACAAAGCAGGGAATGTTTTATGCTAAAATCAACTGTTTCATTTTCCAGGAGCCAGGCTCCACTCCTCACACTTCATTGGCCAAGGAAATTTATAATTTATCCTTATTAAGGTGATGGTGTGAACACATCTGATCATTATTATGTAAGAATTCATCCCCAGATCACACAGACACCAACTTGGAGGCACTTTGCTCCTTTTAGTGGGCTAAAAATACCTTGGCTTGCTGAAAAGGGAAGGGGTTGGGGCAGCCAGATATTCCTGAAACACAAAATTTTATTTAAAAGTGGGGAGGGGGGTATAAAAGCAAGAATTTTGATCATCTGTGTTGCCAGAATTCAGGTTAAATGGAGCAAGGCTGATTTTGTAAAAAGAAATCATACATTGGCAGTTTCTTCAATCTTAGATTCTTTTTTCCATGCTGTGATGTTTGATAGAAATGAAATGTGTACAAAACAAGAAGTGGGAATAGTTATTTCATCATTTATCCTAAGAAACCTTTCTAAATGTTTATAAATATGAGGAAATAATTAAGAGTCATTTAATATTGGAATCTTAACCTCCTAAGTGGAGTGTGTTGCTCACTATTGCTTATTTTCTGTTTTAACTGATTATTTTCCAGCTTGGAGTGAACAAGATGAACAGACCCACCTTCAATCTAATGCTTAATGAGGAAAAAGGTCAGGATTTTTTCATTTTCATTTCAATCCCCTGCCCCACTTAATTAATACATTAACAATTATTTTATATGGGCCTTACTGGTTTTAAAGCTTTTAAATAACAAAACAAAGGTGATGTTTCAATGGCAGGGTGAGCAAGAATATTTCTAAATCCAGTGGTGAATTCAGGAAAGAGCTGACTCAGAGCAGTGTGAGTAGAAAAAGGGGCTGGAGAAGGAAAGGTCATGTATACAAATCTTCATTGAGATTGATTTAAAAATGATTAAACTCATAACTAATAAATCTCTGCCACAGCAAGAAGGAAACATTTGGCATTTAAAAGGATTAAAACAACTTTTTTTTTAAATATCCTTGAACTTTTGCATCTTTTTTTTTTTAAGAAAACAGAGAAAACTCTCTCAAATAAAATAGTGGGGCCAGATTCTCCAAATACTTCCACATTCAATTAGTAAGTAATTATCTGCTAATGAAGAGATTAATCAGATTTGTAGCATCCCAGGGTCCAGAGGCAGTCCAGACTCTCCAGTATTATTCCATTTATGCCAGATAAGGCAGGAGGGTTTGCATTGAGGTGTCTGAAGAGCTGATTTTTATTGTTCTCATCTATTTTTTAATACCTTAAGTGTGTTTTCATCAGGGAAATTGCTGAGCAGAGCTACGTAATTCAATAAACAGTTGGAAAAGGGGCACTTGGAGAAAAAATTCCAAGGGTTTAAAAATAGTACAGCCACGTGATTACTACTTTGGCACAAAAGCATAATTTATGGGTTTAATTTGCAATCTTGCTACAGTTCTGACATTCTCCTGCACAGGAGATCAGGCTGAATAATTCAAATTATTGAAATATTGCTCCGTCCTCAGCTTCAGGTGTGTGGTACAAAGGAGGTTGGTATTGTTTATTGGAAATATGGGAGGATGGGTTTCATTTTTGCCATTTATTGCTTCATTTTTGGTCTCAAAATTAATGGAGATCTGGGGCTATTCAAAAATTGTTATTCCAGCACTCAGAGCCTTTCCCCAGATTTTCAGGAATCTTCATTTTTTCCTATTTTAATTGTTTGGTTAAAATCTAATTGATTTAGCATGGTCAGTTTTTGAAGGAGTTCCATTCAATTTTTTTTTTTCCTTTTAAATTAAATCTTTATTTTTCCAAATTTCCATTTCCCTGGTAACCTCTAAATCAGTAATGTACAGCAGAACTGAACATTTACAAATAGTTATTTCTTCCTCAATTTCTGCATCTGTTTATTAGATATTTTCAGAACATTCTCTATCAAAGATTCCTGAAATTCATATAATCATTATAAAAGCATTGCAGAACAATGCTGAATAATATCAGCTTTTTGGAAGCTTGAAACATGAGAATTGAAAGAAAATTCCTCATTTCTTCATCCAAATTCCCCTGAAAAAAGTGGATGTGAATTTTCTCCACTTCTCATTAACAGTTTGCTCAGTAATATTTCATTTAATAATATTCCCTAGGAAAGGTTTGGATAACAGTGGCATCATTCTTAGCTGATTTCTGGTGTACACCAAATATTAACCTTAATTTTGACAAAATCTGAGTGCTGCCATCATGCTGACACAAAATAGATCTGTGTCACATGCACAGTTCTGAGCTGTTCCCCTTGGAAAGGAAAAAATCCATGTGGTGGAAAGCCTGGAAGAGCATCCTGGGTGTCCCTCATGGGCTGAAAATAATAAATATATTGTTAAATTATAAATAAATATTAATCAATCCATAGTGAACAGTCAGGGGTGAGCATTAAAAACAAAATCCTTTTCTTTCCTGCCTTTTTTTTGGCTCTTTTTTTTTGTGCAAAGCCTTTCAGAGATCTCTGTATTTTGGGACTTTGTCCATTCTTTCATTGGAAGTGACAGCCTCAGCTGCTCCCAACTTTGGGAATTGCACAGAAAGATGGGTTAAAAGTGAGAAGATTTTAGGGATTGTTGCTGTCTAGAGGCACTGCTAAAAAAAAATCCTGCTCCTTCCCAGCTCATTACCATGGATGACTTCATTGGCACAATTAAATCTCCAAAACTGAGAATACTCTGATTTTTCCCTGGTGGGAAGGATATCAGATTTATATCTGGTTAATTAACAGCACCCTGATCCAAAGTGCTCCAGGGAAAGGGATTTATGTGCCGTGCTCCTAAATGATCAGCTGGGTTCCATGGGCATCAATCAGTTTTTCTCCATGAAAATCATTTTCATGTTGTTTTATTAGTGAAAGTTCCTGCTTAGAAGTGGCTTGGGAAAATAAATTCCTGCTGGGAAAGCAGGCTGGGAACATCCAGAGGTTGGAGAGCAGGGACAGGGGTCTGGAATCCTCCTGGATTTTTGTTATTTATGGCTGAATTCATCCAATTGACTGTCAGGGAATCATCCAAAAATCATCTTTGTCACCAGCCCAGAGCACTGAGTGCTGCATCCAGGTGTTCCTTGGACACTTCCAGGGAATTCTTTGATGGAGTGGTGAAATTCCAATCCTAAAAAATTCCAGAGCATCAAGAGTGGTGCAAAATAAGAGAATATAAACCTTGTTACAGATATAAAACTGCTTTAAAATTTGAAATAACTCAATTTCAGATCTGGTTAGGTGATGTGAAATGAGCTAGCACTGGGGCAATTTAAAATGTTCATTTTAATTAAGTTATTCAGAGCAATTTTCTGATTGTGGCAAAATATTCTTAATACTCTGTATTTACAAGTGAGATCTGTTTTCAACCCAAAGGCTGGAGTATATCACGAGAATATTGTGTTTATCATGAGTAAATCATGAGTAAATCATGAGTAAATCATGTAGAGCTGAGCCATGGCCTGGACTCCACCCCAAGGAAAAGAATCCTGAAGGATTCAAGGTTTCCTTCCTACTTCAGGCACTTTTGTTTGTTGAATCACTGGCTTAAAAATAGGCCCTCATAAAGTATTCACCACTGATCTAATTAGTCAGGAGAATGCTGCTTTTCAAACTGGGAAAGCATTCCCAAAAAATGATGCAACATTTGTATCTAATTAGATGATACAGGAGAATCCTGGCTAATTGCTTTGATAGACTTAAACAGATTAATAATGTGCAAGTGGTAACTAAATAAAAACTCTTTTTCACTGACTGCTTTGGAAGTGATGCTTTTTAAGAAGCTAAAATTTTGTTATTAGTTCTGAAACCCCAGGACTGTGATTTGAGAGCATTTCTCATTTTGGAGGTTTTTCAGTGCAAGAAAAGAAAGCCTCGAAAATGAGATTGTAATTTGTGTCTCTAAGCAGTGTTTGGTGTTTTTCCTAAATTTCTGCAAGGTTTTATATCCAAAATGTGGCCATTCCATAGGTGGGAGCTGGGATTTGTGCCTCAGAGAGCCAGGCTGGGATTGTGGAGCCACTTTGTGATCCATGGAATTGTTGGGCACTTCAAAGTTCATGTAAGAAAAAAAAATAATGGAGCATCAGAAGTATTTATTTGGAGGACAAGGGAGAGATTTAGGTTATATTTGAATAGGAAAAAATTCATTACTCAGAGGTTTGGAGCAACCTGGGATAGTGGAAGGTGTCCCTGGGGGTGGAACAAAATGAGCTTTAAGGTCTTTCCAACCCAAACCATTCCATGATTTGCAATATCAACCTGTCAAAATTTGTCTTAATTGGCTCAACAGTCACTTAGTAATAAAATAAATATTATTCATATCATATGTAACAGATTGGAATCCAGACAATTAATATCTAATTTAAATTTCTTTTTACATCCTATGGAGTTCTCTATTTTTCCCACTTGACTCAAAAATTGTGAAAGTAAATATTAACAGCTGAGTGTGCAAAGAGGCTGCCTGAAATCCAGCATTTCAAAAAAAGGGAGAGAGTCCCATTAAAAATTGAAACCACACTTCCAGCAGATGAAAATTAAGGAGAAATTTTCCATGCAGGGAAGGGGTCGAGGGGGCTCAAGGGGGAAGGGAATTCTGTGTAGCTCTGCATAGTTCTCCAGTGAAATATTTTGAAGGATATCATAATGAAACTGGACTGCAAAACAAATCTAAACATCATGTGCTGGCACAGGGCAAAAAGCAGTCGCTGGTTTGGATGTGGGAAGTTGTGAGATAACAGGACTTGTGTGGAGCTGCCAGGAGATTGCTGAGGGGAGGGATTTATTCCATGGCTGTTGGAAATCAGGCCTTTGGATTCCTTCCAGTGTCCAGAACACTTTGGGTTTGGTCCAAAATCCAACTTCTTCGCATCCCAGTCCAAAATACTTCAGAGATTGCTTGGATGGGAAAGGGTCAAATGGTGCATCAGGGGCTGGGGGGCTCTGCACTCATGGAATCCCCAAATCCCTGAGTTGGAAAAGCCCTCCAGGACCATGGAGTCCCAGCTGTGCCCCATCCCCACCCTGTCCCCATCCCAGAGCTCTGGGTGCCACCTCCAGGAATTCCTGGGACACTCCAGGGATGGGGATCCAAACCTCCCTGGATATTATTTCCAATCCCTGACCCCCCTTTCCATGGGGAAATTCCTGCTGGTGTCCAGCCTGCCCTCCCCTGGCACAGCTTGAGGCCATTCCCTCTTATATGAATCTCTGGAGCTTTGAGCTGTGTGTTGTTATTAAATTAATTAAATCAAATAACACCCAGGAACTTTTCATGTGTGGCTCACAATGGAATTTCAGCATGGAAATGTGGATGGGGGCACCTCTTACCTGTTCCATTTGTGCCTATATAGACATGCAGAGGTTACTGGGGTTTCATTTTGTGTAAATCCAGATGGAACTGTGCTGGATTTTAGGGAAAAACATCTCACTTCCACGAGCATTTCCTATAAAACAGGATTCTGTGTGCACTGGAAACTCCCAGGCAGCCTTGGCCCTGTTTCCAGGATCTCAGCACACCCAGGCACCTCAGGGTGTCCTCCCAGCACAGACAATTGCACAGAAAAGTCAAATTTGGGAATTGGGAATAGCTAATTTTGTACCTAGAGGAGAACAGAATTTAGAACCATGGAATTCCAGCATGGAAAAAAAGTTACTGTGAGGTGTCTCTTGCAAAAATAAGCAATTGCTGGATATTATTTGCTCATAATGGCCCTAAATAGCAACATGAGCCACAGCAGGGCTGGGCTGAGACATGAGCAACTTCCCCTGCACCGAGTGCCCCCAGTATTTGATAAATCCTCTGATTTTACTGCATTACAGAAGGTTAATTCTCAATTAATTCAGAACAACAGGGAAATTTTTTTACCTGTTTTACCCTTGCATGGGACCTACAGTAAAAATGCCATTGCAGCTTCCAGCAGTAAGGTGAATTCTGGCCTGCTTTTGATGAAACCTCATCTGCTCCCTCCTTAATCAGGATAAAACCACTCAAACCCCCAAATTTCTGAACTGAAAACCTGAGCGAGCCCTGAACTGCTGCCAAGAGCTCTCCAAATCCTATTTCTGTGTTGCAGCCTGAGAGATTAAAGGGTGGATTGTTTGATAGGAGACATGGCAAGGTGTCTGTGGGACATCCTCTGTGACCTTTGTGGGGCAGGAGCTCTCCAGACCCCTCATCCCTTCCCCACTTGGGGCTGGCCAAGGATTGCATCCCCTTGGAATGCTGGAAGTGGAACCAGCCCATTCCAGAAACCTTCATCCTGCAGAAAATCTGAAATCACACACTCATGAAGGTTGGGAAAAGCCTCCAGGATCACAGATTCCAACCTTTGGCCAATTCCCTGTTCTTGAGATTGCAGCCCCTCTCTCAAGGGGGTCTGTCCAACCAGCTCCTTTTATCCACAGCCTTCTTGGAAATACCCTGGTGAGGTTTTTGTTTTTTTCTTTTTGGAGCATTTGGAACTTTACATTTCTAAGCAGCACTTCTAAAGGGAATGTTCTGCATGAGGGTACTTAAGGGAACATTTTCCAGGACTATATTTATGCCTCTGTAGTCCTCCTTTAGTGGTCTTGAAGGAAGGAGCTGTTATTACTGTTAAATATAGATGTAATGTGGTGTTATTGCAGAAATGTCTTTATGTTCCATTTCTGGCTTTAAGAAAAAAAAACCCTTATTAAAATCAGTCAGGTCTATTACATTATGTTTTAACATGTTGGCATAATGTTAGTGTTGGGGATAAGGCAGGATTGACACCTGATTCCAAATAAAAAACAAAATCTCCTAATGATGTTACTACAGCAGTCATTATGCCATCCTATATTTGAATTTTGGTTTTTTTCTGGTATATTTACTATTTAAATCCCATATTCCACATTTGTCTTACCTTAATAAAATGTCCAGTCTCAAGTGTTGAGTCTCACCTGGTCAGCTTGAAAAAACTATTTTGGGGGGAATGACACAACTTCTGTCATGAGAGAAAATCTCTGAGGGGAATTATTCCTGAGGATATTCAGATTGTTTCAAAGGTATTCAGAGATCAGTCACTGCTGCTGGCTTTTCCCTTTTTATTACCCAGTTTTTTGGTGAGATGATTATTTTAATTCAATCGAAATGCAGGAGGTTTGCATTTTTATGGATATTATCAAAGCCTAGAAGCAGCTTCCCTCACATGAAATTCATTCAGTTTTCTAAACAATTTTTAAAGGGCATTAATTTAGTCATCTGCTGATAGTTCTGAACATATGTGAAAATATTCAGTGAAAAGATGCATCCCTGAATTCACCCAAACTCCACATCAACTATTTAACAGCAGTTGCCCTCCTGTAGCTTTTAAGATGCAGCTCGATTGCATCCACGTATAAATAGAAAATGCTGGCAGGATTCTGTTTGCTCTGAGCCTTATTTTGATGGTTCCATTGACATTTGAAATTTTGATTTGAAGCTCTGGAAATGGCTGCAGCTGTAAACATCTCCCTGAGTTGCTGCACTGGGCTGAAAGGCTGCAGAGAGTGGCTCACGTGTTTCCCACATCTGTATCTTCCAGGCTGGTTGGTTGGAGCCAAGGAGTCAGCAAAGAAACTCAAGAAGACAACTTGGATCATGACCAGAAGATAAAAAGAAAACAAAAAGAATGTGGCATATAAAGGGTGTAATACCTGGAGGTATTGGATCTGACTCATGTTTATAAAAATGAGAAGAGCTTTCACAAAACACAAGTTATCTTAGACAGTCATCAAGCTTGGAGCCATCATGCTGTTGAACTAGAAATTCTCCTTTTCCCCATTCTCCTTTCTGACAGGTAACAAAGGATTGGTGAATTATGATTTTCCCAAGTTGGAAGCACTAATTTTTATCTATATAGTTCATCCTTATGAATATATAAGGAGTTAAACATTGCATATTTAATGTGGATTATAATGGGAAAGTGACTCATTAACCAAAATGGCCACTTTTAAGGACTTGGTTTCAAACTGAGCTGGAGCCTCCCGATGCACTTTGTAGGATTTGGGGAAAGCTGTGCTGCAGGGCCTGCTCTGGGAGGCCAGGATGACATGTAGTAAAAGGATATCACCCTACTGTTGATATCTCTGAAGACTCCTAAGCAGAAACAGGAAAATGAATGGTGGGAAGGAGTGTGACGGAGGGGACACGGATGGAGGGCCACCAGCAGTGCAAGTCCCCGTTGGTTGGCAGCGGAGGGTGGACCAAAGTGGAGTTCTCTACATCAGGTAAGCTCACCTCAGGGGCTGGGCTGGGCTCTGCTGGAGTTTGGGCAGGAAATTGCTGCCTCAGCTCGGGCCTGGTGCTCAGAAACATCAAGGAATTGTTCCTCAAGTGAGATTGTCTCGGGAGTTGAAGGAGGGTGGATTTAGGTGGGATATTGGGAAGGAATTCCTGGCTGGGAGGATGGGGAGGGGCTGGGGTGGAATTCCCAGAGAAGCTGTGGCTGCACTTGGATCCCTGCAAGTCTCCAAGGCCAGGCTGGACATTGAAGTTTGGAGCAGCCTGGGATATTGGGAAGTCCCCCTGAGCAGGGATTGGAACTGGATGAGCTTTAAATCCCTTCCAACACAAACCATTCTATGATTTTGTGACTCTTTTCAAAGTAAATTTAAGTCCTGTGACTACTCAACCCATTGTTTTATGCCATGTTCACTGTCACTGATGTTCTCCAACTTTTATGGATCCCTCAGATTTCTCATGTGGGGAAAAACCCAAGAACTAAAAGCTAAATCCAAAGTTTTAGTTACTTTATTTGTTTGTTTTCTTAGCTTATTGGATTTTTCTTTGCTTCACCCTGGAATGGTCACAAAGAAATGCATTGAAATTGCTATGAAATAAATGTATTCAGACAAAGAGAGCCTAAATTAAATGTTATTGGAAAAAAGATCAAAGTTAGCTTTATAAAATGTGGGGACATTGGGTTTGCATCACACAAGTCTATGTGATTATCAGGCAGTTATTTGCTTAAATTTCTTCCACTGTCCTGTGATTAAAATAACCACTTCTCACATTTTGTGTATTACCAATACAAAAGTCTTTGATGAGCCAGAGCACATTCCAATTTTACATTAAGCTGCCATAAAGGATCAGATGCATTCCAGGGTTTCTTGTTTGTGTTCTCCATTAGCAGAATCCATGTCAGTGATACCCATGGCAAAGAGAACCCACCCTGCCCTTGTATTTCTCATTAGAGCTGTAACTCACTGGTTAGATGTAATTTAGGTTAGATTTACAGATCACTGGGAAAGGAAAACTTGTGGATTAGGGGTTTTTTTTCTCAATAATCTCTATATCCAGACACCAGGAAAATAATGCTTTGATATTTTTGTGTACCTGATCATCCCACCAGCTTTTAAACTTCATATCTCTCAGCCCTAACAAGTTTTACACAACAACTTTGGTGAAACTCAATCCTGCCCTCTTCCCAAATTTCCCAATGTATTTTTTTATTCTTTGGTGAATTTTCTGGTATTTTCATGTACCTGATGATCCCACCCAACTTTTAAACTTCATTTCCCCCAGCAGACAACAGCTTTGGGGAAGCTCATGTCATTCCTGCCCTATTCCCAAGTTTCCCAATGTATTTTTTTATTCTTTGGGGAATTTTCTGGTTGCCTTCTCTGAGGTGTTCTGATGAAGCAAAGTGTTTTACCCTCCTGTGTGGTGCAAGGCACAGAGCAGGAGGTGTTGGTTGGAAGGTTGGAAGTCCAATAATCCAATCTGCTGCCTGACATGGAGCATCCCCAGGGCTCTGAGGGCAGCTGAACCCTCCAGGATTGAGTTTCCACAACCTCCTCACTGCCCTGCCAGCATGCACAGCCTTCATGGAGGCAAGGAAAGGTCAGACAATATTGACTCCACAGCTATCCCAGGGAAAATGAGTGGATATATTAAGATCTGACATGATTCAAGTGGAATAGATGATCCCAGCTGAATAGAGACTCTGTGTTTGTGCCTCCTTGGGAAGCACAGACGCTTTCCTGTCAGCTGTCAGCAGTTGCTTTGGATTAAATCAAGATTAAATCCGTTCATTAACTGGTTTTCATTACCTGGTGGAAGCACTGAGTTGACTCTCAGGGCTTTTCTTAGCAAAACACAGCTGCTAAGTGGGGCCTAAATCATCCCTGGAAGTGTCCAGGGCCAGGCTGGGATGGTGGAAGGTGTCCTGCCCATGGCAGGGCTGGAATCAGCTGAACTTCAGGTCCCTCCCAGCCCAAACCAGGCTGGAATTCCATGATTTTGTGGCAGTTTCTTACCAAGAAAGCTGTGGATTATCCTTTTTGTTACAGAAGGGTCAATAAGTTTGTGCACACAAAAGAGACTTTGCAGTTACAGCTCTGCCCAAGAGCCAGGCAGAAACAGGGAAAAAATGGCCCTTTTTAAAATGCAGTTGGGTTTTGTGGAGAAATAACCCTGCATGTGTGTGCAGTAGGAATGCTGGATCCCACATCCCACAGATTGAGTGGAGTGACCTTCCTTTCCAATCACTGATTGTCAGCACACTCCTTTTTATTCCAGGATCTCCTGGAGCCTGCACTGGTTATGTGTGCCCAGGCAAACAGCACACCAAGGTTATTTAAAATCACTTTTTTCTAAAAATATCCCAGGAAAAGTAGCCTTTTTTAGCCAATGCAAATAAAACAGCATCCTCACTCCAGAGCACATTCCCAGAAATGCCTTTTAACAGGAGATTTTAAGTATCACAGAAAGTGTCTGGAGAGATTTTGGGGGTAGATGGGATGGTCCAGAGCAAATGTCAGTCTGGGATTCTCCCTTGGGAAGCTCTTACATCCTCCAGTGAGGAGTCTGTGATCAGGACAGGTGGGAACATCCAAAGGGATCAGCCAGGATCCTGCTTTAATTAAAATAAATAAAAGTGAAGAGCAGTTTCCCCCTGCTCCCCAAGGATTTCAGGCAGGGAAGGTTTGACTCCTGACCAGTCACCAGACCTGTACCTTTATTTTTAGATTGCTCTTTCATCTTCCTCACCCTCCAAACTGTCACAGCTACACAGATTCAACCTGAGCACTTCTCCCAAAAATAACTATTTCAGGGCATGGCTGGCAAAGAAATTACTTATTTAAACTGTCAGCAGAACTTTAAATGTCACTTGCAGATGTTGCTTTAGATGGGGCTCAGTTCTCGTGCAGGATGAGGTGTTTATGTGTTGGATTCTAAGGACCAAAGTTCCTCATAGCTTGGAATTTTGAGTCACGAGTGTTTTCGTGATCCAAGCTCTTCCACTTGAGCTGTTTTTGTTTGAATTAGGGCTATTTACAGCTGCCATTAATAACCAGTGTTTTATTCCAGATAAACAGTTCAGCTGGCCCAGCAATAAAGAGCAATCTGCATGTTACAGGCTGGGGACACGAGAACTTTTTTTTTTTTTCATCTTATGAATTAGTGATTTTGTCGTAACAGAGTTCCCAGTGCTCCTATTTTGGGATGTGGAGATAATGATTTTCTGGTGGGAGTTGGAGAAATCTGAGTGCAGTTTATCAGGAGCTCACTGGCCTGACTCCTTGGTGTAATATTTCTTACTTTCAGTGAGAAGGTCGAAATTTTAGCTGAATGAAACCAAACATTGTGCAACAAAGAGACCCAGCTGCAGGAGTTTTGTTTCCTTTAAAATATGTTTGGGGTTTTTTTTTGTAAGTATTTTTGTAATGATCTCAATTCTTGAGCAAAACCAAAAAGTGCTATGAGAAAAAAAATTGAAATGTGATTTTACACACTGTCCTGACCTATCCAAGAGCTCCTATTCATCATTTCTGTTCCTTTGCAGTCCCAGTGGGTCTTTATTATCCTGTTTGGAGCAGGTGAAGACTTACTTGCTGACTGATGGAACGTGCAAGTGTGGCCTAGAATGTCCTCTTGTTCTTCCCAAGGTAAAGCACAGCATCATTTGGGATCTAGGTGCAAGAATATTTATGAGCTACCCGTGCTGGTGACACAAACTCTGTTCAGATCATCTCTAAAATAAGTGGTGTCCACCCAAAGTTTGGCCTTAAAATACAAAATTCATCTCCCCTCTGCCTTAGCCCCTCTTGAGGAGGATCTGACTCAGTTATTAGAAATATATTCATTTTTTATTTGTTGTTTCCAAGCATCCTGTCAAGGAATCTCTTGGGCAGTATAGGAGCAGTCAGGAACGGAGGAAAATTCCTCTATAAAATTCCTAATTTATGTGAATTTGGTGACTTTGCTGCCTGTAATCATTATTTTAAACCACTTTCACTGCCAGGTCTTTAATTTTGATCCTGGAGCTGCTGTGAAGCAGAGAACTGCTGAAGATGTTAAAGCGGACGAAGATGTCACCAAACTATGCATTCACAAAAGGAAAATTATTGCTGTGGCTACACTTCATAAAAGCATGGAAGCACCACATCCTTCACTGGTTCTAACTAGTCCTGGTGGTGGAACAAGTGAGTAAAATGAAATCATGCAGAATCATGTCATAATCTGATTTTTCTACACGTAATTACTATGCAAAACCACCCCGAAAGTCTGGCTAGGAGTGCAAAAATAAGCAGATTGAAGGAATAAATAAAGGGAGTAATCAGAGATGGAGGTAGATAGAAAATGAGTCTGAAAGCAGGTCAGCCCAGACTAAGAGCATGATTTTCTTGGAAAAGATATCAGATTGTTCTAGACAAAGAAAATACATTCGCTCTCATCTTTTGGAACTGTAGTAATATGTCTGATATTCTGTCACATGGGAAATTAGAGGAGCAGAATCAAGTGATTATGAAGGGATTAGGATGTGGCTAAGGACTTGGCTAAATGGGAAATTGTATTGTAAAGGAGAATAGACAGCAAGAGGAGATCTCCACTGTCATTTCTCAAGGATTATTTTTGGCCACCAACCTGGATTAGCATTTTAATTATCCCTATCAATAAAAAAAATGAGGAAATTTGTTGGTAGCTGAAGTTGGCAGGTATTCTCCAAACAAAAGAGGAAAACATTGTAAAACCAGGGGAGCTCCCTGAGACCTGCAGTGAAAGCAAAGTTAGCACTGAAACAGCTGCAGACCCAGAAATTCATCCAAAATTAGGGACTTTGTGAGGAACAGAAGAGAACTGCAAATTCTCTGAAGAGAATTACAAATCCCAGTGGGCAGAACAAAGGAGGGAAGGGGGCTGAGTTCATATTCCTGCATCTCCTGGGAAAAGGCCTGAGAGCTCTCTGCACTCCTCATTGCTGTGAGAGCACCTGGCCAGCTGCTCTGCCCACTTCAAAGTGGAAAAATTATAAGAAAATCAAGAAATAATAAATTTTAGATAAGTGGCAGTGCTAAGGTGAACCCATGCTGTTCATAGTACTGATGTGCCCCTGCGTTTTCACATTGAAATTTAGGATTAAAAACCTTTCTCAAAATTTTTTCGGTGTAATTCTGTTTTTTAACTAACAGTGCAATTTCCCAAGTTTCTTTGCATTTCCCTGCCTAATTTTTTCAATGAGATGTACTTAAATTACATTCCTGTTTTCAAAAAATCAGCAGCATGAAGGAGGTAATTTATATATTTATGTGCTCTTACTTTCTCTGTCGGTCAGAATTTTTTGCATAAGCAAAGATGAAAATTCCCCAATAAATCCCCTTGTAAGCAAAATTTTTGCACATTTATATGTGACCATTTGCTTATTTCCAGCACTCAAGGTGAGGCCTCTCATAATTATTTTATTTTGCAGTTCAGCCTTCAGTTTTATCCCCTAAAGGAGACTTTGGTTGTATTTTGGGACAGGGGAAATGTTTGTTTCTCCAATATTGGAGCAAATAGAATGAAGTCAGGATTGTCAGTACCATTGAGCAGGCTGAAGGAAAGATGAATAGAGGAATTTCAAGGCACCTCCGAGTTCATTTAAAGACAGAGTTTTTAGCTCCCAATTCCAGTTGGATTTTGCACATCCAGAGGCTGCATGCCAAGCACTCTGAGCTGAATTGCAAATTCCCAGAGCAGCAAAACTGGCAGAAAGTCCCCCAGACTTGGAGCTGCTCGTGCTTCCAGTCTGGAAGTAAAACATTGGAAAAAAATCTTTTTAAATAAAGATGGAAAGTGGTCTTGTGTCTGTTGGAAGGTGTAGCCTCAGAAATGGGATTTACAGGGAATTTTTCCATCGTGTGCAAATACCCCCAAGGCTTTTATCCTGAAAACAAACAGAAAGCATTTGAGGTCCCTCAGCAGGGACAGTATTTGGGACAGGACCTTTTCTGTGGGAAAAGTCTCAATCCTGGATGGGCTTTGTTCCTCCTGTCCTCAATAGATGGTGCCAGAGGCTCCTTTTCCTGCCACAGCCATCCTGCTCCTCCTGCCAGAGGGGGGATCCTGGAGATGCAGGAGGCTGGAGGGGTGCTGGGAAGGGCAGAAGGGAAGGAGAAAGGTTGAAAATGGTCCATGTTTCTCTGGGATATGGAATCACAGCTGTGTAGCTGGGGACAGGCACCGCTCAGCGGTGATTGAGGGTTTCTCTCTGCTGAAGCAAAAGTTCAGCCAAAGGCTCCCTGAGCTTTTGGGGATATTTTCACCCTCAAAGCTACTGGAATGTGGGATGCTGGGTTTGCAAGCAGTAACTGCTGTGTGTTTCCCATGCCAGGTGCAACGCCGGTAGTTCCCACTCGAGCAGCAACCCCGAGGTCGATGAGGAATAAATCACATGAAGGAATTACAAATTCTGTGATGCCGGAATGTAAGACTCCTTTCAAGTTGATGATGGGGGCATCTAATGCCATGGGTAGGCTTTATGTGCAAGAAATGGCTGGAAGCCAGCAAGCAGAGCTCCACCCTGCCTATCCCAGGCAGAGATTGGGGAGCAGTGAGCTGGGGCAGAAGTCTCCGTACCGCGGCAGCCACGGGGGGATGCCCAGCCCGGCCTCCTCGGGGTCACAGATCTACGGGGACGGCTCCATCTCCCCCAGGACTGACCCTCTGGGGAGCCCCGACGTCTTCACCAGGAACAATCCCGGTTTCCATGGAGCGCCCAACTCCAGTCCCATCCACATGAGCAGGACGCCTCTGTCCCCACCGTCGGTCATGCTCCACGGCTCTCCCATACAGTCATCCTGTGCAATGGCTGGAAGGACTAACATACCTCTGTCCCCCACCCTGACCACCAAGAGCCCAGTCATGAAAAAACCCCTGTGTAACTTTTCAGCTGGTATGGAAATACCACGAGCAATGTTCCACCATAAACCCCCCCAAGGCCCTCCCCCGCCTCCTCCACCTCCTTCCTGCGCTCTTCAGAAAAAGCCATTACCATCCGAGAAGGATCCTCTTGGCATCCTGGACCCCATTCCCAGCAAACCGGCCAACCAGAACCCCGTGATCATCAACCCCACCACTTTCCACTCCAGTGCCCACTCTCAGGTACCCGTGATGAATGTAAGCATGCCCCCCGCCGTGGTGCCCCTGCCCAGCAACCTGCCCCTGCCCACCGTCAAACCCGCCCACGTCAACCACGGCGCTCACCTCCAAAGGGTTCAGCACTCGGCTGCCACCTCCCTGTCCCTGTCCCCGTCGCCGGTGACGTCCCCCGTTCACATGATGGCGCCTGCCATCGCCAGGATCGAGGCTTCTCCCCAAAGATCGCGCTCTTCTTCCACCTCCTCCGAGCACGGCAACTTCCTGCTGCCTCCAGTAGGGCCACAGGCGGCCTGCGGTGGGATCAAAGTCCCTCCCAGGTCCCCGAGGTCAACCATAGGGTCACCGAGGCCATCCATGCCATCCAGCCCTTCCACCAAGCACGATGGACTTAATCAGTACAAGGACATCCCCAACCCGCTAATTGCTGGAATGAGTCACGTGTTAAATCCTCCGAACAATGCCGCGTTTCCCGCTGCATCGGCCGGAAGCGGCTCCTTGAAGAGTCAGCCTGGTTTGCTGGGAATGCCTTTAAATCAGATCTTGAACCAGCACAACGCTGCCTCTTTTCCAGCGAGCAGTTTACTCTCAGCAGCAGCCAAAGCACAGCTAGCAAATCAAAATAAACTTGCTGGTAACAACAATAGCAACAGTAGCAATTCTGGAGCCGCTGCCAGCGGCGGCAGCACCGAAGGACACAGCACTTTAAATCCCATGTTCCCTCCTGCTGCCAACGTGCTCCTCCCCAGCACGGAGGGGCAGAGCGGCCGGGCAGCACTGAGAGATAAACTGATGGCTCAGCAAAAGGATCCTCTGAGGAAAAGGAAGCAGCCGACCACCACGGTGCTGAGCTTGCTGAGACAGTCTCAGTTGGACAGCTCTGGGCTTCCCAAAGCTGGCTCTGATTTGATAAGAAAGCCAAGTCAAAGCTCCTTCCCCATCAGCTCCATGTCGCAGCTCCTGCAGTCCATGAGCTGTCAGAGCTCCCACGGCAGCAGCAATAGTTCCTCGGGCTGCGGGGGCTCCAGCAGCGCCCTGCCCTGCCCCGGCCCCCCGCTGCAGCTGGCAGAGCCCCCCCTGGGCCCTGGCAGCGGGGTGCCCCCGGGGCTCCCCCTGCGTGGGGACGGGCTGCCCTGCCCCAACCCCAGCCCCGGCTTCGGCCCCGGCGCCGCCCCGGCCCCCTCCAACCACCTGGCCGGGCTGCTCAGCCAGATGCAGGCCAGCGGGGGCTGCGGGGTGCTCCCCCAGGCAGGAGTGGCCTTGGGGAACTCCTTCCACCCCAGCCCAGCCCAGGCCAGGCTCCAGGCACCCTCCGCGCCCGGGATCCCCAACAGCATCGGCAGCAGCTGCAGCCAGAGCAGCCCTGAAGCAGGTACGTGGCTCCCAAGGGGCTTCTCCATCCTTGCAAATCCCTGGGGGATGGTTTAAGTGGTTCTTGTTAAACTTGGGTTTGTCCCGGTGAGAAGTGCACCTGAAAGCCACATACTCAAAAATAAAACAGAAAGGAAAAAGAAAAACAGTGGTAAACTAAAACATTCCTCCCTGTTTCTGGATGAAACCATCCTTCCTGTGACAACTCTTGCCTCTGCTAACTTGCACACACTCTCCATGAATAAAATCCATTCACTTCTGGACATTCCCACACCTCTTCTGTCAGTTCTCCAAATAAATTGGAGATTTTTTGCAGCCTGCCCTGCTCCAAGCCCAGAAGGTTGTGGCTCACCTGCTCCAGGTGATGCATGAGTTCTTTCCTGCTGGAGTTAAAGAGGTGGTGTCAGAGATTGGAGCAGATGCTGGGAGTACCCAAAATGTACAAAATAACCTTTTCAGGGCCAGCAGGAGGGAATGCCAAGCCTGTGTTTGCTTTTATTGAGGTAATTTTACTAAGGTGGTGATTAAATGGTTGAATAAACAATTGGAGGAGTGTAGGGAGAGATTTTCTGGTCCATCAGGGAAGATCTGGAGAGGAAATGGGTTTGCTGCTGTTGTCATCTCTGGGAGGTTTAAGAGAGAAAGGAATCAGCTCAAAAATGTGAATTGTATTGACTATTACTGGTTGAACAAAGTATTAGAAGATGGTAGCGGTGTAAATTTCTGAAGTGGGATGAAAACCCAGCTCTCACCAAAGTGTTCAAGTGGCCTTTCTTTAACCCAACCTGCTCTGCGTTCTCAGCTTCCTCCTTTAAAATGGAATGGAATTCTAGAAAAGCTGAATTACAGTCAGATACTGTTCTGCTATTACTCTGGTCACTTCCTGATGACTCCTAAGGGTTTCTCCCCATCCCAGGGATGAAAAAGTTTTATTTTTTCTTGCCTGGAGTGGTCACAAGAAGCAGCTCTCAGCCCTTGCTGGGCTCCTCTGCCTTGTCATGCTGACACAGGGGCATTTCCTGATGCAGCTCCTGAGACTTTGCACTCTCTGCACAGAGCAAAGGTCTGGCATTGCCTTGGGAATTCACTTCCCTGTCCCATAGACACAACCCCTGGGGCAGGAACCCCTTGGTTCCCACCTTCCCTGGGGTTTCCACCTCTCCCTAAGGTTCCTGTGTTAATCAGAGCCTGTGCTTGTCATGCCACTCAGCTCCAAGATGAATTTCCCCCAAAAAATACAAATGCAACAGAACAAGTGAGTCAAACCCTAAAGAAAGGTTCCAGCATCAACAGCCAGCTTGGTTCTCATCCCTGTAGGGAGAGGAATAGGGGATATCCCCACCTGGGGACTCTGTTCTGGCACAGAATTACAAAGCTATAGAATTACAAAGCCTCAAGTGACACTTTTTTCCTTCTCTAAAAGAGAAAAGGTAATTCTGTGTAGGCAAAAGCTGGAAAAGTGGGAAATGTTCCATCCTCTGCTGCTGAAGTTGTTCCTTGAGTTTGGTGCTTGCAGGATGCACAGCCTGCATTTAATTATTTATTGAATATTCATGGTAAAGCCTGGAGGATGTTTTCTTCTCTGAGGTGAAGTCTCAGGTTGTGTTATCTTTGTGTTATTCCCTGAAACTCTGCCTGAATCTTCACTGAGCTCTTCCCTGGGCCCTCAGCAGCTCAGGGGTGAGGTTTAATCCAGATGTTGTGAAGCTCCAGGAATGGGAATTCTGGATTTCCAGCAGAATGGGAATGTTCTTTCCATGAAGCTCATGTGAAATGTTGAGTGTTTTGTATTAACAATAATTTTTTTAAATAAAAGTGAGTTGCCAGCCTGCATCCAGCTCTGTAACAAAACTGGGAAGAGGAATATTGGGATTTCTCCTCTGTTAGTTTTGGGGATGGAGCTGGTGAAAGCCCCTGTACACTGAATTTTCAAGAGCAGTTCAGCTGAGGAAGATGTAAAAGGAACCTCTCATGTTCATATTTCAGTTTGTGGCTTGTTTTTCCCCTTTGTTTTGAAGTATTTTAATTGCTAAATCTGTTTTCTGTGTCTGTGCCAGCAATTCAGAACAGCTACTCCTCAGAAATAGCTCCTGAGAGAAAAAATCTTGTGAATCCCCACAATTAGCTGGTTATTGCCTAAGCTTTTAATTATATTTTAACCACATGGACCAAGTTTTGTTATTTCAGCTCTTGTTTTCTTCTTCCACAGATAATGTCTTTAATTCCCAGGTAATTTTCAGGGCGTGTGTGGTGGAATTTGTTCTTTTTGTAGGATGGAACTGCATTGATTGTAGGTTTTTATTTATTTTATTTTGTTTTATTTTATTTTTTTACCCTTTTCTTGCTGTTAACATGTGGTTCACGGGGTAGAAAATCTGTGTTTGAGTGTTGAACATCCAATATCCAAATCTTGCTAAGAAAGCAACAGCCATAAATAATGGGATGGATGGAAATGAGTGAAAATATTTGGGAATAAAAGCTCTGGACTGCTGATAAGGGAAATTAAGGGAACCTCAGTAACCACAGCAATTAAAGAGGATCAGTGGTGTCAAATATTAACATTATATAATAGGAGAAATTCTGGGTCTAGAAGTTAAGAAGTGACAAAAATAGGCAGATTTGGCAAAAAAAAGGCTGTAATTCCTTCCCTGGAATGGGAATTTTTCCTGGTGAAATGCACAGAATAGAAATAGTAAAATATAATTAAACAGGGAGGAGCACAACACCAATCAATGAGGGTGAGGAGAGGAATTTGTTTGGGAAATTGGGAATGGAACATTGCTTTGGAAAACAAAACCCCCCCAAAAAAGAGGTTTAGGAGGCTTTGATTTAATCACCTCAGTGCAAACTGTTGAAAACACAAATTAAACCAAAGAAGTCTGGATTTGCTTCCCAAAATTACTTTATATATCCCAGAATCACAAAATCAGAATAACTTTTTGGACTCCAGAGTCAGAAGAACATCTGACAACTTTTTGGGACTTGCTGTGTCTGAGAAAAAAAATTTCTTATTAAACTTATTTAATTTCTTATTTAAACTTATTAAAGACAGGATGGCAAGAACCTTCTCTTCTAATAAAGTAAATTTTAATATCCCATTGATTTGGGGTTCATAGAAACATCCACAGGGACTTTTCCCTGCTTGGGAGAGATTATAAGGGATCAGTGTTGCTTAAATTTCCAGGGTTTTTTTCCCATTCTTATTTCTAAATAATAATTTATTATTATTTAAGAAGTTATTATTTAGAATCATTGTTTCCCTTGTTTCTCTTCTCTATTTTGGGGAGAGGAAAGTGAATTTTTTTTTCTATTCAGGTAAGAACTCTGAAGAATAAGGAAAATGTTCAGTGCTTCCTTGGACACAGCTTGGGGTTTTCTGGTGTTGTTTTACCTCTTGAAATTTGAATTTACCAACAATTGACATCTTTCACAACCTTACCTGGTTGGTGATTTTATATTGATAAAAGTCAGGGAGTTTGTAAAAAATAATAACAAATTAATGTAAAACTATGAGTCTTATTAAAGATATTATTATGGAGAAAAAAACTGAATTAATTCTGTGGGATTTCCCACACATATTTAGCTCTGAAAGTGGAACCAGTGGGCAGCTCCAGCCTTTGCTAGAGGGAGGATTATTGGAGGAAATCATGCTTTTTATTGAATTTTTAGCTTCCCAAATTCACAGTGGAGTGTTTTCCTTCATTTGCAATGCATCTGCCACAGCTGTGAGTGGGGAGAGAGGAGAGCAAGTGAGAAAATCCTCAATTCCTGCTCCTGCACTCGTGTGCTGTTGTCTTGACAGTTTTCTGCTCCAACACTGCTCTGCTTTCTGCTGACAGCTGAGCACATCACAACAGTTTCCTCCAAGTCATTTTCAACCCAGAAATCACAGGAGATGGGCAGGGAGAAGAGCCAAGAAATTCAGGCAGGTGTTAAATTCTAAAAGTGAAATTTTTTAAAAAAAGCCTAATTTTATTAAATTTTAAAAAGCCTAATTTTATTGAAATTTTAAAAGCCTAATTTAATGGATTTCTATTGTCCTATAAATAGTTCTGGGCTTTTTGCCCTTCCCCTGAAATTTTAGGGGCCATGATTTCAGGTTTGTTGTAAAAAAAAAAACAAACCCTGTGATCATGGAGTGTGGTGCACAGGAATTCTGGGCAGGCAGGTGAATATTTCCCAGCAGAGCACATTCCATGGCCAAGCAGTGCTGCATACAAGGATTTGAACTGGTTCTGATGGGGATGTTTGATTTATTGGCCCATTTTTGGTGATTTCTGTGCTGTCTCAGGGCAGGATCTCAATAAGGAGTGACAAGTTTGTGCTTGACTGCTGAATTCTGCTTTCTTTGGGATTGGAAGCAGTGTAATAAAGGAGATATCAGATAAAGATCTTAAATGTTTTCCATTCCAGGAAGAAAAGGGGGAATATAATTGTCAAAATGTGTAACTCCTGGTTCCAAGTGTGCAGGTGAGGGATGGAATAGGGAGTTACAGCAGGAACTCATTGTCTGGGATTTAGGGACCCTGAGGTTGTGTTTTCCAACAGCAATTTCCCTGGGAAGTGAAGCTCTGCAAATCACTAATTGAACAATCTCCCCATTAATGCAAACTCAGAGGTTTTCTCTCTAATTTGTGATTAATTCCCCTTTCACCCCAGTGTGGCAGCAGCTCTGGGTGACCCTTGGTGGCTGAGGTGTCACAACTCCTCTGACTGGGGCAGTAATTAAAATATCTGAGTGATCTTCTGAGCTCTCCCACCCTCCTGCTCTCAGGGTCAGCTCTGTGCACTCCCACTGGGCTTTGCAGAGGATCCTGCAGGGTGGCCTCCTGAAAGCAGGATATATATCCATATGTCTCATTTAGGATTCACATTGAGGATCCTGTGGAGATTCACACTACCT
>JAODHX010000446.1:35535133-35548151 GCA_027576295.1 Cossypha polioptera
TGCCCTGGGACTCACTGGCCATTAACAGGAGATATCTCCTGGAGGGAGGATGGGCTGTGGGAAGATAAAGATGATTGTCCCAGCTGGTTTTTAACAGCTGGCCCATTAACAGGAGATATCTCCCACAGAGATAAGGGTCACTGCCCCATCCTGCTTCAACAGATGGGGATAGAATCCAGATTTTTGGTCACATCCTATATTGCAACCTAAGACATCAGCCAAACCCAGGGGTTCATTCCTTGGAATTCCTCATGTTGGAATCTGGTGTGTTTTGAGTGCATCTCCTCTGTAAAATATCCCACTTGTGGGAGCTACAGCAAAAAAAGTCATTGCATCAAAACTATCCTGACCAAAGCACAGTTTGTAAGCAGACCTGACCTCCTCCCCTCTCCCCATGGCAGCTGAGCACAGGTTTATTCTGAGACATTCCCTTTGTTCCCACTGCTGAGAAGTGTTGCAGGATTCGTGGGTGAGCTGTGGGTCACACCTGTGTCAGCTGCTGGGGTTTATCCAACTTTCACCTTTTAGTGACAAATACCAGCAGAGAAAACTGTGAAACAACAAATACTGGGACATGAAGCATCAGGATAGGTAAAAAGAGGAAAATTACTAAATTTTTGGGGGAAAAAAACCCCTCTGGACATCTTTAAAAGGGTTTTTATAGGAGGTGTCTCTGTGAGGGACAGGTGTCCCAGCAGGGGGACAAGGTGCTTCCTTACCTGTCTGTGCCATCACCTTCCCTCATTGCAGACATGGTTCTCCTCATCCTCCTCCTCATCCTCCTCCTCCTCCTCCTCCTCCCATTTCTTCACTCCAAAGCAGGACCTGTCACTGTGTCCAAGTGGGAAAGGTCCTTAAGGAACAAACAGACCCCTTAGAATTGTCACTGTGCAATGAAAGGTGCTTGGAGCAGCCATGGCCTGGGGTAATTTGGGGTTGGAAGAAGGAAACCTTCACCCCACCCCTCCCTCACCTGTGGGGTGCTGCCATAAAACTGGGAATAGTTGAGATAATTAATGCAGTTTATGGAAAGTTAGAAGGATATTTAACTTTTCTTCCATGATCCCAACACAAACCTTTCCTTCCCATAATATTGTTACAGGTCTGATCTTCCTCCTCGTGCTCCCAGCCTGGGAGGCTCCAGGGTCAGAACATTCCAAATGAATTCATTTGTTTGTTATTCACTTTTTTCAAGTTTTCTTTCTGTCCTTTAGAATTACTGATGGCTTTCATCTTTTCTCCCTAGAAGTGGAAAGCTAAATAACCATTTAGAAGCTGCTATACACGAGGCCATGAGTGAACTAGACAAAATGTCTGGGAATGTAAGTTCCTTTTTTTTGGGAATATTCTCCTTTTCCATGTTTGCATGTGTGTCCCTTGGAGGGTGCCTTGGTTTGGGGTGGCTTTCTAACAAATTCTGGTTTTATTTTCTGAAATCATGAGGAATTTTCAATATTTCCCCTGCATTAAAAACTGTTTGCAAATCTCTGCTGATTCAGAAAAATGGGAAAAGTTGTAGGATTTTAGGTGCATTGAAAATTTTATTTTTTTGACAAAAGAGATTTCAATATGCAGCCTGATAATCCTTGGATGAGTTCCAGTCCTGCCCATGTTCCATGGGGTTCCTCTGCTAATGACACAAAATCAGGCTCATTTGTTTCTCAGTTGGAGTAGCAAGGTATTGAAACCACATTTGAAAGCATCTTTGTTTTGAGTGCAAAACTCTTGAAATTCAGTTTTCCCCATGAGAAATGAAAGATATTGTCATGAAAGGTAAGTTTAAAAAAAAAAAAAAGAATATTTCTAATATCACACCCAAGAGTGGTTGTTCTACATTAATTACACTGATATTATAACTCCAGCATCTTTCCAATAACAAGTTTGGTTTCTAAAATATCCTCATTTTTATTTCTAAAACTTGGCTGTAATTTCATTGCAGCCCACCTAAAAATAAAAAACAAATCTATCACAGCACATGTAACCTCCCACATCTTCTATTTGGTCAATAATTATTCAAATGATTAATTATAAAATATTTGAACACAGGGAAAAAAGGGTTTTTTGCTGATATTCAGTGCTCAGGACTAAAGAGGTGCAGGTTTGGAAGTTACAGCAACAATTTGGGGAGCTTCTGTATAAAGAAGGAAATATATTTATATTTATTTATATATTTGAAGAACTGGAGGCTTAGAGCTGATTACAGACTCAACAAGAAATACTTAAAAAATTATTCAGTAGCTTTTAAGTAACAAGCCAACCAGATCTTTTGTTGAAACTGAATTTTACAAACTGAGATTTGAGCTTTGATTTAAAACAAGGTTGCTGTGTGTCCCTCCTTTGGAAGGACAAGGAAAGCAGAGGGTGATTGTTGGTCTGCAACAAATAAATTTGGGATGGGTGTTTGGGCTGGCCTGTCCTGCTGCCACCTTTTCCCACCGATAAATCCATGATTTTAATTGATAAAAATATTGATTTTTTTTTTAATGGATAAAGAAATATGAAAAGCTGCCTGCTCTGGGCATTGGGAGCAGCAGAAAGTTTCCACTTCAGGGGAAGTGCTGTGGTTGGATTTGCTGCTCAGGTTCTTCTGTTACCCAAACTGATGGACCTGCAGTGCCTCAATTGATCCTTCCATTGTGTGGGCACAGAATTTGGGATCAGGGCTGATTCCCATAAGGATTATCATTCCTAGAAGCACTCCCAGGGAATCTGCAGCTCTTTTTAGTGACTTGCAGCTTTTGCAGCTCCTGCTGCTCAGCCCCAGCCGCTGTGAAATGGGAAATGTGCAGCAGGACCATCAGCTCCAAGAGGGAATCCTGGCAGGAGCCAGGGAATGTCAGGGCTGGAGAGCTCGGGAAGGAGCCCAGGGAGCTGCTGAGGGATTGGTGCTGTGCTGGGAGCTGCAGCTCTGCCGACAGATGGTGGTGGAATTCCACACCAGCTCAGCCTTCCTCCTCCTCCTCTCTCTGCTGCTGCTCTCCCTGAGAGAAACTTTGGCTCTCAAATCCATCCAGCATTGGTTCAGAATTGAATGTTTCCTTTTAAACACCAAGAGTTTCCTGAACATTCCTCATTCCTTAATAACAGCCCTGAGCTGCACTTCCCCAGTTTTGCCTGTTAGCAGCATTTTCTCACCATCTCCTTCCCACGTTTTATCACTGGTCACTGCAGTGTATGAAAGTTTGCCACTGAATTTGCCATTATTGCACTTTGGGATCAGTCCCTGATTAGGGGGTCTCAGTCTCTGATTTGGGGGTCTCAGTCCCCAATTAGGGGGTTTTAGTCCCTGATTAGGGGGTTTCAGTCCCCAGTTAGGGGGTTTTAGTCCCTGATTAGGGGGTTTCAGTCCCTGATTTTAGGGGGTTTCAGTCCCTGATTTTAGGGGGTCTCAGTCCCCAATTAGGGGGTCTCAGTCCCTGATGATCTGGTTGTTTCCCAGCCACGGCAGCTGCTGCCTCTCTCCAGGGTTTGGGGTGCACAGGTCATGGACTCCACCTTTCCCTCCCTGTTTCTCAAAGCTGTTGAAGTCCCTTTATTGTGTGTAGCTGTGAAATGCTAAGAGCTGGTTCCTGACAGCCCCTCGAGCCCTCCTGCAGCTCCTTGACCCTCTGACCACTGTCCTTTGCTAACTTGTGAATATACTTATTTTTAGGTCCACCAAATCCCGCAGGGAGACAGACAAGTGAAGCCTCCAAAACTCAAGAGGAGGAAGATCTCTAGATAACATTGAATGTCTTTGTTACTGGTCCAGTCCTTATCACAGTGAACGTGCACATGATCTGTCTGTAGGTGTTGGTGCAGACGTGGCTCTGTCAGGATTTCTGTGGAGACAGCTGCTGCCATCACAGGGCACCACGAGGAGCAGTGGTACCACATTTGGGATGATTAGGAGGGATAGAGGTTGCTGGATAAGCCAATCAGAAATCTTGAAAGGTTGCAGTAACAATGTCAGATGATTACTGAAATTTTTTTTTCTATAATACTAAAAATTGTGATTATAAGAAATAGTCCAAATGTTTCTGAGAAATTTTCATTGTGTATATAGATAATACAGAATTTCATGGTGATATCTGAACTGTAAATATTGTACAATATTGTCATGTACAAGCGTACCTAATGCACACTTTATCTTTTATTGTACAAAAAATAGTGTACAAAATTCTTTGGTTTCTATTGAGTACACATACAAGAGACTACCAGTGTAAAGTGATAAATAAAAATACAGCCTAAATGCTTTTATATGATAATGTAAAAGATGCTGTTTTTGTATTTAACAGCAGAGAGAAGGCATGATTATGTGATACCTTAATTATGACATCCACTTCACGCCACTGAGTGTTCATTGCTCTGTCTGTTTGGAATGAACCTTGCCTGGAAGTGCTGTACTCCAGTTCAGGCCTTTAGGAGAGCACAGCCTCAGATTCCCAGCTGTGATGGGATGTGGGATCACAGCTCCAATTAACAATTCAAAGGCTGCAACCCCACGGTTGCGTTTTTATTTACTTAGCTTTGAACGTAGAACGCTGTAGATTGGATTAAAAAGGACAAAAAAAAAAAGAAAAAAAAGAGTAGAGGGACTATTTTAGTCAGCCATTTCTGTAGGAGAAGTTTCATAGCCACCTGAGGAACTAAAGAGTCGATACCCCTGTAACGTTGAGCCCCTCCAACCACCCCCTAGATTAATTAGCTCAATTATCTAACGTCATTAACACGGTGTTTCCTCGGAAGGGGGCAGAGGCCCTGCTTTCAGGAGTGATCAGGACTGATTGCTGTTGATTACCTTTGGTTTGGCAGTAGGATGAAAGGGCAAAAAAAGCAATCCCAGGATCCATCTCGCAGTATTAAAACAGAAAAAAAAAAAATTAAGGGTGGCTTACAAAACTATTAGCAGCAGTAATTTTTATCAGTATTATGTAACATATCAGATTTATTTTATTTAAAAAGAATTATTTATACCATTAACAGATTCTTATATATATTAATGTGGCTGAAATGCGCAGGTTAAATCTATTAACCAAATTATTTATGTTATATTAAGTGAGAAATGTGAAACATATGTAGAAAAAAAATTAATACACTACAGATTTAAAAGTCTAAAGCTATGAGCCATTATAAAATTAACGAACGGAAGTGTAGCACAACATTCTTTCCATTTGATTTCATTTTTCTTTTTCACTCGGCCGGTGCTGATGGTGAGGGAAGCCTGCGAGGCTTCCCAGAATAATTCCAGCTCACCGTTCCCAGTCCCAGGTGGAGCTTTACTCCAGCTCTGGGGCCGGCACCAGCGCTTACCTCAGATTTCCTTTTCCCCGAGTCCCGCCTGTCGCTCTCTGGCTAAGGACTGGCAGTGATCAGCACCCCGGGCAGCGGAGGGTCCCGGGGATCCCGAGCATCCCAAGGATCCTGAGATCCCGAGGATCCCAAGGGTCCCGAGGATCCCAAAGATCCCAAGGGTCCTGAGGTTCCCAAAGATCCCGAGGATCGTGAAGATCCCAGGGGTCCCAAGGATCCCAAAGATCCCGAGAGTCCCAAGGATCCTGAGGATCCCAAAGATCCCAAGGGTCCTGAGGATCGTGAAGATCCCAAGGGTCCCAAGGATCCCGGGGATCCCGAGGATCCCAAGGATCCCGGAGATCCTGAGGAACTTAAAGATCCTGAGGATCCCAAAGATCCCGAGAGTCCCAAGGATCCCAAGGATCCCAAGGGCCGTGGCTCCTCTCCTCTTGCCGAGCCCCGTTCCACATGCCCAGGCCGTGGGGCTCGGGGCTCGGGGCTCGGTGCCCGGCTGCAGCTGCAGCTCCCTCGGGGCCCCGGGGGCTCCGGGCCGGGCGGGGTCCCTGCGGAGCCCCTTCCTCGGGCAGGTTCATTTGTCTCTCCGTCCTCCACGCCGAGCCCTTGCCGGGGTTCCCGTTTTTCCGTCGCGTCCCGGTGGCGCTCGGCTCTTCCCGTCCCGGCCCGTGCGCCTGGGCGGGCGCTGGAGCCCCTGTCCCTCGGGATTCCCTTTGCCTCCTCCCTCTGCTTGGTGTCCCAGAGCTGAGTTTGTGTCTCCTTTGGCCCTTAGGTCTGTGCTCCCTCCTCGCTGTTTTACTTTACATCCCTAAGATTATGTAAAGTATTCTGGTGCACTTGATTTCCTCGGTTAATAATGGCATTGATGTGGGTGCTAGGAGTAGTTTGTTTCAGTCCATACCAATTTTTTTTTTCTCTTTTAGAGTTTTTATGGTTTCATGTAAGCAGTTAATGTAAATATTGTGAGCATTACAGGTCATGCAGTGTTGTAACATTTTAAGAAATGTTGCACCGACTTTACGATTAAAAAACTGGTCACTCATACTTGAATTTTGCCCATAGAGCCATTTCTTTCTCTTTGCATTAAAGCATAATCTACTTTTTTGATGGAGGCCCAACCCTTCTTTCTACCTTATTATTTTTTGTTTAATAAATCTCTATTTTTTCTAATAGAAGACTTAAAAATGAAAATTTAAAAAAAAAATACTTTTTGCCTACTTTCTAATTTAAGAGAGAATTCCTATATTTAAAAGGTGGAGAAAAAAATAATAAAAAAAAACACACACACAAAAAAAAAAATACACTCCATTGTGGAAAGTGGAACACCACTGGATTTGTCATTAACATGGCACAATCACCTGAAAGTGGCTGAGTACAGCGAGCCCACGACGCCGATCAGGACCTCGGTAGATTTAGGGAACGCCGTGATTCCTTGAGGATGTAAAGTGTTGCATATTCTTGTCTATTTATTTATTTATTTATTATGCTTTCTTTTGCTTAAGTGGGTGACAATGTGGTTGAGTCATTCAGATGACATTCAAATTAAAGGAAATATTCCTCTTTCTATTATGGTGCGTTGTGTGAACGCCATAAACGGAACGAAACGAAAATATTTTCATTTCTTTCAATGGATTTTCTTCGTATTTTCAACTTTCTGGCTGGTGTCAGCTGCAAAAAAAAAATAATATCCACATAGTTTAAAAATAATTTTAAAAAAGAAAAAAAAAAATAAACCCACCCCACCTCTGATGTCCCAGGTCTGTTATCCTCACAGTCTAAGGTTTTAGGGGTTAAGAGGAACTTCAAATTCCAAGGTCTTTCCGAAATCATCTTTGCAGAAGGTTTATAAGTCATGTGATATCCTTTTGGAGTCCCTGAGTTTGATGGTCTAGAGATATTAGAGGGCTCGTGGTGGACTGAATTACCTTAGGACTGAATTACCTTTCTTAGCTACAGTTTGTATTTTGCTATGTAGGGTTGTAATGTGAGAATTCCAGAAGAGCCGTAGCATAAAAGTGCTTTTCTATTTTTTAAAAAAACCCATTCTAGTCTTACTAAGAATTAGAGAATTTTTTTAATATCAGTTTTGTAATTTTTGATAAAGTTGTCAATATTATGATTAAATCACCAGAAAAAACAGTTCCTGTGCTGTTCTCTTCGGGGCAGGGACTTTGTCTTCCGACGGATTATGGGATGCCCACTCTTAAACGGGGCCACGGGCACCGCTGTCGAATTAAAATAGCAACCCACAGCTGTGAGGTTGAGTTAAATCCATGAGAGCCAAGAGAATTCCCAGTTCAGGCTGCAAATGCCAGTGCCTGTCTGTGGTTTGTGCACTGTGGGGAGGCCACGGCGGCGCCGCCTCCGACCGGTAAGTTCAGGGAGCCGGCGGCTGCGGAGCCGGGATCTCATCACCCAGCCAGGATCTCATCACCCAGCCAGGATCTAATCACCCAGCCAGGATCTCATCCCACCAGCCAGGATCTCATCACCCAGCCAGGATCTCATCCCACCAGCCAGGATCTCATCCCAGGCATTCACATCCAGCCCATCCCACCCCTCTGAGCCAGCAGCTCCACCTCCAGGGCCAGGATTGCCCCCAAAGCACTGGCTGTGCTGCAGGAATCCCAACCACCAAACCCATCCTTCAGTTCGATACTCAGCGTTCACACTGGGGTCCAGTCAGTGATGGAAAAGCACTTGGAGGCTTGAAAACCAAAAAAATCCTACAAAAAATGAATTGCTTTATCCCCAGGTCAGCAGCCTGGGAGCTGTAGGGACTTCCAAGCCCACAGACACCCCACCAAGCATTCCTGCCCCACTCCTGCTGTCTGGTTATTCTCGTGCTCCTAAAGTTAAAGAGCAATCCCATGCTCTTGTATTCCTTAAATATTGCTCAGACTCACCATTGGGTTGGTGGTGATGCCATAAATGCTGCCTGAGTGCTCAACTCCCAGAAATTCCCACCAGCCTGGTGTGATCCTGCCTTAGCACCTCTCCTTCAGCCTGGGATGGTGACACTTTGTATTGGCTTTGCATCTGAGAGCTCAGACCCCTCGTTTCCCTCTGCCAGGTCCTGGCTGTGAACACTTCAAAGCAATTTTTTGTTGTTCTGTTTAAAAAAATAATAATTAAAAAATCAAAGATTTGATTTGTAATCCTCCCTGTGAAAGAAGATCCTGGAGAGACTCCAACTCCCACGTTTTTACCTGCTGCGAGATAAGGATTTTTCTGGAATTGAGTGTCATCCCAAAGGGAGATAAAGGGTAGGATTTAGAACTGGGAAAAAACTTCTATTTAGAGCAGCACTGTTTGGAAAATCCTGCTTTGGGAAAGATCTGGGAAGTGGGAAGGGTTTTCACTTACACTGGATGAAGCAGGGAAGGAAGAGCAGGAGCATCCTCATGAATTCCTATGTGAAATCCCAGGGAAGCACACGTTGGCACAGGTTGAAGAGTTCCAAAATTCCAGGCAGGAATTGATCCCAATGAGTGATCCTGGGCTATGGGATGGTGAACCAGGTACAAGTGGGATGGGCAGCAAAGGCTTTTCCAGCCACATCCACATCCATGGTGCAGGTAAGTGCAAAGTCCTTCACTGGTAATTCCAGAAATATCTGAGGAATTAATTCTTTGGGTCACAAAACCACAGAATTTCTACCCAGGTTTCTGCTTCCCTTGGACCCACAGCAGGTGACTGGGAGGGCTGCAGGCTGTGTGCTTTCCAGGCACCAAACAGAATTCTAGGACAGACATTTTCCTCATCCCACTTCAGAAGTTTCTGTCTCATCAAACCACAATCATTTGAGGCCTGTTTGAAGGAGAAGCAATTCCGAACTCCCAGCAGAAATAGAGCTCGTTTTCACTTCCAGCAAAATAAGTTCTTGCTTCTCTCTATGATTTTTTTCTCTAGAGAGAGAAAAAGTCATAAAAATAACAAAGTTTTGGGGGTTGTCATTATCTGTTCTCAGTCATGGGATTGAGCTCTCTGCTTCTGAGGAAAAAGAGAAGATTTACATCTAAAAAATAAAACCTTACTCTTTCCTACTCCTTCTCCTTCTCCTTCTCCTTCTCCTTCTCCTTCTCCTTCTCCTTCTCCTTCTCCTTCTCCTTTCCCTCATTTGTTTAATTGGGACCAAAAGGAGAATCTGTAGGTCCCAGGCTTGGCCTTAAAAGTTTCACAAACCAAAATAACAAACAGGAGATAACAAATGGGGTATTGGGAAGGAATAAACCTTTGTCATTTACAACTTGGTTATAATGGTACAAAATAGACAACCAAGTGTTAGACAATAAATAAATAAATACTGTATAAATGTTTAAAATATATTTTAAAAAATTGAGACAAACTTAAGATTAATGGAAGTACAAGTGTGGTTTTTGCCACCCTAAACTCAGCAAGGGGTCAATGGCTTTTATGGAATTGCCCATAAAGTCTTGTTTAAGCAGCCACTTTGACAAGTGTCTGTCCAGATGTTGAGTCCAGGTGTGGCTCCCAACACCTTTTATCCTGGGATCAGGAGTGTCCTCAGCTGCATCCATACAAAGAGTGAGGTGGAAGGGGTTTGTCCTAACGTGAGGCATGGAAACACATGTCCAAGGCACATGTGATCCTTGTTAAAATACTTGGGATGCCTGTGGGGGAGTTAGGCTGAAGCCTGGTAATGGTGCAAATCAAATCTGTGGCAGCAAGGAGTCCTCACCAGGGCCAGGTTTAGCTAAAAACAGAGTGAAGTTTTGGGAGTTACAACAAAATATCTGCAGCTGCTGGAACTGATTGGCTTCGCTGAGAGCAGAGCTGATATCACTGAGGAATAAAAGAAAGGCAACAAAGCCCAGCAAGCAGCAAATGATGAATTATTCAATGCAAATGTCAACTTTTAGTAGTGACTGTGTTGTAAATCTTCTTTTGCAAGGCTGAACGTTGCCATTAAGCAGCACCATATGATGCTACATCTGTCGGATTTCTATCATTTTATTTTTATGGATGCCAGGGAAAATATTGGGAATTTCCACGTTCATATTTTATTAACATCATTTCCCCAACTTCTGTCGTCCTCTGATTTAATGTTTGGTTGGTTTTTCTAGCAAGGCTTAAATTCATGCCCACTTCAGGAACATCCCAAGCCATGAGCCTTCAAATGAAAATCGGCTTTTGTGGAGAAATTTTAATTTTTCCGTGTTTTGAACCCGAATTGAGTTCCTTGGGAAGATGGGGAATGGTGAGGGAAGAGTGAGGAGTGTGAGTGCTGGGGGATTCCTATCACATCCATATAATCAATCTGTCCAAGGATTTCTATAGGTCCCATTATCCCCCGTGCCTCCAGGATAAGAAGCTGGGAACAATTGCCCATTGTCAGTTTATGAAGGAACTTTTTCATCTTCCTTCCCCTAAGACTCGATTCTTAATTAAGTAAATTAAAATTAATTACAGAATGTGTACAGCAAGATGTTATCACGGCTGTGCCCCGAACTGAGCTCTGTGTGCTGTGCCTGCTCTGTGTCCTGTGTGTCACAGGAAGGGATGGAGGGGACACAGGAATGGCTTCAGACTGAGGGGCAGATGGGATATTGGGGAGGAATTCCTGGCTGGGAGGGTGAGGAGACCCTGGCTCAGGGTGCCCAGAGCAGCTGTGGCTGCCCCTGGATCCCTGGCAGTGTCCCAAGCCAGGCTGGATGGGGTTTGGAGCAGCCTGGGACAGTGGGAGTGTCCCTGCCATGGCAGGAACGTCCCCATCACCTGGGCAGGGCCTCAGCCCAGTGAAAACTCTGTACATTTAAGGTCAGGCTCTGTGGAGAGAGTAAAAACATCTTCCAGACCTGAGGCTGAAAGAGTTTCATTTGTTAAAAGATAATATTAAGCAATTCCTAAATATCCAAAGGATATTTCCTAACAAACCCCAAAGCACCTCTGCATATTTTGTAATTTCTCGTGCTTTGTTACCAGAGCTCTGAGCTGAGCCACATTCCAAAGGACAGGAATGCTGCACTTCCATTCATCAGTTCCAGAGGAAGATGTTGCCATTAGATATTGACAGGGATCCTCTTATTAACTGCCTGATAAGGATGACTTCAGTATCTCATGAAATCCTGGATTAAACAGCAAGAGTGAGTGAAGTGTATCCCAAGGATCATTGGACCTGCAGCAAAATGAGCACAATTATTTACTGAATGAAATTGGAATAGGTGATTGATTTGGATCCTAAAACTTTCAGGAGATGAACATCTCCAAGATGTCAAGTGTTTTCAGAAGAGCAAATGTTCTTGTTCCATGAGCTGGTCAGAGCAAGGAGACTCCTCAGTGTGAGGCCAAGGAAACCCTGGGAAAGGGGGAGCAGAAAAAATGGATTTTGTGCTCCCATAGCCAGGGAAAGCAGGGTTATCCCTTCATCCCAGACATCAGGGGGGGCTCCCTGAGTGCAGCCTTTGGGGCACCATTCAGCTGATTCGAATGGACAACATTCAGTGTCTTCCCAAATGTGATTAATAATGTGTTACAGAGCTCAGAATAATTAGATGGCCTTTAGTTATCAGGTCCATGCAGTAGTTCACAGGTTTTTTTAATGATCCTTAAAAGATGGAATGAGGCTTCTTAAAAATTTCCCTCAGTTAGAGACCTCCTAATTTCTAACTCTTAATCTTCAAAGTTTATTACTACTTCTTTCTTCAATAAAACCAAGCCCTGGTAAGGCAGAAGTTCATGTTCTCTTCTACTTGTTTCTGGAACCAAAGAAAGTAAAATGGTTCAAAGCTGCTTCTTCTCAGCAAAAGGAAAGTTAAAAAGCAAGGTTGTTTTCAATCAGCTGCTGCTGGTGCTGCAGAAGGGCATCAAGACCCATGAAATCAGGTAAATAACCATGAATTGAAAGTTTTCTCATCTCAGAAATTGCTGCTTTTAGCTCCAGTTGCACGATCTCTTTTTGTTTGAAATCCGAGAGAACTCTTCCTTCAGCCCTGCAGACAATTGCACCTATTCAACTTCTGGGAGAGTTCAGAAACACGGGGGTGTTTGGAAGCTTTTCTGGAGCATCTCCTCAGCACAGTGTGAGAAGCACAGCCTGATCTCCAAACAAACCCAGCTAAATTTACTCTGCTCCCACCCACCCTGGCGAGGGCTCTTGCCACAGTTCCCTGCTCACACGTCTGGGTCAGGGCTTAAATGCTCCATGAAAATTGGATTGCCATTCCACAAAACCTTCCAAAGACTTTGGAAATTCATTTCTCCCTTCAATCTCACTGCTCTGCTTTTCCCAGTTTCTCCAGTGTCAGGATGAGACCCTGCTTGTTTTCTGCATCACTGAGGCTAAAATGTTAAATGCTAAAATGTTTTACTCCAACCCAAAAATTCCAGCCCCAAAATAGGGGTGCAAGGGCTGTGCCTGTGGGGAAGCCTCAGCCAGTGCCACCAAGCAGAGCACTGAATAATCCCTGGAAGTTTTTAAGCTCCATCAGAGCATATTTGACTTTCCCTCCTATTGCTCTGATTGGGATATCACCCCACAGCAGCAATTGTCTCCTGATTTCCACCCTCAGCGCTGGTTTTCATCTGCTCTGAGAGTTGTTCAGCCTGTCCCCCTGGATGTGTGATCACTGCTCCCTCTCCAGCCAGCAATCACATCCCTCTCCAGCCTTCCTTCCAGCAGAGCCAGGCACACTCCTCTCCTCTCCTCTCCTCTCCTCTCCTCTCCTCTCCTCTCCTCTCCTCTCCTCTCCTCTCCTCTCCTCTCCTC
>JAODHX010000446.1:35548223-35559051 GCA_027576295.1 Cossypha polioptera
TCTCCTCTCCTCTCCTCTCCTCTCCTCTCCTCTCCTCTCTCCTCTCTGTGATTGTTTCTCCAATCTTTGGTCATTCGGGCAGCTCTTGGCTGCCAGATTGGGGGATTTGTTACCCCTGGTGTCTGAGGAGTAGGAGTTGCATTTCTCAGTAGTCTCAGCAAGATGTGGCTGTTTCTCTCCTAAATACCTTTAATTTAGATCATCTGAGCCACGCTTGGAGCTTGTGCTGCTGCTGGAATCAAGTGAAGTGTGTAGATGTTCGTTGGTTGTTTCCAGTCAATCAGATTCGATTCTATTTTCACAATGTTTATATTAAAGAACTAGAATTGGTATGTGGCACTGGATTCCAAAATAAAAGATATTGCTATAAAAGAAAAGCTAAAATTAATGCTGCTGTACAAGAAGACACATCAGGTCCTGTGCCCCAGGGTTTGTGGCCTGTGGAGGAATGGCTGGATGGGGATTGACTTCCCTGTGCCGTTGGTATTTCCAGCTCCTGCAGGACTGGGCCCCTTGCTGAGGGTGGGACTTTGCCATGGAAGTCAGAGCAATGGATTTGCAGGAGAACTTCTGCAAACAGCAGCTCCAGCTGCTTCCTAAACAACCTGTGTGGCATGGTCTGTTTTGTCCTGGGATATTTCCTCACATTTCCCATCTTTTGAGGGCTTTGAGTGTCTTTTTGTTCTCAAAGCATCTTTTCCACACCACAGAGCCCTGGTCCATGGCTTAGAGAAGCTGTGGCTGCCCCTGGATCCCTGGAAGTGTTCCAGGCCAGGTTGGACAGGGCTTGGAGCCACCTGGGCTAGTGGGAGGTGTCCCCATGGCAGGGCTGGGAATGGGGTGGGATTTAAGGTCCCACTCTGCCATCCAGCACTTTCCCAACAGGAGCTTTCCTGCCCTGCTTCCCCTAAAGCAGCAATTTCTCCTTGTGTTTGAACAGTCCATACACACCGGTTCTGGTCCATCTGGCACTGAGGAACTCCCAGCAGAAGATTACACTCAGCTTGTGCAAGGAAAAATCACAGAATCATGGATCACTGAGGCTGGAGATCTCCAAGATTCAGTCCAACCTCTGACTGATCCCCACCTTGCCAACTAACAAGACAACCTGGTGTAATTTTCCATTTCTCCTCTTTGTTTACTTGTTAATTCACAGCTAAATCCTCTTTATAGTGGGAGATCCTAATAATCTTCACTTATAGGGGTTTCTAAACTATTAGAGAAGAGTAGGATGTCCTAAGGTGGTAGGATTTACAAATCCACAGAGGATTTTCTGGTCAATAAAAGAAATAAAAGTAAAGAACTATCTGGTTTTTTCATCTTCCACCATGCAAATGTCGCCGTTCTGAATATCATGATTAAAATATTGCCTAAATCCCTCTTCTAATTTGCAGAGGACCTCACATCTGGCAGCAACTTGCTAAACATTATAGAACATTCTGAAAAAAAATGAAAGTCTGTCAAATCTTCATCTTCTGCTAGGATGGGACTTAGCAGAACTCTTCTGTACCAGACTGAGTTATGTTTTCTTGGAGCAAGTAATTGCCTTCATGTCTCATAATATGAAACACTGCAAATGATGTTCCTCCCCTGGATCCAGAGGCAGCTCACATTGATATCCCAATAAGCTCCTAATATTGAAGAAATGTTTCAGACTCCACGTCTTGCATGGCAGCTGCAGCTCCCTCAATCATTGTTCTTGAAGAATATTTGCACACATTGCCATCTCTGTCAGTTTAGACAAATTTTTTTTTTTGCAATTTTACAAAACAATTTCCCTCCCTGGGTCTCTGCACAGGTCAGAAAGGCTCTGCTGATTGAGCTCAGCAAGTGGCACTTTTGGGCTGCCTATTTCTTCTCAGTAAATCAGCCTGGGCAGGAGTTTCACAGAAAATTAGGAGCTTTGTTTTCAGAAAGTTCATTGTTCCTGCAGCCCTGCTCCCTTTGATTTCAGACAAACAGACGCTCCCTGCTTTGCTGGGATCGATGAGTGAGGGGATATATTGGGAAGTGGTGTGGGTTTGAAGTGGGATTTGCTTTGATATTTCTGTGCAAATCCATGTGATGGCTCACTGAGTCATACAGCTGAAAATAGGTGGTGATATCAAGCCCAGAATTCTTTACAGATTTTTTTTCCCCCTTTTCTTGCTTAGCTAGCTGCTCTTCCAAAAAATTCAGGTCATTATTCAAATCTGTGCTTAGATTAAAACTCCAGATAGAATCACTCTTACTCACTGATGAATCACACTGGAGCAAATTTTGGTCCTACTGAACTCAGTCTGTGTTGCCTTAGTCATAAGTTTGTTTGGCAAATCACATGTCATGCTCGAATTAAGCACTTGCTTAAATAAGATACTTTTAAAATACATTCGGGTAAGTTTGCACATAAGATTTATATAGATAAGATTTATATTGCAAACTTGTCAAAGCAAAACTAGAGAATGAAAAATTCTGTTAATTCTGAGTTAAAACATGAATTTATGTTGTCAGCAACAAAACTAAAGAGATTGCTGGACATACATGAAATTAAACTTGTTTTCTGAAGTCTGTTTCTAAATTAATTTGAAATGTTGGCTTTTGGGAGGCTTTGGAGTAGCAAACTCCCCCTGGATGTAGTGATGCCACCACCACCCACACGGCTCAGTGTCACCACAGCCTCTGCTCTGCCACTGCTGACACCAACTTGACCTTTCCCAATGATTTTTTTACATTGCTTGATTCCTATGCCAATACCAAATTTGCACTGAATCTTTTAAAGTGACACCACATGGCTCTTTACACTAACAGGGCCATTTTTCCCTGAATGAGGATAACAGGAATTTCCTGAAATCAGAATTTAAAAGCTAAACACAAAATAGGCAACATAAATAAAACTGTTTCCAAAAATAGTAAGAGCAAAACAGCTGTGAAATAATATTGGAGGAAGGGCAGGAGCTGAGGTGGGGATGGTTATAATAAATTATAGATTATCAATCTCATGGCAGGTGCTCCTCAGGAAATTCATCACTCCACTCTGTGCCCAGAGCTCCTTGTTGTGGCTGTCCTGTCACGGGGAGAACCTGCTCCCTTCCCAGCTGGTAATGGACAGAACAAAACCTGTTATTAAAGAGGTGCCAGCAGGAAAGGAAAGCTGGCCATGGAACCACAACTTCCCAAGCTGGAGTATTGTCATGTGTCCCAGGTGATGTGAGGTCACTGTTGATTTATTACAAGTGGAGTTTGGATAATCCAGACAGGTTGGGATTACAGCTCCTCCCAGCTTTATGGATCATTTTCCTCAAAAGGATTAACCTGCAACTTCAGGAAAAGCTCACAAAATATCTGTGTGTTTAAAATAGAGAGAATTGTGCAAAGAAATCAACTAACAACAACCACCAAATACTTGGGGGAAAATGGGAATGGATTCATTTGGGCTGCTTGCAAACCTACCTACAGAACTGGCTTTTTTCTTTTTTCCATTGAAGAATGAAACTCTGATGCAATTTTCCTATTATATAATGGCATTATTTTCCACTCCTTTATTTCTCCTTTGTTTCCAAGAATGATTAATTAGTGACACAAGTCAGGTACTTGCAGAAACATTTCCAAACCCAGCCATTCTTTTGTCTTGGAAGATTTTTTTTCCCAATACCTGGAGTAGCCAGAAGCACCAAAGTCCTTTTTTTGTACTCTCATAGGATTATTTAGGATTTCAGGGTTGGAAATTCCCATCACACCTGTGACATTCCCTGATTTTCCTATGGGATGGTCTGTGCAGGTTCCACAGAAATGGTCCCAGGTGGTTTGGGCACCCCTCAAGTTCTCTTTGAAGCTTCTGCAGCTCCTGCTCCTCTCTGCATTGGCTCTCCCATAAATCCTGCCTCTTCCCAAGGAGCTGGCCTTCTGAAAGCTGGGTGATTGCAGTGCCCTGAGGACCACAAATATTCCACAAATATTCCAGAATCATGCAATCAATTTGATTGGAAAAGACCCCTGAGATCACTGAGTCCAACCTGTGACTGATCAGCAGCATCACACCCAGTCTTTCCTTAACACCTCCAGGGATGGGGACTCCAAAAATCCCTGGGCAGCCCCTTCCAACGTCCAATCATCCTTTCTGTGGAGAAATTCCTCCTCATGTCCACCTAATCCTCCCCTGGCACAGCGTAAAATTTTGTCCTCCTGTCCTCCTTGAGTAATCCATGATTTTCATTTTCAAGCTTCCAAGGCTCACATGCGAAAATGATTTGAAGGAATCACCATTCCCTCACTTTCACCAGTGCCCTCTTGCCCTGTCTGCTCCACCCCGTGGCCACATTTCAGCTCCCACTGAATTTTCTTCCTTTTTACCTTAGTGAAGTTCAGAGGAATTTTATCAGCAGCTCCTGCTCTGTCCATGCTCTGGTCTGGGACACAAGAACACACAATTCCAGGGGTGGGGCAGCCACAGCTTCTCTGGGAAATCAGTGTGTGCCAGGGCCTCCCCACCCTCACAGGGAACAATTCCCCCACAGTATTCCCCCAATCCCTGCCCTCTGGAAGTGGGAATCCATTCCCTGTGTCCTGTCACTCCAAAGTCCTTCTCCAGCCTCTAAAATAAACTCACTGCTCCCCCTTGCACTGAGTTTTTTAACCAAAAGCACAAGAGTGAAGTAGCTGGATGTGCCAAGGGGCAAAGCTGTCCCCTCTTTTCAGGGAGCATTGTGGAGTCTTCACTCTTTATTTGGGAAGAATTCCTGAGCTGAGCAGGGCTCCCACTGTTCCTCAAGGAGCAGGAGCTGCTGGAGAGGTGTGAGTCTCCTGGAGCAGCTCCTCAGAGCATTTGTGTGTTCATGAAGATCTGGTTGTACCTGGAGCAGCACATCTCAATGAAGGGGGATGAATGGCAATTTGGAATACTGCATCAGCTTTGCTGTGACTGATGTCTGCACTGTAAAAGTGCCTTTTTTAATACAATTTTCTTAAAAAACCCTTTGACAAGGAAATACAGCAAAGTGAAGCTTGAATACATCTTTAAATCTGCCTGTTGATTGCATAACTCCCCACGACAGCTCCAGACTTCCTTTTGTTATTACAAATGTGTGCACAGAGGACTGCAAACATTGTCCCCACTCCTCACTGCCAAGGAAACACTTTCATTTTCCTTTTGACTCTTCTTGCAGCCCAGCAAATATTTGTGTTTCTTGATGCAACGTTGCTGAGAGATTCTGGTTTAGCTGTGAAGGCTTTCAGCCCCATTTTGCAGGAAAATGGGGGAAGTGACACTGCTCCCATACAAGTGACAAGAAGCTTCCCTCTGATTTGTATCACAGTTAGATAAATGTAAAATCTTTCTTTCTAGGGAGACATCCCCTGACTCCACTTGGCACCAGCAATTTGGGACAGGGGAATTGCTTCCAGGAGCGAGACCTGGGTTATTTCTGCACAGCAGGAAATGATTCTCCCAATGGTTCTACCCCAGCTGGGGAGATTTTTGGGGTTTTGGGGGTTTTCTCTGCATGGAACATTAAACATTCCCACTCCAGATCAGCACAAAGCAATGACATCAACCTCAGAGCAAGGTGGGCAGGGAAAATGTTGCCATTATGAATCAGAAAGAAAAAAGTGTTATATCCAGGCCATTTATCCAGAAGACAGCAATTGTCAGAGGGGGTTTATTGGGGTTTTTGGGGAGCTTTTAGGTGGGTTTCATTTTTATAAAAGGTACACTTGGTGTATTTCCTAATTTCTTGCTTTTACCTAGTGGAAGGTGTTGCAGCCCACGGAATGAGGCTGGAATTAGATGAACTTTAGGGTCCCTTCCAACCCAAACCATCCTGGGATTCTGTGATTTTATGATTTTACAGTTGCCTGAAAAATTATTCTACTTCTACCACTACTACCATTCTACTTCTACCCACTTCTACCTTGTGCTGAAATCCAGCAGAACTAGAGAGCTCTGAGGAGGAAAGGGAGCATCTGTTATTTCTGGGACAGAGTTTTCCAGAGTCCCCTTTATGGCAAGTACTTCACTCTGGCTCTTAAAATCTGAATAAAAATAAAAACAGTTTTCAATGCTCCATGACTCTTAAATTATTGATAATTTAAGTTGCAGGATGGGGGTTGCTTTAATTTTTTGACACGGGCTGGGGAGCTCCCAGCTCCTCAAAACACACTGATTTAAAAAAAAAAAAAAAATTAAATAATTATCTTGTGTTTGCCTTCTGAGGTGTGAGATTTTGGGATAAATTTGCATACATTTGTAAACTTGGTTTTCATTATTTTTCTCGGCTATGTTTTTTAAGTAACAAGTTGAGCAAATCTCTCTACTCTTATTTTCCAAAGTTAAAGGGCATAAATACCATCCTTATTATGTACTGATTTTAACAATACTTTTCTAGTTCCAGTCACAATTGTTATTTTCTTCACATTGTAGTTACCTTTTCCCTGGTGGTAAAACCCCAGATTTCTGTGGGTTTGAGCTGCACTCCTGCAGGTGCCCATTGGTTTTACTTGATAATTCCAAGCCAAACTCCTCTGGTTTCATATCTGCATTCTTGTTAACTCACTTGTTGAATTGGGTTGTAAAAGAGCCCAGTCAAGAGTAGATTTATCTTTTGAGTCAGAATCCAAGATTTTATACCACAGGAAACAGCTGCAGCAGGTTCCTTTAAAGAGCTCCCGATGCCTGTGGTAACCTCCACACACAAAGCACAATTCCCTTTCATTTTAAACCTATTTCTTGACACAAATAGTTTTGATATAAAACTCTCAAATAGAGAGCTTCCTGCTGCTTTTCATCATTGTCCCTTCCTGCTGTAATTTGGGGAATCTGCTATTTTCATAGCTGCCCTTTTATTTCATTTTATTTGGTGCTGGGTTTGAGATTTTAACTCCATTTTCAACTTTTATAATTTTCATTCAGAGCTTTAAATCTCCCAGGAAGCTACTCCATAGTCGATTTCAGGGTTTGGCTGATAGGTTTGGGTGACCTTTGAGGGGAAAATGCACAGGCTGCCAGTTCCCTAAACCCTTGGAATAACTGGAAATAGAAATGGATGGGAATGATACATTAACTCTGAGCATTAGGCACTAAGCATGCTTGCTGGCTACTTTGATCAAGCTCTTTTTTCCTGACAAAACCCCCTTTGAAATGAATAGGACAGAGGTTCCTTTCACTTCAATCAGAGTTCTCAGACACAGGGAGAAAGAAGGACTTCATAACCTTTAAAAAGACTCCCCTCGTCCATTCATGGATCTCCTGGAAAGCTCAGCACTCTCTCTTGTGCTGGAGTTACTAAGCCAGCTCCTGGATACTCTCAGCCTCCCTTCTAGTGAGGATTTGCTTAAACATGAGATGTAAAGAGCTGGAATCTGGGATTTACAGCAGCAGGAGCAGTGACACTGGGAATATTTGGTGCTGTGCAATGTCAGCATGGCTTTCCTGCTTGCACCTCCTCACCCTGTACCTGGCACGCTGCAGAAGATGATTCTTTGTGCACTTCATAACTTGATTATTTGTGTGTATTTACAGCCATCAGCACCCTAAAAATTCCAATTCTCTTTTAACACCCTGAATGAATTTTGGACAAGTACTGTGCCTTGGCAGGGTCATTATCACTTCTAGAATCTCTGCTTCTACACTCTTTGAGCTTTTTTTTTTTTTTACTACTTTTTGGTAACAACACATAGAGTAAAGAAGTAGTACATGCTCCTGCTGGATTAGGTTGCAATAATGTATACTGAGATAATCATCCATAAGTGATGCTTCTGCTTGGAGAAGATTAATGCAGTGAGATATGAAGTATTAGGAAAAAAAAAAAAACAAACCCAAACCAACCAATAAACAGGACAAAGCTGCAAAAAAGAGTTCCAGAAACACCCCAGGATTGGGGCAGTTATGGTGAGAACAAGGATTCTTTGTGTTAAATGGCACTATGGAGAAGCAGAAGCAAAAGCAAGGATGTGATAAAGCCCCTGAGCCTATACAGCTCTGATATTTCCACTGATATATATGTTTAAATAAAATGTGAGGATTTTTGGTCAATCCAGTGTTCAAATGTGCATATTCAATTCCATTATCTCTATGAAGATGAGTCAAAATTCAGCTATTGAACAAATAATTTTGTTTGAGACATTGTTTCCTTGATTTGTGCATGAAAAGTAAATTATTTTATCTACAGGTGAGTTACAGCTCATAATTTTTTTTACAGCTACAATTCTTCAGAAAACCTGTAATAGTTTAGAAGAGGAAGAGATCAGATTATGTGCTTAAAAGATGGATGGTTCTGGCTTAAAACTAAACTAATGCAAGCTGAAACTTTAGTTCTGCCCATGTTCAGCTCTGTGCAATGGCTTTTTTGACTACATAAAAACCCCTTCTGTACCCCACAGGGCATCATTTAAAAAAATTGCATTGCTTGTAGAAATAAAATAATGGGATGAGTTTAGGACTAAGAGCCACCTGGAGGGTAAATATGTTTCATTTTTGTACTTTTTAAAAAATTTAACTATTGAAAAAGAGCAGAACATGCACACAAAAGGAGAAGGTTGTTATTATCTATTGTTCAGCTGTGCTGACTGAAAGGGGGAAAAAGTCTTCCAGCAGTGTGTAAAATGCCTGTTTCTTGCAGAAGCAGAAAGAGCAAAGTCGTGGTGTCTTTTAACTGCTTGAGGAGGAGCTGCCTGTTCCTGTCACAGGGATGTCACCTGGGCAATCCTCAGGTGGTGGCACCCAGAATTGTCTATCTTGCAAAATAAAAATACTCTAATTATAAATAAATTATAAATAAGTGCAGTCTATCACTATCAGTTTTGTTCTCTGTTTCTTTTCTCATATTTTCAAAGCTTCATTTGCTCACATGACTGAACACTTACCTGATGCTTCCATAGCAGTAGTTAATATAATTTCCAGATCTCTTTCCCAAGCTAATTTGGGTCTGTGGCTGATGAACACCATGTTCTTGCTGCTTCTTTTTCCCTCCTGTGTATTCCTGTACTTGTTTCATCTTCCCTCTCTCTGTCTCTAGCTGACACAATTCTTTATTCTTCATTTTGTTAATCATGTGTTTGTCACAAACAGCAGTTGTATTTGCTAAACCACATAAATAAAAGACACAACAGGTAACTAAAAATAAAAGGCAATTCAGAGACTGAACCTATTTTTTTCTAATTTAAAAAAATGGAAATTAGGTACAGTTGGCACAGTAATCCAAACAGGGAAGTTTTGAGTAAGAATTTCAGTTTATTTCAGAAGATGATACTGACAGCCCCTGTGAGAGCTCTAAGAGAATCAGGTCTCAGGCCATTAAAATAAAATGGAAGTGAGGAGATATTTGAGGTACTAAGAGTCTTTGATTAAGGTTTTTACAGACTAATGTCAACTCATACAGAAAACTCTCGATGGGCAGAGGACTGAGGCTCTGTCAGGTGAGAATTTGGGATTACTAAATTCCAAGTTGCAGGACATTACTCTTGGTGGAAAGAGTGATGAAGGAATTTAGTAAACTAAAACATGAGGAGTTCCTCCTCAGCATGGGGAAGAATTTTCATAAGGGTGGCAGAGGATGGGAACAGGTTCCCAGGGAGAGTGTGGAGTCTCCAGAGTCATTCCAAACCCACCTGGATGTGTGACCCTGGTTGCACTGGATGGCCTCAAGAGTCATTGCAACCCTAAATATTCTGTGATTCTGTTGAAAAAAAAAAAATAAAATACTTGTTCAGGAACAAGCTTGTGTCTGAAATGTCGGTTTGTGTCCTAACCCTTGTGACGTTTTCATGGCTGGAACACTTCAAGCCCACATTGATCAAGACACTGAGGAGATAAATCTGCTAGTTTGTCCAGAGTGGGGACACTGGGGGAGGATATTGTGGGGACACTGTGGGGACACTGGGGGAGGATATTGTGGGGACACTGTGGGGACATGGCAGGGAGACATTGGGGACACTGCGAGGATACTGTGGGGACATTGTGGAGACACAGCGTGGATGCTGTAGGGGAAACAGTGGGGACACTGTGGGGGATACAGGGGTGACACTGTGGGGACACGGCAGGGGCAATGTGGGACACACTGGGGACACTGCGGGGACACGGCGGGGACTTTGTGGGGACACTGAGGAGACGGTGGGGACTCAGCTGGGACACTGTGGGGATCATAGTGGGGAGGCATTGGGACACTGTGGGGACAATATAGGGACACTGTGGAGAGACCGTAGGAGCACGGCAGGGAGACAACGGGGACACTGTGGGGACATTGTAGGGACACTGTGGGCACACTGTTAGGGCACTGTAGGGACACTGTGGGGACACTCTGGGCACCCGGCGGGGACACTGTGGGCACACTGTTAGGGCATTGTAGGGACACTGTGGGGACCCAGCCGGGACACTGTGGGGATCATAGTGGGGAGGCATTGGGACATTGTGGGGACAATATAGGGACACTGGGCACACTGCGAGACCATTGTTGGGACACTGTGGGGACAATATAGGGACACTGTGGAGAGACCGTAGGGGCACGGCATGGAGACAACGAGGGCACTGTGGGCACACTGTTAGGGCATTGTAGGGACTCGGTGTGGACACAGCAGGGACACTGTGCGGACACTCTGGGCACCCGGCAGGGACACTGCGGGCTCACTCTGGACCCCGCCGCGCACCGCTTTCACCGCCGCCGCCGCCGCCCCCCTCAGGCTCCCTGAGGCTCCCTCAGCCTCCCGCCCTCGGCTGCGCGCGCAGCGCCGCTCCCGCCGCGCGGGCTGCCGGGAGGGCCGAGCGGCTGTGGTTAATGTCCGCCATGTTTGCCATGGCGCAGGGAGCGGAGCGAGCGAGCCCGGCGCGGATCTAGGGCTGCGGGGCGTGCGCTGCGGGCTA
>JAODHX010000446.1:35559573-35573816 GCA_027576295.1 Cossypha polioptera
AGCGCGGAGCGGAGCGGGGTGTCAGAGCGGCGGAGCGCGGGGCCGGCTGCCGGAGCGGCTCGGGATGTCAGAGCGGCGGAGCGGAGCGTGCTCGGGGTGTCAGTTCGGGTTGTCAGTTCAGGGTGCCGCAGCCAGCTCGGGGTGTCCGAGCGGCACGGCGGCTTGGTGTGCCGGGGTGGAGTGTCGGCGCTCGGGCTGTGCCGGTGCGCGGTGCTCGGGATGCCGGAGCAGCCGAGCTGCTGCAGCGGGCTCGCTTTGCCGGCTCAGGGTGCTCGGCACGTTGTGGACTAAAGCTGATACTACTGCTGCCAAGCGTGTTGTGAGTGCCTGTCAAGTCGCTCGGGCTGGAGCTGGGGAGGTGGTGGCGGCGTGAAAGTGCAGCGTGCTGTGCTGTGCCACACCACGGGGAGCGAGCTTGTCCCCGTCCCTCTCCCCTGCCCGGCGGCAGCTCCGTGTCGCGCTTTGAGCTGCTGTCAGTCCCTGCGCACGTGTGGGGCTGAGGGCACAGCCCTCACACACACACACACACTGTGCACATGTGAGGCTCCCAAAACACCCGGCAGCTCTGGCTCTGTGTGGGACAGCGGCTCTGTTGCTGCAGCCCCCCGGTGCTCGGGGTGATTTTACACCGATGGTTTCTCGCCGTGCATCGCACGGCAGAGGCGGCAGCTGGACGCGTTGCGTGAGGCGTTGGAGCTTTAATGTTATTTCCAAGTCACACGTGTGGTGCGTGTTCTGCTCGTAGTGTTGAAGGGTGGAAAAGCTGCTGTCCGCTGAGGTAAATCTAAGTTTCTGGGGTTTTTGGTGAGCAGCAGGACAGCTTTGAAAAGGCTTGCCCGCAGTTGTGGTATGCTCCGAACGTACTGCTTTGTCTCGCTGATGTTCAAACACTTTTCTGTGAGAGTAAGGTTTATTTTGTGCTCCTGGGAGTTGTGTAAGCGCAGACAGAGGCTGTCGCCTGATGTGTCTGTACTTGCAGAGCCGATAGTAAATGCACCCTCCAGAATTTCCTCAATGAATCCGTGTCTCCGCCTCAGCCAAACCTCTGTGCCTGTGGATTGGCTTTTCCGAGGTTACAGCTGTCAAAGGAGGCTCCGTGCTTTCCTCCTTGCTTTTTCTCACCTGACTGATGGTATTAAAAGGAATCCTCTGTCGTTTCATGGTGGGCTTCTATTTTTTTAATTTACTGTGTATAATACACTGTGCTCAAAACTTCAGGAATTCCCCAAGAGCAACTCTGCTAGAAGCTGGGTTTGTAGTTGAAAGGAACAACACTGGGATACTAGTGCGGCAATATTGGAGCCTAATTTGGTTTTCTCAACCTCGAAGGTCTATCTTGCAATGCTGTGTTTGCATTTAATATTTAAATTAATTCTTTAAAAATGCTGTTATTTTGATAAATCATGTTTAAAATAAAGTTGTTAATGGAAAATTGTTGTAAGAGTTCAAGCAAACAAGCTGCTTATGGGCTGCTTAAATGACTGAGAAGATTAGATTTATACTTCAATAAAACTACTTTAGTGTTATCCTAAAAAGTTGTTTTTCTGTGAGAGTGAGGTTTGTTTTCTCGGCCCTGACATGTGGCTCTGTTTGATATATTATGTAATAGTCTCAAAATGAAATGACTGAAGCAATATATAAACATAGTGCGAGATGCATCAGCCAGGCAAGATTATCAACTGCTATTCTTAGCTTGTTCAGATTATTGCCATGTGGTGATGGTTTCATTCATGGCTTGTCCTTCTCCCAGTGTAGCACAGATAATTCTTAATTATACTTTTTTTAAAAAAATGATATGAAAACCCTTCTAGGAACAGCCTTGGTGGCACCAGGAAGGTGTTGTAGCCCAGTGTGTCATGGGGCAGACAGCACCTTCCGGGATAGATCCCACTGGAAATCGTCATTATTTCCAGATTTGCAGGATTTAAAATGCTTGGGTGATGGATCTGCCCTGTTCTTCACAACCCAACCTCGCTGATGTGATTTAATTAGTTGGTGATTGATCTTTTGTACGTGCAAAAGTGCAGATTTTGGTCCATTTATTCATGATGAATATTCTGAAACCGTTTCTGTATGAGTATCTCAGAGATTTATATCCACTCGCAGCGTTTCACAAATCAGCAGCTCATTTCTCTCACTTGGAGATTCCAGCTGTGAAAGAATTAGGTTTCTCTTCTGTAGCATGTTTACGTTACAAATGTTTATCATTTACTCTAAATTAAACCTGAGGAAGAAAATTGTGTGGGTTTGTTTTTAAACTCACGTGAGAGAGCGAAATCCTGTTAAGCAGAAGCAGGAAGGTGTCCTTTTGGGAGTTCAGAAACTGAGCAGGGACACTTGGTTTTTGTTTTGTTTTGGTTTTTTTTTTCTGATGAGTAAGACTTGTATTTCCTAATGCTAATGAATTGTTTTGACTGGAAAGGGAGAAAGTTGCAGAATAGATAAGCCCTGGTTTTGTTTCTTACCACATTACTGTGTTTTTATTTGAATACCTATTACTGGAGATTGCAGACTTGCACACGGTGAGGTGAAATGCTGCTTGGTAATGAGGCACATTCACACGGAAAGCTCCGGGAAGTGAATTTACCTGAGGTGTGAGCAAGCTGAAAATGCCGTGGTAATGGGTGATGCCGGGATTGCCCGCTCAGAGCTGTCTGAGCCTCCATCTCAATCCTTGTTTGAACATCCGTTCATTTACACCTCAGCTTGGCGTGGCATCACAGGCCCCAGGGGAGAGAGGAAAAGTGCAGGAATGGCAACTTAAGGACGTGGTTTGACGCTGCAGAAATGCTGACACCGTACCCGTGGGAAGGGACTTTCCTTCCTTCCCAGCCCTTCAGGGATCACCTCGGCATGAGCCTGCTCTGATCATTAAATACAGCGCTCAGTTCTGATGATTTCGACTGGAAATATTTAACTTGATTTTTTGTAGTTCTTAGTTCATTCAGTTTCTTTTTAACACTGAGACTTGAAGTGCTCATCATCGGGCTTTGAGGTGTCCTGGAGCTGGTGATGCTCCTGGAACAGCTTTTTCATTCTCCTTTCAAAGCAGGAAGCTTTTAGCTTTGCACAAATCCTGGTTTTCCTGTTAAACTGTATCAGCAAAAATATCCATAATGAATATTTCCCTCTGATACAGAGACCTGGGAGAGTATCTAATGTGTGAAGATTTACTTAAGCTTCTGGAGTACCTACCTGGTGCTGTCTGATGCACTTAGGTCTGGGCTTAAAAACACAAATACTCATAAATCACTCCCCACATGGACAGAACCTGCTCTTAACTGGATGTTTGTGTGTGGGCTGTGCATTCATAACCTGTGGTTGAACCCTCAAAGTTCCTTACAAACGAGAGGCTTTGTAGAACAAAGAAGCCCAGACAGCAGTGAGTAAAAGAGCAGGTCAACAGAGGATAACTTCAGCTCCAACCATGCAAATATTCTGTAGAACAGAAATCCCTCTGAAAGACTGCATGGGAATCAAGTGAGAAACTCCAAGGATTGCATTTCCATGCCAAACCAGGTGAAATCAAGACAGCCTGCTTCACTTAGGGAAGGAATTGGGATTGTTTGGCTAAAATTAACTGGGTTATCTGCTGGGGAAATAGAATTCCCAGTGTAAGTATTCCTCAGAGTTAAGCACCTGCATTTATTTACTTACTTGGGGAGTATTTGGAGACTGCTGAGATTACTGAAGTATGTTTGGCATTAGGCAGCGAAATGCTGGGTTGTGATTTTTATTCACAGAATTGTGAACCTCAGTTTTGTCTGAGCTCTTTCCCTGCCTTGATCTCCTGCACTTTTCTCCCTCCCTGCAGTCCCACCTCCTCGTGCAGTGATGTCCCTCCCAAGTGCACATTTCAATTCCATTTCCCAGCCATTATTTCCATTTTCAGCTCTGATCTTTCTCCTTGCTGTGCTGTCACCTGCAGAATCTCTGGTCCCTGTTTAATGTCCCATTTGATACTGGTGAATCAGAATTAACCCCGAGCTCTTCAGCTGAGGAGCTTTGCATTCCATTTGTTGTGGCTGAAGTTAAACACGACCAAGACCAAATTTCCTCTGGATATTTTGCCCACTCATTTTCCCAGTTTTTTCCTTAGAAATCTCTGGAATCTCACTGGATTTTGGGGCCATTTTTTGTTTTTCAGTGCAGATGTTAGGAGTTTTTCTGGCCGTTTTTTGTGCAGTTTCTGGGAGATTTTTGCTTTTGTCAGTGCAAATTTTGAGGGAATTTTTTTGGTTTTTTAGTCTGAAATTTTCCTGGATTTTCCCCGATGTTTTTCCCAATAATGCCTGGAATTTTGACAGGTTTGGGGTGTTCCAGTGCAGATGTTAGGACTATTTCTGGCCATTTTCATATCGATTATTAGGGGATTTTTGCATCTCTTAGTGCGAATTTTAAATGATTTTCCCCATGTGTTAGGCTGGATTTTTCCTGATGCTTTTCCCAGAGATCTTTGGGATTTTGGCAGAGTTTAGGTGTTTTACTACGCATTACAGGAGGTTTTAGGCTATTTTTAGTGCGATTTTGGGAGTTTTTGGACCATTTTAAGTCGCGTTATCTTTGGCATATTTTGCCCGTTAATTTTCTCGGTCTTTTACTTTGAAATCCCTGGAATCTCACTGGATTTTGGAGCCCTCTTTTGTTTTTTAGTGCAGATATTAGGTCTCCACCTCACGAGCAGTTTATTAGGGCTTATCACATTAAAACCTATCAGCAAACCTGTCACAAGTGCTTGGGACAAATGTCACTGATCTCCGAGTGTGCTTTTAAGATAGAGCTGAGCCAGAGTACCCGAGCTGCAGGTAGAGGGGACATCGAGCTTTTTGGGGTTTTGATAAAAGGTGGTGACATGGGATCACCCCTCCTTTCCCGTGGGGATAGAGCTGGGGATGGAGAAGCAATGTCATGCCGAGGTGAGATGGTTCAGCCCTATCTTAACTCGGGTAATTTAGATAAAGCTGATTTTTCGCTGCAGGCCAGAGGCTGCGCGGGGTCAGAGCCGGGCTGGCAGAGCTGCCCGGGCGCTTCGGGTGCCCCTGGCCCTGCAGCACAATGCGAGTTGGTAATTGAGTCACACCTCGGGGCATTATGCAGGAACTTTCCCTGGTGGGAAGGTTCCTCGGCAGGAGGTGTCATTCCATGACAAAAGCTTAGGAGAGGCTTGCAATCGGCCTGGCTGAGCTCTGGGACGGCTCAAACGCCTCGAGCAGTCTTTCCTTTTCCTTCAATTTAGGGAAACCTTGGAAAGAAAATAGCTCGGGCTTCCTTGGATTTACAGAGTGCCAGATTTCACAGTGCTCCTGCTTGGCAGAACTGAGCAGGAAGCAGCTTGGTACAATTTCTGTTTTGACTGAAATGTCCTGCTTGAACAATTTGGATCAACAGACATTAAATCTGCTTCTAGTAACCTGTGTTCTTAATTGTTTTTTATAAGAAACATCATTTTGACTGGTGCTAGATGTTCAAAAGGCTGTTTGTAATTTATTTTGCCGACAATGCCTTGTTAATGCCATAGCATATTTATCATTCTAACACTTCAGTTTTCAAAAAGATAAATAACGAGTTTAATATTTACATAAACCTTGGGTGTCCTAAAAGCCAGTGGTGGTGAAGATCAATTGTAGAACTGAAGTTTCTGTAACAGGTAGAGAGGAATGGAACTAGAACTGAGTTCCTGTATATGAAAGGGTGTGAGAAGTAGGAAAAATAATTTTGTGAGACTAAAAGTATGCTCAGTATAGACTGTCGTAATTTTGAAAGTAATGTTGACTAGTTCTGAGTCAAAGAAATAAAGTATTTGAGAATATACTTTGATTTTTGATCCATTTTACAAATTCCTATTTCTTCATGTATAATAATCACAGTGTAGTGGGGCTGAAGGTGTTGGATTAGAATACTCTCCCTGTCCAAGGCAGGTGAAGTGCTGTAAATGTAAGGCAGCAGAAATTTGCAGCAAAAAAAAATCTGAGTTCTTAATTCCCCTGATTTCCTTGGTGCAATTCTAAATGTGATTAACACATTTACACCTCTGGTCTCTCAAGTTTGGGTGCTCAGCACCTCCCCATTGGCAGATCTGTTCTCTGCAAGATGTTTTTGTGTCATGTTCACTTAAAGATTTGCTCAGCTTCACTTGTGAGACTCTCCCCAGTCAGTGAAATGCCATTTTCCCATCAGTTTTCCATATCAGTAAACTCCTTTTTTGCTCCTGTCCCCTGGGACACACGAAGTGCTTCATCCACACAGCAATTCTCAGCCAGCAGAAACACTTCCTCCCCCCTTTCTGTGGTTGTTTTCTCTTGTTTACATTGGAATTTATAATTTGTTTTTCTCAGCTTTGTGCCATTTCTCTGGCTGCAGCTCACACTTGGTGGATCTTAGACCAGTCTGTTGTCTAAAACAAACTGTTTGACTTTGAAGCATCCCGGTGATGTTGGATTCCCTGTGCCAGACTTGGATGTAAACAAACCACTCTGTCTGTAGTGGTATCCAGAGACTGGATAATTAAGGGAGACACTGATACTGCAGAAAGTAAAAAAAATAATGATTTATGTTTCTTGAGTTAGAGGTATTTGGTTTAAAATGGATTTTTGTAGTTAATTTTTAATAATTTTGATTTCTATGTGTGTTTACATTTCTATTTTTGCCGTCTTGCTTTGACTGGGATAATCAAGATCTTAATGGAATAATTTTTTACCATGTGAGTGATACCACTGTATCCCAAGGAGCTTTTTGGACTACATGTTACATTATTTGTAACAATATTCTCATAAAGCTTTTTTTGGGAAAAAAAAAATCCCACTCTTTAGTAAGCAGAAATTTCTCATGTAGTGCCACAAACAGCTTTTTCAAAAGAATTTTTTAATAATTCAATTTATTGTTATAACAAGAATTTGATTTTTAATAATTAGTTTATATTCATGTTTTGGCGGAATGGGAATTGTGTAAATAATTGTAGCTTTAAAATAGAGAGTTTTGGTTGCTGTGGGATTTTTGACATTTCATAGACAGTGACAGTTGTGTGTCCATATGTTCATAAATAGTGAATAATCATTATTTACAGGGATGAGAGATGGCTCATGCTCTCAGACATCACTGCTGTCCCACTCAGGGTGATATTTGGGATATCTCACAGTTGCTTCATGTCCAATTTGACATGGAATGGTTGAAATTACATTGTTTCCTTTTTTTGAATTAAAGTTATTTAGAGAAATGTTTACTCGCTGAGTCAGTAAGAGCAGCCAACCCTTGGTACATTTTTTTTGGCCTGTAGTCACAATTCAGCAGCCTGAAAGGCAAGTGTGGGGCAGGTGGTTCTTGTGATTATTTTTTTTTTTTTTTTTTAAGAAAGAGTGGGGGATATCATATTGGAAAAACTTGATGTGGCCAAAAGTGAAACTGAGAAGGGTTCCACAATCCCTTTCTTCTTGTGTATCTTCTCTTTCTTGTGGGTTTTCTCCAGCTTCCTTCCACTGAGTGTTGGAAACTCCTTAGGGAAACTGAGCTGTCCTTGAAAGCTTTGGTTTGGTTGTGTTGGTTTCCACTCAATATTTGGATTTTTATGGTTTTCCCAGTGCCCTGCATTCCTTGATAATTAATCCAGTGTTTTAAGGGGATACCCTGTGCAAGAGGAAACAGCTCTGATTCTGGCTAGATTAAGTCTCTATCAAATCAGAAAAATGCATATTATCAACTTTGCTAATGACTGAAATGCTTTTCAAAATCAATTGGAAATGAAGCCATGGGTTTCAGCTCTCAAGGGTGGGAATTCTCATGGTGCACACACTGATTTCCTCCCTGTGACTCCTTATTTCACTCATCTTCTTCCCATCCCACAGCAGAGGGAGGGGCAACAAAGGGAAACAGGTCTGAAGGGTTGTGTGGGATTGAAAGGGTTAACTGCACAAGAAAACAAAACCTGGTGCTTGAGTTTACACTTTTCCTCTTGGGAGTCTTCTCTAAAAAAAGTGTCTGTGCAGAGAGGGAGGAGATGGGGCTGAGGCTTTCCAAGGCAGGGAGGCTTCTGACCAAATTAGCTTTGGAGCTTGCTGACACTTTTTCTGGAAGTGCTGTCAAGAGGTGTTACTCACTGTGCTCGAGCCTTTGCAAGATGAGTCTGCACATTTCCAGCTACACCTCTGTACTTTTAGCTTCTGAATCTCAGTATTAAAGATAAAAGTGCCTTTTTTTTTAAATTTCCCAATTCAGATATAATGTTAAGCAAGTGAAATATTTAGAGTTTAGGACATTTTGTTTTCTTTGCTTTAATTCTGTTCTTGGTGCAGGTAGATTGGAAGGCTGACTCCAGGTTGGCCTAGAAATAGCTGATTTTGAGTAGGAAAAGCTGTTGATAAATTCACTTTTCCATCCTGCTTGTATGGAGAGCTGAGGGGTTAAAGCAGTGAAACAACCTAAAGAGGTGGAGCTTTGCTTTTATGGTGCAGTTTTAAGAAGTGAAGAAGGGTAAAGATATCAAAGCTTTAGGATTGAATTTGTCTAAGGGTTTGTATCCAATATGGAATTGCTCACTGGAGTTTGATATTTAAGATGAACTTTTCATGGTGTTCAGCCATGGGCATCTCCAGCCATGCTCAACCAAAAAACTTGCAGTTATTTAAAGTTTGATAAAGTCTGTTTCTCAGAGATTACTTGAGGGTGGCAACAGGGGATTTAAAGATTAAGGAAAACCCAGCCTGGCCTGTAGGGTCCAAGTGCTTTGGTTTTTGGATAAAAGGAAGTAGGAGCAGTGGGGGACATCCCTGCTCATGGCAGGGGGCTGGAATGAGGATTTCAACCCAAACCATTCTGTGATTCCATGATACTGGTGAAAAATATGTAAAAAGCACCATTCAGTATTGATCACTGCTCCCCTTAAAGCTTAACAAAAATAACTTCAGGCTGATAGGATCAATACCTGTTGATTTATTCCTGTTGGACTCTTTTGTAGTGAAGAAACTCCCAGACAGAAAGCTGAGGTAGAATCTGAAATCTGTGGGGTTTCAGGGATGAAGGGAATGGCAGTGAAGGTTCCTTGCTCTCAGCTGGATTTGGAGCCTGGCTCTGAATGCCTGCGACCAAAACTGAGTATTTTAGGTACCAGGATTGCAGGAATTTTAGGAGTATTTCCCTCCTGAGGAAAAAGGGAAGGAAGGATTGTGGTGTCTCAGAAAAGGCTCAGAGAGCAGCTCTGGTTTAATGTGTAAATGTGTTCAGGCAGCAGTGTTACACACACTAAACATTTACATTTCTCTAATGCTCTTGGTTGAAAAAATAGCCCAGTGTAAGATGTGTTTGTTTGAAATTTTGTCTTCATTCTGGAGAGAAAGGTCTGGATGTGCTTTTTAAGGAATTAATGGGTAATCACTCTTTGTCAGGGGCTCCTTTTTATTCCCATGGCAGCACGTTCTGTTTGCTGTCATCACTGGTTCTCTAATGCTCCCTTATTTTGTGTAAGACCTTTGGGTCTGCCTTACTGCAGAACAAAGTGTGGGCTTAAAATACTGAGTGTCTTTCAAAACCATAAGAAAAAAGTGAAAACTAGACCAAAAGTTGTATTGGTAATAAATCTCTCTGTAAAAACATTTCTTCTGGTTTAATAAATCCATTTAATTAGCCTGGCTTTCGTATAAGAATCTTGTTTAAATAGAATTGTTTCAGGAGTTGAAGTTTAAATTTTCCAGTACTTGATGCTCAGCAGAAAGATTTGAGGTTTTCCCCCCTAATTTTAAAATTTACACAGCTTATCTGTCTGTTTTGGAGCTCTGCTGTTTGAGGAGTGCCAGCAGCAGTGCTGAAAGCTGAAATCTCTGTTTGAAAGCTGCGTTCTGCTCCAAGGCTTTTTATAGTGAAATGAGTACTCACACCTATTGTCAGCCTTCCTTGGGAGCTCCGTGTGTGCTCACTACAGCTTCCAGCACTGAGAACCTGAATTACTCATCTGAATTACCCTTTAATGGGCTGCAGCACCAAAAGGTGCTGTGAATTTTGGACAGATCAAGCCCTTCCTTGGAGCAGTTCTGTTGGTACACAGCTCCAGGGACAGCAGTTGAAAGCAGCCCAGTAATGAAACCATTTTTGTGTAGTTGAATTACTCAGCACTGCCAAGCTCTCCAAGCCACGTTTTAATGGTGAAATGACAGATTTACTCAGCGTGGAGTAACTCAGGCACATCACAGCAGCTATTGGATTGCATGCTTGTCTTAATTCTAATAGCACTCACTTGGGAGCCTGATTGATTTAATGTTGCTTCATCTGCTGCAGGAGATTCCCAGAGCTGCTCTGATTTTGCAGGAATTGCATTATTTGTGTTTCTGTAAATCTTAACAATTAAAAGGGGATCGTTTATTAAATATCATTTACATACTTAAAAAGGGTTTTCTTTCACTCCTCCTTTTTTAAAATACCATTCTGTAGAATTAAAGAGGAGGAAATCTTGTTCTTGAGAGAATTTCCAAGTGGGTCGCAGCGTGTGTGAGTGCCAGACTGCCGTGTGTGCCAGGCTGCAGTGCCAGCCAGGCACTGGAATGCTGGCACCTTCCCATTCCTGCTGTTGATCCTGGCCTCTTGGGAGTGTGAACCGTGGGGAGGGGCACCTGGAAGGCCAAGGGGAGGAACATAGAGCAGCAAATATTTTTTTTTTGTGTGTGTGTGTGTTTTTTCCTGCTCAAACAAGTGCTTTTCCCAGCAGTGGGTGTGTGGGAGTGGCTGGGGGCCACCTGCAGCCCCTGGAGCAGGCAAAGTAAGATCCCATGGATCTGTGACAGAGCTGAGCTTGGATTTCTAGTTGATATTCTGCTCATCCTCTCTCCCCTCAAATCTGGGAATCTTTGGGGAAGAACAGCAGTAAAAGCAGAATGAAACCTTCATCCGTTTCACCAGGTTCATCTGCTGGGAGGCTGCACTTTGCTTGGTTATATTGAATTTGGAGAACTTTTTATTTCACTTTTCCCAAGGGCTGTGTGGTCCAAGATGTGTCCTGGTGAGGAATGTCGCTCCCCTGCACACACAGAAGGCAGCCTAGTCTCAGGGTCTTAGCCTGTGACATTTTTTAGTGGTTTAAATTTTAACATGAAAAGTGTTTCAAGAGGGAAGTTACAGCTTAACTCTGACTTGCAACAGTAGATGGTTGTCACTGAGTTAACTAATAAATTAGCTAATAAAATTATTTGGGGAAAAAAATCTTTGTGCTACATTTATTGTGATCTCTCTTTCACCTGAAGTGGTTCTGTGGAATTTGTGACTTCTGTCCCATAAGAATAAAATGAAGTGATACCTGTTTGGGGAGTCCTTGCTTTTCAGGTGTTATTCTGTGAGAACTCTTCTTCCTGTTGCTCTTAACTTGCTAAACTTCTAAAAGCAGCCAGTAAGGATTGCTGGGTAGACAGGAATGGTGAAGTTTGCTATTCTTTTGACTTTAAAGGCCTGACCTTGCATACATTTTCTTTCTGACAGGTTTGGGTGGGTTTGGCTTTCCCCAGCCCTGACTTTCTGCTACGGTTGTTCAGTGAAGTTTGAGTGTTTGTCTTTTTCCCAGTCTGGTGGAAGGTGTGGGCTGTGTCTGAACAAAGGGTTCTCTTCATCTGTTTGTAGTTTTAAGATTCCCATCTGTTAGGAACCCTAAAAGATGGAGAACACATCCTGGGAACAAGCATCCTGCTTGTTCTAAAACCCAGCAAAGCCTCCACTCTGTTATCCTGTAGGAAAACAGTGGGAGAAAAGGCTGATTGTCTTTATATGCACTTTGTACACTGGTACTTAAATCACCTCTCCCATTTTCCCCTTGCAGGAACATCATTTACAACGGGCAATCTCAGCACAGCAAGTTTTCAGAGAAAAGAAGGAGAGCATGGTCATCCCAGTCCCTGAAGCAGAGAGCAATGTCAACTACTACAATCGTTTGTACAAAGGAGAGTTCAAGCAACCAAAGCAGTTCATCCACATCCAACGTGAGTTACAACACTGGGAGTGTTGTGGGTTGTGGTGTCTGTTCAACCCCTCCTTATTTAACCTGAGTAACCTTTGGATTGAGGTCAGAGTGGTCAGGAAATCCATGTGTAGATGTAAATTCCAGTGTCTTCTCAAGTTCTGGAAGAATTGACAGTTGCTGGTGAAGGTTTTGCTGATTGGTTTGTGCTGATGCTCTGTCCATGTGCTGAGCCTCATCCTGGCTCTTGGGCTTCCAGTATTCTTGATCCAGCCCCACTGCTTGTGGTTTTTTAATTCCTAGTCCTGAGAAGGAATAACTGAAGCTGCCTGGCTGCCTCCTGGTTGCTTACACTGATGTAGGGAGCAGGGGAAAGATTGTCTTGCACACCTTTAACTCCAGAGTTCTCTAGAGGTGCAGATCCATAAACCAGAAGAGTTTTTGTGGTGAAATCAGCCTTTGTCCTGCTGCTCACAGTGGAGTTCTGGCAGGGCAGCTGTGCTGCTGCAGGGTTCAGGCTGTTCTGGGTAACACTCACTTCTCTCTGAGTTTGGCTAAAACTGAAGAATTCCATTTCAGCAGGGAACTCTGAGTTTATTTTGTAGATAAAATGAAATATTCTGCATAAGCTTAGCTTATGTCTTACAAGATCTCATTAATCTAAACTTGTGGGCTCTGGATTAATTTTGCCACTTCTTTTGGTTGCTGTTCTGTTGACAAGTGACACTTTCACAGTTCAGTTGTTCCTTGGCACACAATTCATGTTTGTCCTTTGCAGGATGTGGTTCAGGGGGTTATTTGGTCACTTGGATTCCTCCCAGGAGTTACCTTTGTAGCAAAACCTTTGACTCAATTATTGCACCATTTCCCCCCAGCATGGTAAAGTGTCCAGTTTTTTCCATTTATTTACAAAATAGGAGATTTTGGAAATAATGTTCTCAGGGTGATCAAATAGAGACCATAGAGGTGATGGGGAAAAATCAACTTAAAGGAATTATTTCTCTCCTTAATAAAAGAAATAAATTTGGAAGCAAGACAGACTGAGTGAACTAAAACTGAGCTGCTGAGGGAGGAATGTATTTTATTCTGTTCTTTGTTGGACACTGCCAGAAACACTGTGAATACTGTTAATAAACATGTCTGAAATGTTAAGTATATTATGCCAAAATTTTCTTTGTCTTGTTGAGACTCACAGTCTTTCTGGACAGAATTACAGAAGGTATTTGAGCTGAAGATAAATATCAGATACTGCTCCAAGATAATTTTTCCCACATATTCTGGATGGAGTAGGTGTGATAAAAGGCAGCTTTATGCTACATAAACTGCTGAGAAATTCTGTTTTAATGCTTAAAGCACAAATTGCAGCAATACCCATTATGGCCAGGGAAGTTATATAAACTGATGGAAAATGCCAGGAGAACACTGTATAATATAGTATAATCCATACTTACTGGTGGGTATTTCTGGCAAATTTTGTTTTTCTGGAATTCTGGTAGCCTAAGATTTTAATATTGATATTTTTTTACATTCATTTATTTAGATCAGTGGTTCCAAGCAGAGAAAAGTTAATTTCTTTGTAAAGCCTGCAGTTTGTGTATAAGCAAGATTCCAGGTATTAGTTGACTTCAGTGGCACCAACACAGGTGATACTGAGCTGAATGTAAAAAAAAAACCTTGAACTATTCTAATTTTTCCAGCATTCTTCATAATTTTCCAAGGATATTTGTAGCATCAATAACATGGAGATACCCTTTAGGTTATTGATAATTAACAAAGAGATTAAGTTGGTAAACGTGGACCTGAATTAGAGCTAAGGGGTTGGAAAACAAGTGTCCCCGCACAGAAACAATGAAACAATGTTCTTTAAGTGGGGAATGAGCTCCAGTCATCCTTAAAAGGGACTTCTTGGCAGAAAGTTTCTCTTTTCATTTTTTGGTTGGGTGAGCCTCTGTATTTATCAGTTTGCTGCTTGGCTCAGAGGGTGGTAGGGTTTGCTGGGAAGGCACTGGGAGCTCTGGCTTCAGTGGGAACTCGTGCTGTGGCAGCTTCAGTGAGTGTGGAACCACAGCCTTCATTTAGTTAGCTCAGTGAAATGAGTTAATTTGGGTGAGTTAAACCACTTCAGTGTAACTTCACTGAGAAACAAATTGCATTTGTGTGAGTTGGTGTAAACTCAGTTCCTAGGGGAGCTCAAGTAAACAAAAAAGCAAATCCCTCTGGCAGGTACAGCTGGGAGTGGGTGGAGTGGCAGGGGTGGGAACTGGGATTGTGTTTGCAACAGCAGTGAGCAAGTCCTGAGCATTCCTGGAGAAACTTCCCA
>JAODHX010000446.1:35658181-35673558 GCA_027576295.1 Cossypha polioptera
GTTTTATTTCTGTCACAGGTAGAGCTGTACAAGTATAAAAAATGTCAGAGGTTTGGGTTTTATTCTGCAACAGGTAGAGCTGTAAAAGGATAAAAAATTCTCAGAGATTTGGGTTTTATTTCTGCCACAGCTGTACAAGTATAAGAATTTCTCAGAAATTTGGGTTTTATTTCTGCCACAGGTAAAGCTGTACAAATATAAAAATTTCTCAGAGAATTGGGTTTTATTTCTGTCACAGGTAGAGCTGTACAAGTATAAAAAATGTCAGAGGTTTGGGTTTTATTTCTGCCACAGGTAAAGCTGTACAAATATAAAAATTTCTCAGAGAATTGCGTTTTATTTCTGTCACAGGTAGAACTCTACAAGTATAAAAATTTCTCAGAGGTTTGGGTTTTATTTCTGCCACAGCTGTACAAGTATGAACAATTCTCAGAAATCTGGGTTTTATTTCTGCCACAGGTAGAGCTGTACAAGTATTTCCTTGAATAAGAGAAATAAGAGAGGACTGGGGTAAAATCAGTGCCATTTGTGGCCAAGCCCTTGGTTTTCACGTGGCAAAGAAAATGAGTGAAAATTGTTGTAGGTCTGTTGCTAAAAACTGAATGAAACACCTGGATGAGCAGGCACAGTTTTGTGATTAGAGGAGGAAATTCCAGGCAGATTCCTGGATGGGTTTGGTAGTTTCCCCTCAAACCTGGGGGCTGGGTGAGAGGGAGCTGAGTGTCCCTGGACTGTTCTGAGTCTGGCCCTTTGCAGAAAGCTCTGGAGCAGCAGATGGAGAGCCACAGGGAAGCCCACCAGAAGCAGCTGTCCAGGCTGAGGGATGAAATCGAAGAGAAGCAGAAAATCATTGATGAAATCAGGGAGTAAGTTCAGTTCTCCACCCTTTCCTCTGCCCTGGGATGCTCTGGGGTTGGTTTTGTTAGATTTGATTGATGTTTCTTTGCAAGTTCTGTCCTTGCACGCAGCAGCCAAGCCTGTAATTATTTTGCAGGGTGGATTACAGTGCCTAATTCTTTATTGGGGAGCTTTAACAAGGCCATAAAATCATAGAGTTTTAAAAAAAAAAAAAAAGGGTAATGTTGCACCTGCAGGTCAGCAGGTGAGAGAAGCTTGGAGGAGAGCAGGTTTTAAAGGATCATGGAATCATTTGGGTTGGAAAATGCCCTTAAGGTCATGGAGTTCAGCCAGCACTGAACTCACATCTCCAGGAAAGTTTTGAGATTGTCCCACAGCAGCCAGTCCTGCCCCAAACCTTCTGAGAGTCCAACAGCTCCTATTTTCACACATTTTTATATTTTTTTCCTCACACACCAACGTGACTCTGTTATATTTTGCTCCTGTACTCTTCTTTTTCTAAAATCTAGGCATTCTTTTATCATATTTATTGTGTGGCCAAAGATTAATTGTAGGGAAATGAGGAAGCAAGGCAGAATGATGCTGACAACAATTTGTGTCCTCCTTTAAGGAAAACAAAACAAAACAAAACACTGAATTAAACTCTCCAGTATTTTTAAATAAAGTCCTTCAGGTTCTTCATGCTTCATTTCTTCCAGAATTTTTCAGCAGAGAGTTACAGCTTCACTTTTTCTCTGCTCAATCCTCTCCCTCCCTCCTGGGGTTCAGTCTGAGCTGTGCTGACTTTTCCTTTCACTTTTCCAGCCTGAACCAGAAGCTGCAGCTGGAACAGGAGAAGCTGAGTGCTGACTATGATAAATTAAAAATTGAGGACCAGGAAAGAGAAATGAAACTGGAAAAGCTCATGTAAGTGCACTTTGTGTCCCTCTTCATGTGTCCATGGAAAATGTGCTAGGGAGAGGGATTTCTGTTGGAATATTCACACTGAAGGTACAATTTCAGTAACAAAGCCAGCAGGAGCCACTAATAAATAATTACCAATTAGTCTCTATTTTTATATCACAGGCTTTTCAATAGTGGCTTTGATAATTGCAAAAAAAAAAATTTATTAGAGCTCTGATCTTATAAAAATCCCAGCAAGTGTTAAATCTCTCATTCCTTAATGCACAGCAAAACAAGCATGAAAGAAATTGGGAATTTTTGGTGGGGTTTTGTTGATTTTTTGGGGGGTTTTGAATCAGATGTCTGAGTAAAAGCCTTTCTTGGAATGAGAGAGAAAAATCCCATGTGTGGACACAAATATGGAGGTGGTGACTCAGTCCTTCCACGTGATAAAATTGGATATTTGAGGCAGTCAAAAGCTTAATTAGAGATGTATAATTTGCTGCCACCTGCAGATGTGCTGCTCCAGGTGGATGCTGGTTGATTCTCCTCTGTTTATTATGATTATTGACTTGTGTTCCATGTTGTGATCTTTCTAGACTCCTTAATGATAAAAGGGAACAAGCAAGAGAAGACCTTAAAGGACTGGAGGAAACAGTGGTAGGTCTTAATTACATTTAAAAAATTCAGCTTTTCCCCCTGTATCTGTATATCCTGGTGATACATATTTCAATTTTTGAGTAAACAGCTTTGAACTACCTAAATTAAAATTTTAAAAGGTTGTTCTGACCAGTTTTGGAGAAATTGTTCTCTTCAGTGTAATTTTGGGGCTGGATGGGGGTTATTTTGTGGCATTCACTTTGGGCCAATGGGATTCCTAGGGAGAGAATCCAAGAGCTCTTTTCTCCTGTTACCAACTCAAATCCAAGGAGAACTTTTACACCAGAGCATCTGCTATATCCTAGTAATTTGTGCTTTTAAAAAAATTCATGTTTTGTTATTTTTATTCCAGGCAAGGGAGCTTCAGACTCTTCACAATCTGCGCAAACTGTTTGTCCAGGATCTTACCACCCGTGTTAAAAAAGTAAAACTCTGCTCTTTTCAACCCAAATCTCCTTTTTTTGCAATATTCTGGTGATTAGCTGGAAGCCTTTAGTGCATGAAGTTACAAAATGGGATAAAGTCTTTTTTAGTAGCAGTGAGAATCAAGATTAAAACTGTTATGATTTTTATCAGCTTTTATTTGGTCCTAACTTGATCAGGAAAATGTTGGTGGTTGAGGGAAATGAACTTATCCAGTTCAGCTACAAAATTCTCAGAGATTATGAGCTTCAGAAATTGTTTAGTGTTACTTGATTTTCGTATTCAGGATTCCCCCATAGTTGTTCAGTAAAAATAGCTTGGGGTTTTTTTATGAAAGGGAAAATGTGATTCCTAAATATCAAGCAAAGAATTAAAATAATTTCTCTTAGATTTGGGGCTCTGTTAAGACTTTTCTGCCTTTGGGGAGCTCAGATTTGCCAAAGAGCTGAGCTTCCCCTTGCCTTTGTGCCTGGCTTTGCTGAGTGCTGCAATTTTGTGTGCAGAGTGTTGAACTGGACAGTGATGATGGAGGTGGAAGCGCTGCGCAGAAGCAGAAAATTTCCTTTCTTGAGAACAACCTGGAACAACTTACAAAGGTTCACAAACAGGTAAAGGATCCCTTTCCATCCTTTTTCTTCCTTTTTCCTCCTTCCCTCCTTTCCTTCCTCCATCAAAAAATGCACTTTTCTAATATTTACAAGGGTAATTTTGGAAGGTAAACTGTGCTGTCTGAGGAAAAGGTGCCCATTAAAATCCTTTCCATTAGGAGTTAGAGCTGCTCTTCCCACTCCCTGTACTTTTAGGAATGTGGTAAATAAGGAATTTTTCTTTTTCTATGAAAATAGATCTGTTTTGGCACTAGGAAATCAATAAATATAGCTCTTTTCTGGATGGATTGTTCATCCTCAATTTGACTGCTGGCCTGAAGCTGCTCAGAGGTGCCTTGGGGGTGATGGGAGAGGATTCAACCAGCAGAGTTTTCAATAAAAACAATGAATTGGGTTTTTTGTGCAGCTGCTCCTCTCTGGGCTGCTGAGGTTGGTAATTTCTGGGCCAGAGCCTCCCCACCCTCCCAGGGAAGAATTTCTCCCAAAAATCTCCTCTCCCACTATGCTGGAGCTGTGTCCCACTGTTCAGGCACACAACACAACCCACAAAAGCTGTTTGGATTTCTTTTTTGAGCAGTGATGTAACACTGTGCTCTGCACTCTCCCGAGGCTGTATTAGTGACCCACACCCCCAGATTTGCTTTAACAATTCCTGTGGAAGTGCCAAAAGAGCAGGAAGTGCTGGACTGTGACAAGTGTCCGCTAAGGTTTGAGGTTTTGAGATTCCCAGGGAACAGATGGTTTAAAGACCTACTTTCTAAATGTGGAAACTGGGACATGTTCAGAGTGGTTTTTCTTTCACCATTTTGCCTTTTTTTTTTTTTTTTTGCACTCATTTCATGCATCTGCTGGGTTTAAAAAGTGGATTTTTATAGCTCTCATTAGCGTGTATTTACTCAAAATCAACTTGGAATCCACATCTTGTAGGAAACTTAGAGAGAAAAGTGACATTGGACTTGATACCATCCTGCTTGGATTTTGTATCATAACAATTTCACACAACAAGGGTTCAGCACTTGCACAAAAAGCACATTGTGACAACGTTTTTTTTTAGCTTGTTTGTGTTTTTCTCCAGCACAAAGCCTGGCCCAGCAGGTGTAAAATGCTCTGATTGTTGAACAACCTGTGAATGTCAGGACATGCTGTTGCTTTGCTGTATTATTAATGTGGTTGTTAATCCACTTTTTGCTTCAGGAAAGAAAGAGTCACTCCTTTGGAGCAGATTTCTGTTGGCTTCCAGCAGTGGTGTAATCTGTTCAGTAGAAATTGTGCTGGATTTTCTGTCCCTTTGCATCAGTTTTGTGTTTATTAAAAATCAATCCTCTCTTGCTGCATGGGAAGCCAGATGTGATTTGTATAATTGATAGACCTTGCTCAGGTTCATATTAAACTTAGGAAGTGCATGAATTTAAAGTTGCATATAATCATTATATTTGTAGTAAAAGGCCTAAAAGTGATTTTTAAGTGAAGTTCTCAGTTTTCCTACATGGCTGAGTAGAGAACACAAAGGTGAACACATCAGAACCACTGGAAGTGATGAATTTGGGGTGATCCCTGGTGTTATCTGTAAGATATATTCAAGCATTATTATTTTCAAATAATGAGGTCATCAAAGATTTGTAAAACCCTGGAGATTTCTGTGTTCTGAGGAGATGTAGAGTTTCTGCTGCAGTTTTTGAAGTGCAGAGAAGCAAATCTGGCTGTCAAGTGCTGTACAGAGGCAGGGTTGGTCCTGGGGTCCTCATCTCTCAGGATCAGCTCTGTGGAATCTTGCTGAATGGAATAAATTCTGGTTTTTGGGGTTTTTTTTTGTTATGTTTCTGGACAATTTAAATGAATATCACTCCTCAGCCAGACAAGAGAATTTTGTGAGTAAAACTGAGCTCTCAGGCACAGGGTGGGATTGTTGGAGTGCCCTGTGTGGGGTAAGGAGCTGGACTTGATCCTTGTGTGTCCATTCCAGCTCAGGACATTCTAAAAATCTCTTTAAACAAAGAATTTGACATTAATATCAGGAAGAAATCTGTTTCATTTTAGTCCATGACATATGGAGAGCATGGTGGCGTTTTCTCCCTCCTTGTGAGGCAACTTTTCCCACCATTTCTCTGAGGAGATTTTTGCCACTTTTCCTTTGACCTTTTGTGTCCATTCCAGCTCAAAACATTCTAAATTTCTCTTTAACCTATGATTTTTACATTAATTTCTATTTAATTTTAATACATGAAGTGTGGAGAGAAACTTCATGTGGCATTTCCTCCCTCCTTGTGAGGCGACTTTTCCCGCCATTTCTCTGAGGAGATTTTTTTCCACTTTGTATTGACCTTGTATGTCCATTTCATCTCAGGACATTCTAAATTTCCATTTAAACTATGATTTTTACATTAATTTCTGTTAAATTTTAGCACATGAGGCGTGGAAAGCAACCAGTGGCATTTCCTCCCTCCTTATGAGGCGACTTTTTCCACCATTTCTCTGAGGAGATTTTTTCCACTTTCTTTTGACCTTGTGTGTCCATTGCATCTGAGGACAATCTAATTTCTCTTTAAACTAAGATTTTTTACATTAATTTCTGGAAAAAACCTGTTAAATTTTAGTACATGAGGCTTGGAGAGCAACCAGTGGTGTTTCTTCCCTCTTGTGAGGTGACTTTTCCCACTGTTTCTCTGAGAAGATTTTTGCCACTTTATTTTCACCTTGTGTGTCCATTGCAGCTCAGGACATTCTAAACTTCCCTTTAACCTAAGATTTTTAGATTAATTTCTGGAAGAAATCTGTTTACTTTTAATACAAGAGGCATGGAGAGCAACCGGTGGCGTTTCCTCCTTCCTCATGAGGCGACTTTTCCCACCTTTTCTCTGAGGAGAATTTTTTCCACTTTCTTTTCACCTCATGTGTCCATTCCAGCTCAGGAAATTCTAAATTTCTCTTTAAGAATTTTACATTATTTTCTGGAAGAAACTTGTTTAATTTTAGTACATGAGGCTTGGAGAGCAACCAGTGACGTTTCCTCCTTTTCCTCCTTGTGAGGCGACTTTTGCCTCCATTTCTCTGAGGAGATTTTTCCTGTCATTTCTCTGAGGGGATTTTTCCCACCATTTCTCTGAAGAAACATTTTTTGCCATTTCTCTGAGGGGACTTTTCCCACCATTTCTCTGAGGGGACTTTTCCCACCATTTCTCTGAGGGGACTTTTCCCACCATTCCTCTGAGGGGACTTTTCCTGCCATTTCTCTGAGGGGACTTTTCCCGCCATTTCTCTGAGGATACTTTCCCCGCCATTTCTCTGAGGGGATTTTTCCCGCCATTTCTATGAGGAGACTTTTCCCGCCATTTCTCTGAGGAGATTTTCCCACCATTTCTCTGAGGAGATTTTTCCTGCCATTTTTCTGAGGGGATTTTTCCCGCCATTTCTATAAGGATACTTTCCCCATCATTTCTCTGAGGAGATTTTTCCTGCCATTTTTCTGAGGGGATTTTTCCCGCCATTTCTCCGAGCAGATTTTTTCCCCCCTTTCTTTTAACCTCCCTTTATTTTTGCCCCTCTCTCCCCGCAGCTGGTACGTGATAATGCAGATCTTCGTTGCGAGCTTCCTAAGCTGGAGAAACGCCTTCGAGCTACGGCAGAGAGAGTTAAGGCCCTGGAGAGTGCACTGAAGGAGGCCAAGGAGAACGCCATGCGAGACCGCAAGCGCTACCAGCAGGAGGTGGATCGCATTAAGGAGGCCGTGAGAGCCAAAAACATGGCCAGGAGAGCACACTCTGCCCAAATTGGTGAGGACATGGAGCTAAAGGGGCTGCCCACGTGCTTCAGGCTCGGGTTGGTCGCTGGGGGTTGAGTGGAGGGAGTAAAACGCAGGGGTTGCTTCCAGGAATCTCCAAAGGTCTCGGGTTTTTTTGTTTTTTTTTTTTTTTAATGGAATCTGCCCCACCTCGAGTTGAAAGAGGCTGTGCTGCTCCACTGGGTAAATAAAGGGCATAATGGGTCTTGTGTGCCCTTCTAGTGACCTGAAAACTTGTCTCCTTAAATTAGTCACTTACTTTCTTCCTCCTCCTTCCCCCACACGCTTTCTCTCTGCTTTTATTCTTTCCTTGCCTTTCTGGACCTTGTCCCTTCCTCTTTTTTCCCCCTGATTACTCCTGTATGTGATTTAATTCCAAAAAAATCTTCCTTTGTAATTCAGATATTGATATATTTCCGAGGCACAATGTAATGCATGCACAGCACAGGGAATGGGGGCAATTCTTGGAATGATTTGTTGGGATTGCTCGAGGAGAATTGCTAAAGGTTTAGATGGAGATGACAATATTGGGGTGTTAAATCCTGAGGGAATGTCACGCAGCACAAAGTGTCACCGCCTGAATGCTTCCTCTTGTAGGGAGCCATCCAAGTTTTGTCTTGAATCTTCTGGAATGGTGTAAATTAGACATAAAAAATGCCTCACTGCCCACCAAGTGACTTCCCTCTGTTGTTAGATGGTCCATAATCCATAATTCCATGGGAATGTAGAAGAGTTCTGCCAGCAGGAAAATGGATCTGCCAGCAGGAAAAAGGATCTGCCACCAGGAAAATGGGTGCATTTGTTGTTGGCCAAGGCAGGGAGTTCTGCACAGGATTACAAACACTGCCAAGCCCAGCTCTGAGCTGGGAAACAATGGGGCTTCCCTTGGAGGAGAAGGGGAGGTGGAAAGCTAAAATGTGAAAGTTAAAATGTCTTGTTTGGTGCCTCCTTCCTCCCTGCAGCCAAGCCCATCCGCCCTGGTCACTACCCAGCGTCTTCTCCGACGGCCGTCCACGCCATCCGAGGGGGAGGGATGTCCAACTCCAGCTACTACCACAGCACCAAATAAACGAGAGGTGAGGCCAGAGCAACGTGCTCACCTCTTCTCCCACTCATCACTCAGTTCCCTTGCATTTCATCTTGCTTTTTGTCATTATTTTTTTCCTGTTTTTAGTAGTTGTTTGCTGATAAGTACAATACTCGTTAATTGAGTGCCTGTTAAGAGGCTTTGCTAGCTGCTGAGGAGAGGTTTTATTTTAATGACTTAGCACTTAAGTGTTTTTTTAAAAGCTGCTCTTTGGTATATCTGGACCAAAATTCACACATAGAGGTATGAAACTCTTGTAGTAAAATTACAGTTCCAGAGGTTCCTTCTGCCAGCATCATCTTCTGCTTTCTGTACCATGGATGTGTTTCCATGTTGGGATATTCCAGCCTGGGATAGCGGTAGAGCAGCTGGCAGTGACAGCAAGAGACATCTTCAAATTTGAGTGTCACCATTGGGCACACTTTGCACTCTTAGTTCTCTTCATAAAAAAACAAACCTAAATATTTTACTTTAATTGCCACGGCTTGAGGGTTTCTCCTAAGCAAAAGATGAACATATTCCCAGGAGACTGTTCCACGGACTCCATCCTCCCATTTCTTTCATTAAATGCTCATTATTGGGGAGATTTTATATCTGCATTATTTGAGATAATCACTTTTTGCCACAGACATGCCAAGAGCCGGATGGCAGCGAGTGGCTGTGAAAAGCAGCCTGGGGACAAAAAACTTGTCCCTCCAAGTCTGGCTTTTTGCCCTCCTTGAGGATTAATTCTGTCTCAGGACTCTCTTCATGGTCTGTGGTCTCCCGGAGGCATTCTTGGGTGTGTTTGGTTTTTTTTTGGGGGGGGAATGTTTCATGTCAGGCTTGCATGCCAAGCATCCATCACGCCACACTCAAGCTGTTATTGTGCTGGGGGATTGTTCCTGCTCATTGTGTTTGCCATGAGCTTCCAGCAACAAATATTTCCTCTGTGGATAAATTAGGGCAAGGCTTTGCTGAGTGGTTTTGTCCATTCTGGTCTGAAATTGGCTTTTCCACCTCAGGAGTGAGGTGCCTCTGCTTCATTGCATTCTCACCTCTATGACCTGGCAAAGAGTGGGATACAGAGACTTGTCAAAGATTCCTAAACATTTCTTGGAACAGCTACTCTGAGGGGAAAAAGCTGCCACCTGCCCCAAATAAATGCACCTTTAATTTACCAACTGCACTGAAACGAAGAGTCAGACTCAGACAGGCCACATATGTCAAGTGAACAACTGTAGATTAATCAAAAGTATTAATAAAATAACCACACTTCAAACTAGATGGGTTTGTAATAACAAGACAGGACTGTGGAAGTCAAGAAAAAGCAATCAGGAGGCACAAAATATTCACCAGGTATTTCAGATGCTGAGGTTTAGATTTGAGGGCTGTGGAGATGAACAGGTTCAGGCCATGGTGCAGAGGAGCACCAGGGAAAATGAGGCTGGAGAAAAAGAAGATGGAATATCTTGGGAGAAACTGGATAAAGTTACAGACTTGGAGGCTCTGGAAAAAAATCAGGAAAAATCAGAAAACCAAATGGCAACTCTGCAGGTTGGAATGAAACCATTCCAACAGTGTGCTGGAGATTTTCTGCTCACATCCAGAAATAAACGTGGAAGGTGTAGTCCAGGATGGCTGGGAAGTGATTGAAGAAGGTCAATTCTCCTCAGTTTTGGTCCTTTGGTTAAGAATTTTATTGGCAAATTCCAACTATTTGGCTGCCAAAGTTGGGAGTATCTGAGTAATCTGAATTCTGAGCTTGGATGGAAACCCAGGGCTCTGAGTAAGGGTGTTAATAAGGGTGCTACCAGTGCAGGGAAAACTTCATCCAGATTATTTCCTGATTATTGTTGAGACATTCCTGTGCTCTGCAGGAAGTGCTTTGGAATGGTGCAGTTCTCTCCAGCTGGAACTAGAACAAAACTTTCTATTATAGTCATTTAACAGCAGAGAAATGAAATTGAGGTCCCTATTTCAACATTTGCTGAGGAGAGATTTATCTTGTGTTCATTCATTATTCACCATAAAGATAAAAGACACTTAGTGCTGTTAGACTGGTCAGTGATTATGATTGATTAACCCAGCAGATGGAAGAGAAAGAAATATGGGTTTTAATAAAATGTGCTTGTCTATCTGCATATATAAAATTGTAAAATATATTTTTATCATATTATCATTATATTATAGATAAAATATTTTAGATATTTCTGTAAACACTTATTTTATATATGTGTATATGTATCAGGAAAAGATCTCTGTCAGGAGACAGAGAACAGAAGGATTGGTTTGAATTTGTATTTTTTCATTATTTTGATTTTGAATTTCCAAACTCCGCTGCTGTTACTTTCCCCCCTTATTACACGGGATAAACGAGATAAACTCACACCAGCTCTTCAGCACATCCAAGAGAAAAATCCCATTAAAGGAATAGAAAATTAAAGGGAGGAAAAAAAAAGTTAGACCTTTGGATAAGTATTTGGGTGAGATATAATTCCAGGCTATAGGTGGCAGAGAGTGAATTCCATCAGGAATTGGCTCATTTTGTGAGACTCAAATTCCATAATCTTTTACAATGTGACTGTGAATTCATCTCTTTGCTTGCTGCCCACCCCATTCGTGTGCTCTGCTTTCTAATCCCCCCCAAACCCACTAATTCTCCTTCCCTGTCTCTCTCTCTCCGGCAGGTCAGCTCCACTTAGCATGTTAAGGACTGTCATTAAGCCACATGAGTTTCTTTTTCTGCCCCTCTCCCACCACGCCCTGCCCATCCTGCGCTTCCCACGGCTCCAGGTACTCCGAGCTTCGTAGGATCTCCCCGTGTACAGACGTGTCCAGCTCAGCTCCTCCAGATCCTTGTACAATTTCTGGACCATTCCCACCTCAGTAAGGATGATAGGGAGTCTGCCACTTCGAATTCCACGAGCCCTTGGCGCTGCTTAGGTTGGGGCTTCTCCACTCAGAGTGATTTTTTTTTTTTTTTTCTGAGTCCTCCGTTGGCATCAGTAATTCCCGACTTCTGGCATCGAGGAATTAATTATTCAATGACCAAGTGCCATCAAAGGCAGGTGATTGTGCTCTGTCATGACTGATTTCCTGTATAATATACATATTATTTTATATTTTTAGGGGATGAAAATGTGCTGCTATGTGGTTTAATTTTACTGCTTAACATTTTCAGAAGGAAATTTCCCCAAAGAACCATTTGTAATATCCTGATTTAAAACAAAAAAAAAGAAAAAAAAAATCTTTGGACTGTATAAAATAACCTTTATTGCAGTACCTGGTAAAGAACAAATGGGATGCAGAGAAATCTGTTAGTATAGACCTAGGATTTGAAGTTTGGTAGTTCCATGAATTTATCTGTGTGACCTGTTTTAAAATTAAGCTCCTGTTTCCTTGTAGTTATCCCTACAGTGGTGAGTTTTCCTGGAATGGGATGGCTTAGCCACATGTTTGTAAGAGTTGTTCCCTAGGAATTTTTGAAGGATTTTAGGATGCTGTGGAAATCTTGCCTTGGAAAATCCAACAAGCATCTCCCCCCTCCCCCTTTCCCCAGACAAGCCCTGATCTGTTCACACCGGAATTCAGATCCCGGAGGGAACAAAGGAAAAGAAAATCCCCCAAACCCTCCCTCCAAAAAATCCAAAAGGAGGTGAGAGCTGTACACTCAAGCTGTCCTTTGCAGACCAAATTTAGGATTTTTTTTTTTTTTTTTTGCTGGGATGTGAGGAGCACATTGCCAGGGGAAGGGAATGTCTTTCTAAGCCACCATATCCACTCATCCCAGGGAAGGGAAGGAAAAGCCTTCCTTGGATCTCTCAGACAGCAAATTTCCATCTTCCCAGCAAGGGGGCACTGGAATTGCTCTGGGAAGGTTCTGCTGGCAGGCAGAAGGTGCTGCTCCTCCTCCTCCTCCCTCCCTCCACATCCCCTGGGGCAGGTGGGGCTCCAGAATTCCAGGAAGGCTCCAGGAAATTGGAATTCCAGGAAGGCTCCAGCTGAGCGTAGCCCTCTGGTCTTCTTTTTGCTCTTCTTTAATCTGAGATTGATTGGGATTTTTTTGGTTTTTTTTTTAAATTTCTGAATGTGTAGGTGTAGAACTCTTCAGTTCCGTAGAGTGTTTTGGAAGATTGTGAGTTGACTTTAGATATTTTTTTTCTACTGAAATTAGGGTGTTGCAAAGTAAGTTGAACTTAATTTAACTGGATTTGTTTTTTTGGTTTTTGGTTTTTTGGTTTTTTTTTTAATGTTGCACTATTTTGGGAGAGCATTTTGCTAAACATATTTAATGAAGTTGCAGATTTGCATGTATTTAATTTATTTTGTATTTTCCAAAGTTTTTATATTTTCTTTCGTTACGTGCATGTGCACTGCCAGAAGAATGAACTGTGAACTTGCCATATGCAATCTTTAATAAAATCACTAACTCAGAACTACTCTGTGCTATCTTACCAGCTGCTCAGAGCTGAGGTTTCTACTAGGAATTAATAATCCTCTTGTTTTGGTACTAGGAAAAGATCCCAAGCTTATTTGCTGTCGAAGATTTTTGTACTGTAAGCTAATTTTTTGTTGTGTCTCTCAGAGTTTGGTATGGAATTCTATTGTAAACGCAGCATTCATGGCAACAAAAAGGATTCCTCAAGGCATCACCAGGAATTTTTGGGGGGACAGTTGTGCCAGCTCCCTGCAGCTTGAGGGAGAAGTGAACTTGGACATCTCTTCCTCGTGCTGGTGCTGATCAGCCAGTCAGTGCCACCAGCAGCAAAACCACGAAGTTTCTCCAAGTTCCCTTCTGCACCAACACTGCAGCAGGAATTTCAGCAATGTCCCACAGATGCCTTAGGCTGAAATCCTCAAAATGAAATACCTGAGGTATTTGATAATTGGAAATGATGAATTCTCAGCTGAACATACTCTGCTTGTATCAATTCTTATTTTGGAAGCCTATTTTAATTAGGCAACTTCAGTTTGTATGGCGTGTTGTATATTCAACTTTTGTACCATTTTTAAGGCTTTCACATTTTATATCTGGAAAGGAAAACCACACATCTGCTCTGCAGGGATCAGAACCTGTCTCTTGCTGTTTCCTGACCCCATCTTCCTTTCTTTGCTCTTTGAGTCTTGTGTTCTATTTATTCCAGGCTCATTTTTAAAGTTGTGGTTTGTACAGCGCAAATGAAATTTCACATCTAAAAAATGTCATGCATGGGACAAATTGGGGTGGAAATACCATTCCTGAATGGAAAACGCATTTCAGATGGAACTAAAGTGCATATTGTTCTTTTTGCTAGTAATTGAAAAATATTTCTGGCTCACTTGAGCTTTTCTTAATGATATGTTCAAATATCTTGTGTTTGTCCTTGAGTTCACGTTTCATCGACTTGTTTTCTGGAAAGCAAGGAAAGTTTTAAGCTTGGAAAGACCTTGCCTGATGCATTTTTAAGTTTTGTATTAAAGCCAACAAGGGTGAGAGTTGGATTATCCTGAAAACTTAAGAATAAGTCACCAAAAAAGTTTTTGCTACAACAATTCCTGCCCACAGAGCCTCGAGTAGCTTTTCACTTTATAAAGCCTGATGGACTAAGAGGCACATTTGCCTGAAGTCTTTATAAACTGTAGGATGATGGAATGGTTTGGTTGGGAGGGATTTTAAAGATCAGCTGATTTCACCCCCTGCTATGGGCAGGGACACCTTCCACTGTCCCAGGTTGCTCCAATCCCCATCCAACCTGGCCTTGGACACTGCCAGGGATTCAGGGGCAGCCACAGCTTCTCTGGGCCTCCCCACCCTCACAGGATTCCTTCCTAATATCCCATCCAACCCTGCCCTAAGGCTTAAAAAAAAAAACCTAAACAAAATCAAGAATTTTAACTTGATTTTATTTGATGGCGACAAAGGTCCAAAAGAAAAGGGCTCATCAGCTTCCCGTTGCTGGAGGAGAAATACCTCACACAACCACGACTGAAGTACTCCTCCAAAAGGGATTAAAAAGGGGAAGGAAACGGGCAGGATAATCGGAATCTCCCCTGGCTTTGAGCTCTCTGTGCCTGCGGGAGCCGCGCCGTGCCCCGGCACCATCGGCGGTGCGGGACGGCAGCGCGGCCCCCGGGCCGGGGCACTCCGTACCTTACCCTGTCTGCTCTGTAAAGTGTGTAACGTGTACTGCAGATGTGTATCTCTGGGCTCTATGTATCTTTACAGTAGTGTTCCGTTTAGGAGAAAAAAAAAAGAAAACCAAACAAAAAAAAAAAGAAATAAATGGTGGATGCGTTTTGCTGGTAACAAGGGGAAATTTATTTTTTTTTTGCCATTGCATCAAATGATGCTGAACTGTATTAAACTCTCAATAGCAGACCTGAACCCTCCTCCTCCCCCCAGCCCGTGGAGAGAAGTCTTTTACCTTCGTGCTGAAGTTCTGTCGGAGATGGATGGATACACTGGCAGACTGCATGATGTATCATTCGAAATCCGTTACAGTGGAAAATAAAACTGAACCGAACTCTGCCGTGTGGGCCTGGTGTGACACGGGACAGGGACACAGGGACACAGGGACAGGACCCAGGGTGTGCTTAGGGGGGTATCAGGGAAAAGTTCTTCCTCCAGAGGGTGATGGGGCTCCCCAGGGAATGGGAACATTCCCAGAGCTCCAGGAACGTTTGGATATCGCTCCTAGGGATGCTCAGGGTGGGATTTTGGGATGCTGGGGCTCCCCAGGGAATGGGAACATTCCCAGAGCTCCAGGAGTGTTTGGATATCGCTCCCAGGGATGCTCAGGGTGGGATTTGGGGTGTCATGGAGCTGGATCCATGATCCTGTGGGTCCCTTCCAGCTGAGGATGTTCCCAGATTCCATGAGTGACCCATCCAGTGGAACCACACTCCAAAGTGGAATGAGGCCACACTCTGGATTTCAGCTTTCCTTCTAAACCTGTACAAAGTCATTCCCAAAGTGATAAAATCCCACACTGGTTTGGGCTGGAAGGGACCTTAAAGCCCATCCCATCCCATCCCATCCCATCCCATCCCATCCCATCCCATCCCACAAATCCCAGATTTGGAACTAAAGCCCATCCAGTCCCACCCCAGCCATGGGCAG
>JAODHX010000446.1:35701817-35715292 GCA_027576295.1 Cossypha polioptera
CTTAGAGTTAAGATTACCAAAAATATGATGGAAACGGATTTTTTTGTGTTTTTTGTTTGGTTGTTTATTACATTTTATTTAAAAGTACAGAGTGTTTGACAGCACTTCTGGCTACTGCTAGTTCAACAGTTTAATAGAGAATTTACACTTATTTATTTTTTAACTTAATAACTAGATTTTATGACTTTTAGTTTGACTGAGTAGAAACTATGACTTAAAACTTCTGAAGAAGAAGATGATGAACACTGAAAGAGACAAAAATTTTATATGGTTTTATATTTATTACTATAGTATAAAAACTTTAAATTTAAAACTCATTATCATATGAAAATACACTTTTATTTTACCACACACTTGTGATTTTAACTCCATTATTTAAATTTAGAAGCTGTTCTTAAGGCTTTAAGTGTTTTTTAGGGGCTAAGTGATGTTGTGCTTTACTTTTACAAGATCTCAGATAAAGAATTTCATAATTTCTTGTAATTGAGGCCAAATTTCATTCCACAAGTGGTGCAGCCAAAGGAAATGTGTTTAAGATGTGGTTGATGAGCTCAGTTTGATTCTGTCACTGTTACTCCTGTCAGTGCAGTGTAAAATCCATTTTTCTGGGGTGTGTTGTGCTGATAATAACTTGCTGTGAGGTAAAAAGTGAAAAAATAGAGACTTAACTCAACAGGGGGGAAAAAAAAGGTAAAACTTCCATAGCAAAGAGTTTCAAATTTGTAGATCTGCAATAATTTTTTTTTGTCAAAATACTTACTTTCCCCCATTTTTTTATTTTAAATAAAAATAGAATAAACACATTTTACACATTACTTTATTTGAAATGTGTCTGCTTGTTTCCTAAAGAAAATTATTTTAAAAAATTTCTTCTGTCCACTTCTTCACTGGCTGAGTTTTGCAGGAATTAAATGGTGTCCAGAGGAGAATGGGGGAGCCAAGGAGTTCTTTTTGCCCTTTTAGCCAAGTTGAATTTCCTTTGTGGCCTTTGGGATTTGTGGAGCTGTCAGGTGCACAGAAAATACCTTTCTGTGTCCTCACCTGTGCACGACTGGAAATTGGAATTTAATATGGCTCTGGAGAAAAGAGATTACAGGAATAAGCAGCTTTTTCTTTTTCTTTCCTTGAGATTTGGTTTCCACCATATTAAATTTACAGAATATTTATGTTTAACAGTATTAAATTTACAGAATATTTAAGTTTAGCAATATTAAATTTACAGAATAATTAGGTTTAGCAATATTAAATATACAGAATATTTAATCAAATACCTCAGTGGATCTGGCCATTAGTAACCAGTGAGTGAACACCCAGCACAGGAGAGAAAATTCCCAAATTCCCCAAGTGCTTTTTAACGAGTTAACAGAAGCATTTGCAATTCTCTAATAGCAGCTGAAAACTGCTCAGCAAATGGCAGCAGGAAGTTTCATTTGCATTCCATATCTGATGTTCAATCTGCTAATCCTCCTCTGGAGCCTGCCAGGAAAAACAATGTAGACAGAGTAGATTTTTATTAAAATCACAAAGCTGAGGTGCAGCTTCCGACTTTTCCATCACACCCTGTGGGATTCCAACCTCCTGGAATATTTCAGGGAGTTCAGCCCTGTGTGTTCCTGGTTGTTTTCTTGAAATGGGTTTTTAGTCTCAGGATTTTTTTTGGATTGTGTTGCCTCCCCCAGGAAAGCTGGAGCTCCCTGTTTGCTCTTGTTTGTATGAGTTAATCTTCCATGTTGTGACAGATTTCCCTCTTGGTTAATGAGGGCTCCTAATTGGGCCTAATGAAACATTTACCCACTGCTAGATAATATTATCTGCGAGCACAGCAGAGATAAGGAGGAAAATAAGCTTTTTGAAAGATTCTGGGTGTGATACCAAAGAGATTTTTGGGCCCATATTTTCTTGTTTGATCTGAGAACGCCCTGGTGGTGCAGCTGTGTAACCAAGCCCATGGCAAACAACATCCATTATTTATTGGCAAACAAGGACACCTTTGACTGCATCAGATGGGGAGGTCGATTTACTGGGCCTCTCCCCCAGCCAGAGTGGCTTTTTGTGTTTATATTCCCTAAAATTTTCCATTTCCACGAGGGAGAGCTGTAGGAAGCTGGGAGGGGGGAGCCTGGGTCTGTAGCAAGCTGGCAAAAGTGGAATTGTGCCTTTTTTTTTTTTGCTGTCCAGGTGCTCCAGATCCAGTTACAGCCCATAAAGGCAGAGTTTCCTTAGGCCAGCAGCAAATACAGGGCAAGGAGAGAAGTCTTGGAAAAAGGTTGGAATGATTCAATTCCCTCCCTTCCTGCAGAGTGAAATGGAAATAATTTAAAAGTGCTTGAAATGCACTGAAATTTTGTGAAATTCTTGATCAAAACTGGGTTGCTTGAGTTATTCCAAGGATGTGTGTCCCAGGTTGGAAAGGCTTGGAGCAAGATCAAGGTGTGGAAGTGGATGAGCTTTTAATTCCCTCCCAACCCATCCTGGAATTCCAGGATAAACACAGTTATTTGCAAGGGATCCAGGGAGGAGAGTGATGACTTGAGGCACAAAAAAAGACTTTTCTCATCTTGTTACCAACATCACTCACCCAGGGTGGATGAAGGAGCCAAAAAAACTGGATTAAATTAAGCTCCAAGAAAACTGGAAAACAGGGGCATGAGGATGAGGTAATTAGGATCAGGAATGAGCAGCTCTGGGAATTAATTGGAATTCCAGGAGTTGCATCAACTCCACACATTTGAGGGGCACCTGTTTGTTCTTCTCATTGGGAAGCTGTGGGTTTGTCTTTGCTGCTGATTTGTGCTTCTGTTTTGGGCAGAACTCATGGAAAGCTGGGATATCTCTGGAATGGGAATATTCACTCGTGTGGTCTCACCCAGGTCATTCCCTCAGTAATGGTTTTCCTGGAGAAACCTGATTTTTATCTTAATTCAATGCTGATTTATTTCTTCACGACAGATTTTTGGTGATCTGTTGCTGTTTGTTCTCCACAGATTCTTCTGCCTAAATCCTCCTTTGGATCCTGGGCTGCAGCCAGAAGAGATCTGGACCATCCTGTGGAAAACAGTGTTGGAAGCACACAGGGAGCAGAGGTGGGTTGTGACTTTGGAATATCTCCTGAAATGTATCCAGGTTTTAATAAGCAGATCTTAAGCACTGTGGTTAAATTCACAATAAAATTCACAATTCCTGAAATTCTGTTGTTCGCTCGGTTGGCTAAACCATCTCCACTGGAAAAGGAAAAACCCAAACCAACCCAAAAAACAGGGAAAAGAGAGAAATTCCTTGATTTCTCTGCTGATTTTCAGCCTGGTCAGGGTGTGCCTGGAAATTTGGAGGGAATGCCTTTGGCTCTGGTTTGGCAGGAGCCTCCACTCCAGCTTGTTTGTCCTGCTGGGGATTTGCATGGGAGGAGTGAGGTTGTGATTTTTAATCTCTGAACCAAGCTCCAGGGTCACTGGAATTTGCCACAATTGCCTGTGTTTGTCTGGAGGTGTGGGAATCTAAATAGCAACCTGAGCAAAATGTTCTGTTCTCCTCTCTAAAGCCTTGGCAGAGCAGGCAGCTAATATATATATATATATATAAGTAAGTAAGTAAGTAAATAAATAAGTAAGTAAGTAAATAAATAAATAAATAAATAAAAATAAAATAAAATAAAATAAAATAAAATAAAATAAAATAAAATAAGTAAAATTTTGGGTGGTTGAATCTCATCCCTCTGAACTTTCCACCCAAAACATCTGTGCCATCCCCAGGCATCTTCCTTAGCGTTCCCTTGGGATCCACTTAAGAAATAAACTGAATTTACACTTGGAAATTTTAATGCTGTGATGTTGGGTGCAAAGAGCACTTAAAATTCAGATGATGCAGCTTGTCTGGATTTAAATTTATTTATCTCAGGTAAGGGATTGGTTGTTGGTGTTAAAATTGAGATTTTTCTGCCTTTTTCTTCCTTAGTGCTGCTTATTCCAGATTGTTTCAGCTTGGATCTAAAGCACCTCAATCTCCCTGTTTATTTATGGGAATCCTTTCAAGGAATTTTTAGGGTTCCCATTGCTCAGGGGGACAAACAGCTTGAATTATTTTATTTTTTCTGGCAGTTCAAGCCCTCTGTGAGGGATTCTGGCCAGCAGAAGGCACCACCGGCTCAGCTTTGCTCCGCTCGCCGGCGTTCCCGGCTGGATTTCCTCACTTCCAGCAGGAAATTTATCCTCCTGCACCTCAGATTCTCAGGATTCCTCCTGGATAATGAATTAATTCCCTTGTTTTTCCAGGTGTGAGGAGCCTGGAATTCCATGTGCAGTGAGGAGCCTGGGATTCCATGTGCAGTGACGCCCGGGATGGGGCTGCTCCGGCCGGCGCTGCCCGGAGCTGTTCTCCCGCTCCTCGTCCTGTCAGGAATTTGGGTTTCAGCTGAGAACATCAACTTCCACAACATCAGGCCTCCACTAGACCGTGAGTAGCGTTTTTATGGAATTCTGGCCTTTTCTGTACGGAATCCTGGTTTAAAATTTTAATTATTTGCCCCGTCCTCCCAGTGCTTTGGGTTTCAGCTGTTGTTTGTCCCCACGGAAACTTTAAAATAAATATTGTGTTTCTCAGCCCCCACAGCACTTCATACTTAATATTTGACAAGGTGACAATTTACAAATTAAAGGGTGCATGAGGACTTGGGCATTTTAAGGGATTTTCTTTATATTTTTTTCTGTCTCCCTGCAGAGGAGATTATGCAGTGGTTTCCCTGTAAATAACCCAGAACAGGTGGTTTTGGTCTTTTATCTTGTCGGGGGTTTTGTTAGGGGAGGAATAGGTGTTGCTGTATGCAATTAATTCAGTCTGAAGGTAATTAAAAACCTCGTGGGACCTGTGAAGCCAGTTGGCACTAATGGCATAATTTATTTTTTTTTTTTTTTTGCCTCTTATCTGGCATCACCAGTGTTCCATCCCTTCATTTGCATTATCTGCATCATTAAAGGAGCCAGGATATAATAGCTGGATATAATATCTGCCCCTAATGAACCCTGCACATCCCAATAATTCATTTAAATAATGGAAATAAGATTTTAAAAGAGTCCTCTGGGTCCTTTTCTTTAAAGGATCCAACTCCTCCTTCCAAGTGGAAGGAAAATGTAGATTTATGTTTGCTGTGCAAAGTTCCATCAGGAGGGAGATAAACTCTTCCCTCTTTTCTGCTTTCCCCACCACTACCTCAATTTTGGATTATGACATTGAAAACATGTATTTTCACTCTCATAATTCAAAATATTTTAAGGATATATTTTAAGATCAAGCCCAGAGGGGAAAATAAAAAAGCTTTCTGCCAAACTTGTTTTATTGGACAGCGAAAAGATGTAAATACATATAATTTATTTTTACAAACACACGCATGTACAAGCATAATTTTGAACATTTCCAATTTTTTTCCTCTCAATACTTTCCAACTGAATAAATTTTAATACTTTTTTAACCCTTTCCAAGCCACTCCATTCCCAAACAGTTTCAAGTGCTTTACCTGTGACAACGCTGTGGACAACTACAACTGCAACAGATGGGCTGAGGACAGGTGGTGTCCTGCAAGTGAGTAAGGCTGGGCTGAGGAGATCCTTGGTGATATTTCACCTTGATATATTGATATTTTCAACATTCAACTCGCTGACTCACCCCCTTGGAGGAGTCTGGCTGGTTCATGGGATTAATGGGCCAGCGTAATTTTGTTATTGGTAATGCTGAGTCAGAGAATTTCTGCTGGCGTGACAGTTTTGGCCATTCCAGGGTGTAAAGCAGCTCTGAAAATGAAAAATTATTTATCTCCACCTCTCTCTATTTTATATCATATAAAACAATAAAATAGTAATAGACAAACAGCTAGCTGAATAATATATCAATATTAATTACCTATATAGTTTATCTGTGTATATATCTAATGATGTGCTTCCCAGGAGTTAATTTTAAAGATATTGATTAAAAAACCTGAAAAATTTCCTCTGTAACTTTATTCCCTTCAGGGTGTAAAGCAACAGTGAAAAATTTATCTCAATCTCTCTCAGTTTTGCATAATATATAACAATAAAATATTAACAACAAACAGATTCCTGAATAATATATCAATATTATCTAATCATATATGTTATCTGTGTATATGTCTAATGATTTGGTTCCCAAGAGTTAAAGATCTTGTTTAAAAACCTGAAAAATTTCCAGAGTGTAAAACAACAGTGAAAATTTAATTACCTCCATCTCTCTCAGTTTTATATCATATATAGCAATAAAATATTAATAACAAACAGATTTCTGAATAATTTATCAATATGAATTAACTATATGTGTTTATCTATGTATATATTTAATTATGTGCTTCCCAAGAGTTAAAGATATTGTTTAAAAACCTGAAATATTAATATACAAACAGATTTCTGAATAATATATCAATATGAATTAACCATTTATGTTTAACTGTGTATATATTGAAGGATTACATATATATATGTGTATATATTAATGTGCGTATATATTAATGATATGCTTCCCAAGAGTTAAAGGTATTGTTTAAAATCCTGAAAAATTTCCTCTGTAGCTTTATTCCCTTCAGGGTGTAAAGCAACAGTGAAAAAATATTTATCTCCATCTCTCTAAATTTTATATCATATATAACAATAAAATGATAATAATAAACAGATTTCTGAATAATTTATCAATATTAATTAACCATATATATGTTTCTCTGTATGTATACATATATATAGTGATGTGCTTCCCAAGAGTTAATTTAAAGATTAAATTAACTTTAAAGTGAAAACTTTAAAGTTTAAACCCTAAAAAACCTGGAGGATTTCCTCTGTAGCTTTATTCTCTTCCCTTTGGATCCCATCCCAAAATTGAAAGTTTCTTTGTGAGCAGCAGGACGTGACTGACTGAGGCTCACACCTGTGCTGAGGAGGATAAAACACAGAAAAAAATGGAAATATTTCCTCGTTTTTCTTCCTGGTGACATTCCCAGGAATGGTGGGAAAGGGGCAGAAGCAAAGCAGAGGAATGAGGAAACAAATGTGAAACCACACAGGAGCGTGCTGCCAAAAAGAGAACTGGGAAGAGATGTGTAAATGATGGTGCTAATTAGTAATTTAAATAAAAACAGCCTTTCTGGAGCTTTGAAGGGTCAGCAGAGATCTCACACTAATTAATTTCTTGCTAAATGCTCTTTTGATCAAGTTGCAAATATTTCTGTTCAGCATTTTCTGGGAATATTTTCCTCAACTGCGCGTAGATTTGAAACCCCAAAAGGTTTCATCTGTGGGCTAAACACTGGGATTTTCCTCGTGCAGGCACTCGGTACTGCCTGACCGTTCACCTGTTCACAGCCCTGGGCCAGAGCACCTCGGTCACCAAGAGATGTGCCACGGGCGAGGAGTGTCACCTGGCGGGCTGCCACCGCCACGGGGACAGCGGCCACACGGTGAGCGCGGCGGGGCGGGAGGCTGGGCTCGGGAACGTGCTCTGACCTGCTCCTGGTTTACTCCTGATTTACTCCTGGCTTACTCCTGATTTACTCCTGGCTTACTCCTGATTTACTCCTGATCTACTCCTCCCTTACTTCTGATTTACTCCTGGCTTACTCCTGATGTACTCCTGATCTACTCCTGCCTTACTCCTGATTCACTCCTGCTTTACTGCTGGTTTACTCCCGATTTACTCCTGCCTTACTCCTGATTTACTCCTGACCTACTCCTGCCTTACTCCTGCCTTACTTCTGCTTTACTCCTGATTTACTCCTGCTTTACTCCTGTCTTAATCCTGCTTTACTCCTGCCTTACTCCTACCTTAATACTGCCTTACTCCTGCCTTAATACTGCCCTGCTCCTGCCTTGCTACTGTTTTACTCCTGCCTTACTCCTTCCTTATTCCTGCCTCATTCCTGCCCTGCTCTTGCCTTAGTCTTGCCTTACTCCTGTCTTAATCCTGCTTTACTCCTGCCTTACCCCTGGTTTACTACTGCTTTACTCCTGCCTTAATCCTGGTGTATTCCTGCCCTGCTCCTGCCTTAGTCCTGCCTTAGTCTTGCCGTACTCCTGTCTTAATCCTGCTTTACTCCTGTTTTACTCCTGTCTTACTCCTAGTTTACTCCTGGCTTAATCCTGCTTTACTACTGCTGTACTCCTGCCTTAATCCTGGTTCATTCCTGCCTGATTCCTGCCCTGCTCCTGCCTTAGTCCTGCCTTACTCCTGTCTTAATCCTGCTTTACTCCTGTTTTACTCCTGGCTTACTCCTGCCTTATTCTTGCACAGTCCCACCCAGGAGTGTGTTTCCTGCTGTGAAGGATCCCACCAATGTGCAGATCCCACCAATGCAGTGTTTGCTGTGCTGCAGGCGCTCAGGATGGCCAAGGGGCAGCTGGGCAGTGCCCAGTGTAATGCTGGTGTGAATTAATTAATCACCCTGAGTTAATTAATTCCCCTTTTGTCCCCCCAGGAATGTGTTTCCTGCTGTGAAGGAACAATCTGCAATGTGCAGATCCCACCAATGCAGTGTTTGCTGTGCTGCAGGCGCGCACGACGGCCAAGGGGCAGCTGGGCAGTGCCCAGCCTGGCTCTGCTGGTGTGAATTAATTAATCACCCTGAGTTAATTAATCACCCCGAGTTAATTAATTATTCTCTTCTGCTCCCAGGAGTGCGTTTCCTGCTGTGAAGGCATGATCTGCAACGTGGAGCTCCCCACCAACGCCACCAACGCCGTGTTTGCCGTGCTGCAGGCGCGCCGGGCGGGGGGCGGCCGGGCCCTGCCCAGCCCGGCCCTGCTGGTGGCCCTGCCGGTGACAGCGGTGACACTGGCACTGTCCTGACCCAGCAGCCTCGGACAGAGCTGCTGGCACTGTCCCCAAGCCTCCAGGAGCTCCAGGGAGAAGCCACGGATGTTCCTCCAGCGGAAAGGCGCGTCCTGAACTCCGCGGATATTCCAGCGTTGGAAACCCACCCCACAAAAATCCCCCTGCTGGGCTGGCTGGGGCTCAAGTTTTCATCTCCTGTTTTCTGAGGAAAATGCACATTTTCTCGGTGTTTTGGACGGAACTGTGGCAACCACAGTCAAAAGGAGCTTGGGATGGATGATGTGGGAAGGTGGAAACTGGATTTAAACCTTCTATGTGCAGAAACGACACAGAGTTTTTGTCTTAGCAAAATGTGTTTGAGCATTTCTTGATTTCATAGAGAACACCTCTGGTTTTCGTAGAGGTTGGGGGTTTTTTTCTGCTTGATCACAGCTCTCATATATTCTGGCCATAATACAAAATTAAGTCTTTTATTTCTGTAAAATGTCTCCTCCTCCCATTTTAAAGCGAAAAATCCTGTTGGAGCATCCAGAGCAGAATTCCTGATCTTCCAGACGTAAGGGATTGTTTCCTTGCAATTGAGTCTCACCTCAGAATATCACAAAAATATCATTTTTGTGATAACTGGGATATCACGACTTTGAAATCACAGCTACTCTCAAGCAGCTTCATTATCCTAAAAATTCCTGGTGGGCACTTGGAATAAATAAGAGATTCACTCTTGATTTGCACAGGTTTTTCCCCGAAATATTATTTTCCTGATGGATGTTTTCAGGAAGGATGGGTCACTTAAACTGACTCAAAAAACAAATTTGGAACCATTCCCTAAAAAATTCAAGTAACTACAAATTTGGCTTCTTTTACATCAATATTGTCTTAATCATTTGCTGGTTTATGTCACTAATTATATTTAGCTGTAAAAAAGATTCTGAAATATTTCCAGGCTTGTTGACATTCCAGAATTTCCTCCAAAATATTCTTAGAAAGCAAGTTTTAATCATTTGGATCTGCTATTGCAAATTTGGGATTATTTTAATGGGCAGTTGAATATGCAAATGTTAATGCAAGGCACAAAGAGGCACTTGGTAGAAAAAATAGGGAATTTTAGAGGGAATATCAAATTTTCCCTTTGCTTCATATTTTTTTAATGGAAAACCCTGCTTGGATTTGATGTTAAATGCTAATTTTGTAAGAAAAAGGCATTAAAATTCACCATATTTTTGGCATGTTTTGTACAGAAATCTGACCTTAACTTCTGGCAGAATTTTTACATTAAATATTTCCAGGTATCAGCTGAATTTTCTCTTCAGGTCTCTGTCTGAAGAACTTTAAAAAGTATTATTGGGTTGGATAAAACCAATTTTCAGTGATGTCTTTATGGCAATCTGGGTTCAGATGTTGTAATTTAAATTCCAGATGTTGTAATTTAAATATACTCAACTTCTCATGTAATAAAACCACTTTCCAGTGATTTTTTAATCTCAGTTTGGGTGCAGATGTTGTGATTTAAATTACAGATGTTGCAATTTAAATATATTCAACTTTTCATTTGATAAAACCAATTTCCAGTGATGTTTTTATCTCAGTTTGGGTTCACAGATGTAATTGAAATATGTTCCAGTTTTCATTTGATGAAACCAATTTTCTGTGATGTTTTTATTTCAGTTTGGGTTCACAGATGTTGTAATTTAAATATATTCTCCCCAAAACTTTGGGAATGACATTTCTGTAAATCCATAAATTTTTGAAGCTGAAAATAATTCAGAAATAATGGTAAATCCACCCACTTGTGCAGATAAATGCATTTTTTATGATATAAACGTGTGTAATATGATTTTTATTTGCATTGCACTGGACAGCCTACAGTAGGTTTATTTTTAAATCTTAAATCCTGCTAAATTCTTCATTATTCAGTGTTTGGATGTTTTCTTATTGCTTTGTAACTGCTTTCAACCTTCTCCAGAAATGGCACTTTTAATAAAAAATATTCAAATCTTTTTTTGGTGGAGAACGTTTTTGCTGACAAATATTCCTTGGTAAAATCTTAATTTTAATTAAATTCTGCCCTGACTTCAAATAGTTTCAATTTCATCTTCTTTGCTGTATCCCAGCAATATTTTGGGAATATTTGCCCTCCTTTTTTGAGGGTAGTTTATCCTGTTAGAGACACAGTCAGAAATTAAAGATAAAATAAAAGGAATGGGATTTTTTTTGACCAGGAAATCAATTTTAGGCTTGCAGGGTCTCAAAGTTTTACAAATCCAAGTTTCATAGTTTGTCTAATCCATATTTAAAAATTTGACAAATCCAGGTTTAAATGTTTGACTAATCCAGGTCTAAAAAATTTTGGCTAATCCAAGTTTAAAATTTTGACTAATTGAGGTTTAAAAGTTTGGCTAATTCAAATTTAAAAATTTGACTAATCCAGATGTAAAAGTTTGGCTATTCCAAGTTTAAAAGTTTTACTAACCCAGATTTAAAAGTTTTACAAATCCAAGTTTAAAGGTTTGACAAATTCAGGTTTGAAAGTTTTACAAATCCAAGTTTAAACATTTGGCTAATCCAGGTTTGAAAATTTGACCAATCCAAGTTTAAAAGTTTGGCTAATCCAGATCTAAATATTTTACAAATCCAAGTTTAAGAGTTGGACAAATCCAAGTTTAAAAGTTTGACTAAACCAGGTTTGAAAATTTGACAAACCCACGTTTAAAAATTCGGCTGATCCAGGTTTAAAAGTTTGGCTCATCCAGATATAAAAGTTTGACAAATCCAAATTTAGAAGTTTGACTAATTCATGTCTAAAATTTGACTAATTCATGTCTAAAAATTTGACTAATTCAGGTCTGAAAGTTTGGCTGATCCAGGTTTGAAAATTTGACAAATCCAAGTTTAAAAGTTTGGCTGATCCAGGTTTGAAAATTTGACAAATCCGGGTTAAAGAGTTTGACAAATCCAGGTTGGAAAATCTGACAAATCCAGGTTTAAAAGTTTGACCAGTCCAAATTCAAAGTTTGACACCTCCAGGTTTAAAGTCTGCCTAATCCAGGTTTAAAGTTTCTCTTGAGTGACTCCAGCCCTAAATGTCAAATCTGAGCCCTGCCAGAGGCTCCAGCTGAGTGACACTGACTCAGAATTTATTCCAGTCTGGAATTTATTCCTTTCTGGAATTTATTCCTTTCTGGGGTGAATTATTTTTAATAAATAATCGCTGCAGTCACATCAAACCTGGCTCCTGACACTCAGCAATTCCACTTTTCTTCGCGGCGAAGAAAATATTTCTATTAATAGCTCCTAATGACTGAGGGCTCTAAATCACAGCTGGAATGTTCAGTCCTAAAACTGAAACCTTTCACAACAAGAACATCCAAAAATACCACAGACCATAAAATCCCAGAGTGGGTTGGGTTGGAGGGACCTTAAAGCCCAGTTTATTTCACCCTTTCCAAGGCAGGGACACCTTCCACAATCCCCAAAAATTTATTAATTTGAAGTAAAATATTCAGGAATTTTAAAATATTATTCCTATTCTAACTTGGGTTAGGCCAAACCATCAGGTTTTTCTGCCTCCAGCAGCTCTGTTTCAATTTTATTTAAATTTCCAAAAGTTCCTGAGATCTCCCCTAAGAGTTCCTGAAAAGTTTTGGGTTCAGCTGAAATGTCACCACCAAAGACCTTTGTAATTTAATTTCATGGTCTTTATATCTTTAATTCAAATATTTTATTTTCTTATTTTTAATTCAAGTGTTCTATTTTCTAATAATCCATTTTCTTAATACCACTTTGTATTAAACTTCTTTCAGGCCAGACAGAATTTTAAAAAAATCTCCAGAAAAATACTTGATTCACATTTTTGCATCAGAAATTGGTGTCGGCCTGTAAATTAAACTTGAAAGGTCTGTGGGCTTTAAAGAACTGAAATAGATTTTTTTTTTAATGGGAAGAGGGAAGATTATTTTTTTTGCACATCCCATTTTGGGATCTGAGTTTGCACATCTCAATTAAAGATCTGGGTTTGCACATCCCAGTTTGGGATCTGGTTTTGTACATCCCAATTTGAGGTCTGGGTTTGCCCATCCCAGTTTAGTATCTGAGTTTGCCCATCTCAGTTTGGGATCTGGGTTTGAAGGTCCCAGTTTAGGATCTGGCTTTGCCCATCCCAGTTTGGGATCTGAGTTTGCACATCCCAGTTTGGATCTGAATTTGCATATCCCAGTTTGGATCTGAGTTTTTCCATCCCAAATTGGGATCTGAGTTTTTCCATCCCAGTTTGGGATCTAAGTTTGCACATCTCAGTTTGGGATCTGAATTTGCATATCCCAGTTTGGATCTGAGTTGTTCCATCCCAGTTTGGGATCTAAGTTGTTCCATCCCAGTTTGGATCTGGATTTTCACATCCCAATCTGGGATCAGAGTTTTCCCCATCCCAGTTTAGGATCTGGCTTTCCCCATCCCAGTTCCTCTGCCCTCAGAGGAGCACAGAGTGCAGCTGGAGCTGCTTCCAGAGCCACTTTAATTCCAGAAAACCTTTCTGCAGTGGGATTGCTGCTCTGCAGCTGAGCTGGCCCTGCAGGACAATCCCCACCCGTCCCAGCCCACCCAGAGCTGCCTCCCCCCCAGCCCCTGTGGGATTCCAGAGCTCCCTCTGTGACCTGGCTGCT
>JAODHX010000446.1:35725402-35740024 GCA_027576295.1 Cossypha polioptera
GAGGATGGGCTGTGGAAAGATAAAGATGATTGCCCCAGCTGGTTTAAAGATGGCCCATTAGCAGGAGATATCTCCCACAGAGATAAGGGTCACTGCCACACCTGGTTTAACAGATGGGGATAGGATACAGACTTTTGGGCACATTCTACATTTACATTGTAACCTGGGACACTCTGAAATCCCTGCAGGGATGGGAACTCCACTCCTGGGTCACTGACACTGAATTTGTGTAATGGGGGTGGTGTTTGTACTACTTAATTAGTGGTTTGTTTGAAGATTTTTTTTTGTTTTGTTTTTAATTCAGAGTTAGGATTAAAAAATACACAAAGGAAACTAATTTTTTCATGTTTGGGCTTGGTTGTTTATTAAATTGTATTTAAAGTACAGGAAGTTCAGTAACACTTCTAGCCATCAGCTAGAAGTGAGCAAAATGGAGAGAGATCCAGCTGCTAAAGGTCTCTTAAAGCTAAACAGTCCAATAGAGAAATAACACCTATATTATTTATACTTTTAACCTAAAAAACAAATTTTTGTTACTTTTAGTGCAGCACTGACTGTCCAACTAGAAACTACTGCCTGAAACCATGAAGAAGGAGGAAGAACATTGAAAGAGACACCACCCAAAATTCTCCATCTTGTCCTGTACCTATTACTACATTATAAAAACCTCAAATTAAAAACCCTTCACCGTGTGAAATTGCACACTTCTATTTAACTAAACACCCGTGATTTTAACTTCATTAACTCAATTTTGGAAGCTTCTCCAAGGCCTCAAATAAAAAAACAATATTCTCCAAAAAATCAATACCAAAAACCAAAAAAACCCTCAAAAACCCCAAGTTTCTAAAATCCAACAAATTTGTATCCCAGGGACTCTCTGCTCATCCCAAAAAATGCAGGGAGAAAACACAGCTGGGTTTTCAGAGCTCTGCCCCAGTCAGTTCTCACCACGAGAGTGAAATAACTGCATCAAATCTGCCCAGGCCAGCTTTGCCTTCCAATTCCCCAAGTTTATCTCATCCTCTCTCATAAAGATTCCTTTTCAGCCAGCTTGGGAGCAGCTGAAAGGAAAATGAAGGAAACAAAGATGGGATCTTGGAGTGACATCTCTTAATGAGACCTCTGAGGCTCTCCAACTTTCTCATTAACTCACAGACATCCCAAATTGCACAAGGATTTTCTCCCCCAGCCCATAAATAGTCTGTGCTTAGGGTCCCCCCACTTTGTCTCCATTTTCTTGGCTTCTTCCCAAAGCTGCTTCTTTTGGCAGGCTGGAGCTGATGGGAATGATCTTGTAGGAAGAACAAAGTGCATTTTTGATCCAAAGGAAATAATAAATCTGCTGTGGGCTTTCAAAGCCAGCTGACATCATCAGCCAGGGAGGTTTTTTATGGATTTTGGGAATGTAGGAAGAACACAGGTGTCAGTTTGGACCAGTCACATCTTAACTCTAAAGATGTGCAATGATTTCCCAATGGATTTTCCTCTTTCTGTCTTTATTTTGTTTATTTTTTAAATTAAGCTAAAAAAAATTGATGGAATTTAATTATAGGGAAAAAATAGAGATTTTTTTTTTTTTCCCCCACAGATTTCCAGGATGGTTTGGGGTGGAAGGGAAGTTAAAGCTGATCCCATTCTACCCCTGCCATGGGCAGGGACACTTTCCACTGTCCCAGGGCTCTCCAAGCCTGGCCTTGGACACTTCCAGGGATGGAACATCCCCAGCTGTGCTTGAGGATAAATGAATTTAATGCTGGAGTCCTTCAATTCCAGGTGGGAAGAGGAAAAACAGCAAGAAATCCTCAAAAGTTGTCCAAAACTCCTTAGGATCTCTCTGATGTTTATATTTTTCTGCCAATCTGAGAGGAAGAGTGACTGGAATACAGAACCATGGGCTTCATTCCCAGTTTTCCACCAGAAATTCCACAAAGTCTCCAACCCCACCTCTCCTTAGGCTCCTGATTAGTTTTTCACTCTAGGAATTCACATCCTGGTGCTCCTGGCAGATAATCAGAGGCAAACTTTCATTCCTGTCGTTTGTCTCCCTTCTTCAGCAAAAAAAAATAAGATTGTGGGAAAAAATTAACTCCTTTTTTACACCATTAATTATCTTATTTTTTATTCTTTATTGCATGCTTTTTCCAGCTGATCCAGAAGTGTTCCTTCTCTGGAGCATTTTCCATCCAGCAAAAAGTCTCACAGCTGGAGTTTCTACACTCAGTCCCTGCCTCTGGAATTTTCTTCCTGGCCCAGGAAATCCTGGCAGAGCAGGAAAAACACCCACATTAAAAGTGGAGTTTAGAAATTGTGAGGTGTTGTTCAAACAGACCACACACCTCCAAATCTCCAGCCCCATCCCTGAACATTTCCACATTCCCACATCTTCTTTGGGCAACCTGGAATTGTTTCTCCATGTTATGTTGCCCCTGCTGCCCTTGAAATATTCTGATTTTTCCCCTCCAACTTTCCTTCACCTGCCCATCTTTCTTCCCTTGAATATTCCATTTTTTTTTTTTTTTTTTTTTTTAATAAATTGAACCAGAGAAGTGTTAAGTTTTGGTCTCTCACAGTTTTTCTCACAGGGATGTCCAAGAGGAATTGTATTTGGGAATTATCATTGATGGAATTTAATTATAGGGAAAAAAATAGGGATATTTATTTTATTTTCTGAATATGTGTGATGTGCTGAATTCCTCTTATTTTTGCTGGTTGAGGTGTTAAACTAGATGGAATTAGAATTCATAATTATCAATTTTTTTCTCTCTATTCAAATGATTCTTAAACCAGGAAGCCTGAAGTGAAATGAGGGAGACAGGAATTCCCAGTTTATCCCGTTCTTCCTAAAACGGATTTAATAACGTGTTTCCAGTTTTACTGCTGGGAAAGTAATCAAATGCTGGAAACCACGGATTTTTCCTTTTATTCCTTCTGCAGGACTGGAAAATTCAGTCTTGAAGCTGCTCCTTCTGGCTCTGAGTATCTGTTGGAGGTTATTAAACGTTGTTAATTATGTCACTAATTCCAGGTGAAACCCAGGGCTGTTGGGGCATGCAGGAACCTCAACCCCACGTTGGCAATTTCCCTGTAAAACACCAAAAACTTGGGATTCATCTCCAAGGGGTGTTGGAATCTCCTCCCAGAGGATTCCATTTGGTGGGATTTTGGTGGAGCTCCAAGTGTCCAAACTCAGTGTTTTAATGGTGTTCCTTGGATGCGAATTTTAATATTTTGGTGTTGATTTTGGGCTTTGTCTCGCAGGCACTGCTGGGTCTTGGTGATGATCCCTGGGGTCAGCACACAAACACCTCAGTTCCTGAGGTCTGGAGGGATTAGGGGACACCTGGAGGGTCATAATTTGGGAAAACTCAGGATACAGCTCTGGGATTTCTGGGACCCCAGAAATATCCATCCTCTTATCCACCAAATCCTCCTCCAACACCCAGCCCCAGTTCTACCAACCCAAAGGAGATTTGTCCTCCAAAATCTTGGTCTAAATCCAAAAATTAATCCCTCTTCAGGGATTACCTGCAATAACCAAACTGTTTTTCCAGAAATACCAAATGCTGGATGCTCTTTGCTTCAGCAAAGGTTTAAATGGGATTAAAACTGGCAGAAGGCTTTAAAAAAAAAAAAGATACAGCAAAATTTCATTCAGTCAGACAAGTTTTATTTGATGCTGATAGTGGAGAGCTATAAATAGGAATAATAAGTTATACTTAACAGCAGAATTACTGATGTGAGACAGATAAAGCCCAGCTTTGTGCTAGACTAGACTAGGTCTGGTGAACACAGAGAATTAAATTATTGCAGTCCCAGTTTAGCTCTTTCCCCAGTGTTCATGGGGAATTTGAGGAATCCTTTCCAGCAGCTGATTGTGCTAAAAAAATCAGCTTTCATCTCCCTCAGCCATGAGCTGAGCATTCATGAACCATGAATAAAATGAATAAAAGCCATTGAGAGCTGGCCCAGGAGCCAAGGGCTGAGCTGAGACCCTGTGAGACACTGATGGGGCTCATTCCTGGCCAATTAGGGAGCGTCTGAAGAGGTGTGAAAATCAAAATCTATTTTTGCTGAGTGCCCAAAGGCAGAGCCACAGCCCTCAAAGCCATCCCTGTCCCTGAGCAGAAGGAAAACCTCAGGATTTGTTATCAGCAGAGCTGGAGTTGCCCTCTCTGAGCACAAATTCTTCCATGCAATATTTTAAATTAATAATTATTGTTAATAACTGGCTTCTGATGCCCCAGAATTACCCAGTTTGGCTTGGCTTGAGACATCCCAGCATTTCCTGGGTAATTCTGCCCCAAATATCCCAAATCAGGGCTCAGGCTCAGCACAAGGGGCCTGGCTGATCTTTCCCAAAGAATCATCCATTTTTTTTTAATTTTTTTTTTATTTATTTTTTTTAATGCCTGACATCAATCACTCCTTTAATCCTCACCCCTGCACGGGAGTCTTAAAAAGCCTCCCAGTTTCTCTCCTGACTGACGTGGTTTTACGAGTTATTTTCACAATGGGGTTTCACACAAAGGTTGGAAATCTCTCTGTGCATGCACACACAGGCAGGGAGGGGCTCACCCTGTGGATCCTGATGGAATAAATTGATTCATCTAAACCCCTTCTCAACGAGGCATTTTGACCTCCTAATCTCCCTGCAGGAACACAAGGCTTTTGTAGCCTTCCCCAAGACTTACAGCCCTTCTAATCCTGATTCTGGGCCGGGATTTTCTTGATTTCTGTCAAACTTTTCATCTTCCTGATGCTGTCCCAGAGCCTGGCTGCTCCTTTTCTCTTCTTGTTTTGTTAGGATTGATTGGTGGGGATGATTCACAGGCTCTGAGAGCAGCAGGCAGATTGTTCTGATCTGTTCACGGGCTCTGTGGGGATAAATATGGGAATAATTAGGGTGTGTTATTAAATCCCATGTGTCAGGTGAGGGTTTTGGGTCTGATGGATGATTTGAGCTGAGTCAGGAAGGGTGTCCACCCTCTGTTAGCAATGCTCAGGGTCTGTTCCACTCTTCTAATCTCTAAAGGGAGATTTCTTTCTCTGCCCATCTATTTTTGGCCACCTCCCTCTGTAGGGAACCACTGAATATTTGCTGTGCCTCAGCCACTTCTGCAGCTGCCACCTGATAAAACCCAGGGAGTGCTTCCTTTAACTGAAAGAGGGGAGGTTAAATGGGATTTTAGGAATTAATCCTTCCCTGTGAGAAGGGGTGAGGCCCTGGCACAGGGTGCCCAGAGCAGCTGTGGATCTCCTGGATCCTGGCAGTGCCCAAGACAGGCTGGAATAACCTGGGATAGTGGGAGGTGTCCCTGCCCATGGCAGGGATGGGATGAGATTTAAGGTCTCTTCCAACCCAACCCAGTCTGGATCCTGGAATTCCTGGCCCAAGCAATGCCCTGTCCCTTTTTTGGGCTGCCATGGCTTCTTTCCCCCACGGAATTCCCAGCTCCTCTCCATCCCAGCCTCCACACCCAGCCCTGACTCAGCCCTGACACCCAGATCTGCCTCCCAGATCTCCTGCCTGAGCAGTCCAGGGTCCAGAGCCAGCCCAAGGACAGGGGTCACTCCCTGCCCACACACAGATTTATCCCTCCCTCCCTTAAAGCTTTTCCCAAACTTTATCCATTGCCTGTTCTCCTAGGCCCCCTTTCAGTAATTGTTTCAAGTTCTCCTCCAGCTTTTATCTAAATTTTCTGATACAGTGGTCTGAGGAGGTCACTCCTTGACCTTGACTCAGTGCTCAATTCTACAGCATTTTTCATACAACAGCCTAAGAAATTTTTAAAATTAATATTTATGCTTTAGTAACCCTGGGAGAAAAACACAGACAGCTCTGAGATGCTGTGTAGGTAAATATAAGTGATGAATTCCAGATTTGGATCGGACTTTGCAGCTTTTTCTGGGGTGATCAACATTTATAAGCAACTTTTAGGAAAAGGTTCTTCCTCCAGAAGGTTTTGGGGCACTGGAACTGCTCCCCAGGGAATGGGCACAGCTGCCAGAGCTCCAGGAATGTTTGGACAACGCTCTCAGGAAGGATTTTTGGAGTATCCTGTGCAGAGCCAGGGGCTGGACTGGATGATCCTTGTGGATCCCTTCCAGCTCAGGGTGTTTTGGGATTATAAATGGAATTATGCAGAGGAGAGGACGCGTGGCAGCGCTCAAAACCCAGAGGTCAGGAGCGTCCCAGGGAGGCTCCCTTCTGGAATTGCTCTTGCCATCAGCACTGGAAGAGGAAACAGGAGCAGGAAAAACCAGTGGAGCCCCTGATTTGTGTGCTGGGAGTGAGGGTGGCAGTGGGAGAGAGCTGGTGGAGCTTCTCCCAGGAGCATTCCTGTTTCCTGAGCAGCTTTCAGCTGGCAGCCAGCGCTGATTCCACAGTCAGGCTTTTTTTGTGAATTGCTGCTTAGGCTGCTTTGAATATTTTCTGTTTTGAATACTTCCTGTTTTGAATACTTTCTCTTTTGAATATTTTCTGTTTTGAATACTTTCTCTTTTGAATGCTTTCTGTTTCGAATATTTTCTGCATGACTAATTAATGTCCCGAAATGAATGAAGCCGTGCTGTTAAACTTCAGCCCGTGTGTACAAACATCCCTTCTCCAGTGTTTTATCTCGGAATTCTCAGCGAGGGGGCATCGCCTGTTATCTAAAAGCCACTTAGCCGAGCTGAGATGTGATGTCACGGTCTGGAAATACGTGGGGATTTTTTTTTTGGTTTGTTTTTTTTGTTTTTTTTGAGCTCAGCCTGCCGAGACACAGACGTGACTTCGGTGTGATATAAACCTCATTAGCGTCCTTAAAACCTGCGAGCAGCAGAGATAACAAACCCCGCTGGAAGCTGGCAGGAGATGAAACCCCGCAGCCTCGCTGCAGCCCGAGTTTTGCTGGGGTTGAGCTTTCTGGAAGGCTGAGCTGGGATCAGCCGGTGATTCAGCGCCGGGGAGACGCTCCCGGCTGGAGCAGGGAGCCTGAACTCGGGAAAAGCAGCATCAGAAAAACGGGAATAAGGTAAATCCCGCAGCCTGGAATGTTTGTGGGTCACTCCTGGATGGTGTTCGCAGGATTCCTCTCCTTCTTGGCTGCTGATTCTCTGCGCTTTTGAACTCATCCTTTGCTATCCATGGATTTGTTTTTATTTTCCCCTCGGAACAAAGACGAGCAGGATAACCCGCTGATTGTTTGATCCGTCCACACCAGCCCGGAAAAACGCAGCATCTCGTTTTTAATGAAGCACCAAGGAAAGCTGGAGCTCAGCACAATTCCCTGCCCGCCGGAGATCCTAATCTCGCCTTCCCGGCAGGGCAGAGCGGGCACTGCCGCTCCATGAGCCGGTCCTGGAAGGGACAAGAGCCCAGCCTGCGTCCCTGGATCCCGCATTCCCCGCTCCAACATTCCCGGATCGCGCATTCCCGGCTCCAACATTCCCGGATCCCACATCCCTGGATCCCGCATTCTCGGCTCCAGCATTCCTGCATCCCGCATTCCTGGCTCCAACATTCTCGGATCCCGCATCCCTGGATCCCCCATTCCTGGATCCCCCATTCCTGGATCCCGCATCCCTGGATCGATCCGGCATTCCCGGATCCCGCATTCCCGGATCCCAAATCCCCGGCTCTCACATTCCTGGATCTCGCATCCCCGGATCCTGAATTCCCGGATCCCGCATCCCCTGATACCGAATTCTCGGATCCCACATTCCCGGATCCCGCATTCTCGGCTCCCGCATTCCCAGATCCCAAATCCCCGGCTCTCATATTCCCGGATCCCGCATTCTCGGATCCCGCACTCCCGGATCCCGCATCCCTAGATCTTGAATTCTCGTCTCTCACATCCCCAGATCCCGCACTCCCGGATCCCGCATCCCCGAATCCCAGATCCCCAGATCCCGCACTCCCGGATCCCGCATCCCCGGATCCTGAATTCCCGGATCCCAAATCCCCGGATCCCGCACTCCCAGATCCCGCACTCCTAGATCCCGCATTCCCGGATCCCGAATCCCCGGATCCCGCACTCCCAGATCCCGCACTCCCGGATCCCTCATTCCCAGATCCCGCATCCTCGGATCCCACATTCCCGTATCCCAAATCCACGGATCCCGCATCCCCGAATCCCGCATCCCCGGATCCCAAATCCCCGGATCCCGCATCCCCGGATCCCACATTCCCGGATCCCACATTCCCGGATCCCGCATCCTCGGATCCCGCACTCCCAGATCCCGCATCCCCGGATCCCGCATTCCCGGATCCCAAATCCCCGGCTCCCGCATTCCCGGCTCCCGCACTCCCAGATCCCGCATTCCCGGATCCCGCACTCCCAGATCCCGCACTCCCAGATCCCGCATTCCCGGATCCCGCATTCCCGGCTCCCGCACTCCCAGATCCCGCATTCCCGGATCCCGAATTCCCAGATCCCGCATCCCCGGATTCCGCATCCCCGGATCCCGCATTCCCGGCTCCCGGGCTGCCCCGGCCGCCGAGGGAGCGATGGAAAATCCCTGAGCCAGCGGCTGGAAAATCCGTGTGGCAAAGGTACGTCCCTGTCTCTATTTAACCCCCCAACCCCCTTCTTTCTACCCCTCTTCCCTATTGTTTTCCCTATTGTTTTCTCTGTTGTTCTCTTTATTGTTTTCCTTATTGTTTTCTCTATTGTTACGGCGAAAAAAGCGATTTTTTTTTTCCAAGTCGAGAAGTCGCTCGGGTTGACACGTGCTTGGCAAAACAAACCCGTGCCTGTGTGGGGTTAAAAGGAAATGTTCCTTTTCCCTTCATTTTCCCTTCGTTTTCCTTCGTTCAACCCCGGCTCGGGGTCCAGCTGGATTTGGGGACTCCTCGCTCCGCTCCAGAACCGGCCCCGCGTTTGCTGCAGGGGTTTTCCCGTGTTTGGAACCCACCCTTTCCTTCCAAACACCCCCCGAAATTCCCTTTTTTTTGGGGTAGCATCCACAGGAGAGCGTTGTCCGGGTGTTTTTGGCTGCGGGAGGGGATGGAGGCGCTCCCGGCGCTGGTCCTGCCCCGCTCCCCAGCGGGGCTCTGGGGTTTGGCAGCAGGCTGCCACTGTGAGCAGCATTATTCTTATTTATTTTTTTTTATTTTTTTTCTGAGAGCCTGTTTATGGAAATGGGGCTCTTCACAAGTTGCATTCCGAGCAAAGCGAAGGGAATAATTATATTTGTTGGGAGTGAAAGAGAACCACGCTGCTGCTGCTTCCTCCTCTTCTTCCCTGTTAATTAAAAAACGCTGCTCTCTAAAAAATCACGGAATATTTTGGTTTGGAAGGGATGTTAAAGCTCATCCCATTCCACTGGTTGCTCCAAGCTCCATCCAGCCTAGCTTTGGATTGAATTAAATTAAAAATTAAATTAATTTCATAGATAAATACTTGTGCTTCCAGTTGTAGCCAGTGTATGTGCTCTTTCCTGTTAAAGTGGAGGGAATATTACCAATTCCTTAATAATTATTGAATTCTATTCCTGAACATCACTTGCCAACACAGTGAGCTGGATAATTCTTTTCTATACCCACATAATTTCTCCTATATTTTGGAAATTTTTACTTGGCAATGGACAGATTGTGGGAGTCCCTGCAGGAATATTCATTGTTTGTAATCCACATTGGTTGATTTTTCCAATGTCAGGAGCCCAGGCTGTGGTTCATTTTTTAAAAATCACTTCAAGATTCATTTTCAGGCCACACCAGCTGCTGGGCTGATGGATTGGGAACTTCCAGTGGGCAGAGCTGGCACAATAAATGAACTTTCTACATAAAAAAAATTAATTATTCTGTTGCTTCAGAGAGCTTGTTCTGTGGGAATTGTTGCAAAGCACAGAAATCCCAGTGGGAAGTGGGTGTGAGCATTAACACACCTTTAGAACCCCCTCTGCTGGATTTTTCCCTCTTTATTGCTGTGGAAAAGCCTTTTTGCACTGAGATGGGAGGACCTGGCTGGCTCTGGTGGTGTCAGGAGGTCAGGCTGGCTCCTCATCCCCCTCCAGCCTGGTGGGATCCCCTGGATTTCAGAGCTCTGCATTATTTTCCTGCTGTGGAAACTCACTGATGCTCTTCCCTCTGCAACCAGGGCTGGGAGCAGCACAGGAAAACACAAATTTTGATATTTTTGCTTGGCTGTGGTCAGTGGTGAGCTTGCAGCTCTGCGAGGGATGAGATTTCTCCACCAGATCCGCGTTTTCTCGGCGGCGGAACGATCAGGAAACAAATCCTCAGTCAGACAAACAATCCCAAAATGATTTAGCTCATTAGGACTGCTGGGATAGAATGATTCCCAAAATCCACTCATTAGGACTGCTGGGCTAAAATGATTCCAAATATCCACTGATGAGTTATGCAAACACCAAGGCCAGGGTTTAACCAGGCTTGGCCTCGGGTCTAACCCCAGGAGGTGCCAGCAGGGAGGCAATCCAACCCTTCCCATTCCCACTGGATTATTTTTTTTTAGGCCAGTGCTGACATAAAAACATCTGAAAAGTCCTGCTGGCTGTGTTACAGTGGGAGACTTGTTCTCTGTAAATCTAAAACTTTATTTATGCGTCAGCGATCCGCCGGTTTCATTCTTCGCCGCTCGCGTGTCTGATCTCGAGGCTGATTTCCTGCCACTCTCTGGTGTAAAAGTAAAGGATAAATTACAACAGAGCTGGGAAATGGAATAAATTATTTCCTTTCAGCTCTGCTCATCAGCAGGATCGGGGTTTTCCAATGGAAACCCAAGTTGCATCCCACGATTTTGTTGATCGATCCGGTTTCTCACGGCCTGGATGAATAAAGGGATTTAAGGAGTGCTAAAAAGTGATGCTGGGCATCCCTCAGGATGATTTTTAGGACCTGAGGGCAGGAAGTTGTGACCCCCCTCCTTTCCCAGCCCCGTGCTGCTCCTCATGTCTGTCAGATTGATGTGATGGAACGGGCAGGGCGCGTCCCTGGGGTCAAGGGATCCAAGGGCCGAGCTCAGCCCTGGGGAGCTCTGGAAGTGTCTGCTGATGGTCTGGCTCCATAAACCTCACCCAGTGAGACCTGTTTAGTGAAAATGAACTCATTTAGCTCGAAAACAAACTGTTATTTCAGCCCTGGGGCGGCTGACGTGGGCCCTGGGTGGAAGGTGCCGTGTCTGATTGGGATCTGCCTTTGGAACGAGATCTTGGCTCGCTGGGAGCACAAGGAGGAGGTGGCAAGGTAGGATTTCTGCTGGCTCTGTGCCACCCTGGAGAGATTTATACCTCAGACAATCCCTCCTTGTGGTGTAATGGGAGAGGAAGTGCAAAAGTACAAATAAATTATACCACCACTTTTCAAAAATTATTTTGAATTCCACGTATTTTTGGGGGGTTTTTGTAGTTTGGATGACACGACTTGCTGGGAATCCATCTTTTTTTTCCCTACAAAGTGAATAATTCTTTTTTTTTTTTTTCCTGCCCTAGACCCATTTTCCTCTTGTGAGTTTTCTGTGTTCTTTGTGGCGTGGTGTGACCTACTCAGAGAGGAGCAGAGTCCTTATCCCTCCGGGGCCATGTGTTCCCAGAAATAATCATGGTTTTCCATCAGGGCTGCTCTTTGGGCTCTTCCCCCTCCACTTTGTTGTCCCTGCTTGGGTTTTTATAAATCTGCCGTGGAAATTTTCTGTGGTTCACAGGAGAAATGTGTGTCTGGAGGCAGGACTCCTTCCCCCATCAACAATAAATAATTGTTAACCCCATAAATGTCTATTTTGGACATCTGCACACCCAATAAACCCACAGTTTATCCCTTGGCACGTGTTAAAACGGGGGAAAATTCAGGATAAACAGCCATTTGTTCATTGCTCAGTTGTGCCTACGTGATCCTCAGTTCAGCCCCTCTGCAGTGATTCCCTGTGAATCCACAATATTCCCATTTATCAGCAGGGCCAGGGCAGGGAGTTAAGACTGGGGCTCTCTCCCAAGGGATGCTGCAGATGCACTCAGCAGGAGCTGAGCCTCCTCCCAGGGCTTGGCTTTGCTGGAAAACTCTGGAAATCCTTCGTGGAAGCCTCAAAGTTGGGATGGATTTGGGATGATGACATAAAATATCCCTCCTGCTGCTCCATCGGTGTGTATTCCTGAGTGAGCTCTCCCAGGGGCTTCCTAATTTTATGTGAATTGCTAAATATTCTATATAAGCTGCTAAATGTTTTATATAAGCCACTAAATATTCTGTATCAACTGCTGAACATTCTGCATGAGCTGCTAAATATGGTAGGAAAAGATGAGAGGAATGACCTCAATTATAATGAAAATTTTATCATGTTTTCCTTTTATGCCTTTTATTTGCTTAGTGCCAATTATTCCTGTACTTTATCAAATTCTGGCTGGGTTCTATTTCAATTTAAGGTGCTTTTTTTTTATTCTCTTCCTTTACAAGTGCCTTTAATAGAGTGACATAAATTCCTCTCGTGGAATTCTGGCTGCAATTATTTCCTCTCAGTCAGCCCTGAGCTTTTGTGTGTCTCTGCTTTCATCTCCTGAGCTGCTGTGCAGACAAATTATGATTCTCAGGCAGGTGCCTGGCTCACTGTGGGATGATCCCTGTGGATACTGCAGGGATTTGGCTGGAAAAATGGGAAGGGAAATATTTCAGCATCAGGCAGGTTGCAGAATTCCTGGGGTTTGTCCCTGCTAAGGGATGTGCTAAAAAAAAAAAAAACAAAAAAACGCAAAAAAATATAAAACCAGATTAACAGAGGAAATTATTGGGATTCAGGACTGGTTGGCAGTGCAGGGAATCAAATCACTCTGGAAAAGTAGAAGTCATGGAAAGAGAGTGTTTTCCTGGTGGGTTATATCCAGAAATGCTGAAGGCTGCACACTCCTAATCTTGCCTAATTTTGAGTTATTAAATGTGGGTTTTAAGTGCCCTGGGGTATTTTTAAAAAATGCTCCAAAATATTTTTTTTTTTCCACAAAAATTCTTGAAGTCCTGCTCTTAGTCTTAATTAATTAATTAATTAATTAACTTATTGATTATGTTCTCCTCCCCAGATAGTTGGAAATTTTTAACTCCAGCCCCTGTTTCCTTTCACTGTTCCCATTTATCCAGGCAGAAATTCCCAGCTGGAATCACCTTGCAGGGTGAGTCCAGTGTTTTCCAGCTCTGCTCCTGGAGTGCACTCGGGGTGATTTCAGCTCACTGTCCCTCTGTTCCACAAAATTCACACTCCTGTTACAAAAATCAGGAATTTTTGGGTCTGGCTGGTGGAAACAAGTTTATTTTTGGAGTTTAATCAGCTGTAGGATGGATTTTTAATGTAAATATTGTGTGTCTGGAGGAGAAGGTGGAGCTATGCTGTAAATATATGCCACAAAGTCACCTGAAAATGAGGTTGGTAGGAAGGAGAAGGACAATCAAACCAAAATATTCTTCATTAAACCCCTTTTTCTTTTTGCCAGCACCTGCAGATTTTAATTTATTTGTTGTTTCACGTCAACGAACACAACTTCTGAATAAATGCAGCAAATTCCCTCCGGCTACTCTTCAGATTTTATTTTTGAGGAATTGCATAAAACACTCAAAAAAACTTTTAAAAACCCACTTGTTAAAATTTATTAACAAAATAAATTTGGGCAGATGTGCCCAAATCAGCAGCCCTGGTGGGACAGGGAACAATGGCTCTTGTCCCCAGAAGAATGGGAGCCCTTGATGAAATATCAGCATCTGCTGCTCAAGTCATGGGGTCTCGTGGGTTTTCCTGGCCAGAATCCCAAGAGGCAGAGCTTTAATTCCACATCCCAAATATTGGTTTAATAGGGGCTGTGCACGTGCAGTTCATTTGGAGTTGATTTCTGTATTTGTATAAATGATATTTGTTCCAGTGTCCCCACATAAGGCTTGTGGTAAATCTAAATACATGAAATAAAAGAGATCATTTGAAATTTTAGTTTGTTTTTTTTTACATATTGCTCTGTTTTTTAATACTAATTTGGCCTATGCTGTTGTGTTATTATCTATATTTAAATATTTATTTCTATAGCTATACTTAAATATTTAATGGGATCTAATTTATTTTCACTCTGCTCGTATTTCGCACCTTTTATTTTCGCTTTTATTTTTAATATTTATTATTTTATTTTCACTCCATCTCCCAAGCTCTTTGTTTTTGTGCACAACCAGCCTTTCCCAACCCTTCAACATTTCACCAAAAGCAGTTTCTTTTCCTGGGATTCTCCCATTCATGTAACAAGATTCTAAAGCCAAACCAGTGCAGGGCTGGATTTGACGGAAATCCCTCCTCTCCTTCTTCCCAGACACACATTTGGGGCTAAACTGCTGAGGAAGCAGATGCCAGGCTGCAAATATTCAGAGTTAAAATCTCCTGAGATATTTTCCTGCTCTTAAGGAGCTTCCAGCCCTCTCCAGGAAGATCCACGGGGTGAGCGCGGGGTTGGGAATCCAGAGTTGGGATCCATCCAGAAATATCCACATTTTTGGAGTTTTGGGATGTCCACTGGGATTTCCTGGAGTTTTTTGTTTGTTTTTTTTTCCAAGGAGGTTATTTGGTGGATATGCTCTTTCCTTTTAAAGTGGAGGGAATATTACCAATTCCTTAATAATTATTGAATTCTATTCCTGAACATCACTTGCCAACACAGTGA
>JAODHX010000446.1:35784482-35800001 GCA_027576295.1 Cossypha polioptera
GCGGGGCTGGGATCGCTCATGGCGGGGTTGCCGTGTCCCTTCGGTGCTTGGCTCCTCAGGGCGCTGTGAGGGGAAGCGGCGATGGTGGCGGGGCCGGGGAGGTTCCTGTGGGATCGGCGGGGCCGGGACCGCTCATGGCGGGGCTGCCGTGTCCCCTCGGCGCTCCCCAGCCGGGCTTGCCCCGTGTGAGGCCGGTCAGTCTCGGCCGCGGTGCCGGCAGTACCCGCTCGGGGCTCCAGGGGGTGGGCACGGAGCGTCAGCCGCCTTCATCCCCTCCATCCCATCATTGCCACCAAAAAATGGGGAGGAAAAGGGGTTTTATTGAAAAGAATTGAGGGGTGAGGGGGTTTCCGGTAAGAAAAAGCGCAAAGTCGGGGGTTCGCCGGGTGTGGGGAGCATCAGCGGCGCTTCTGGTGCAAAACTCACTTCAGGGCAATACCTCAAATAACTTCTGCAAAATAATAATAAAAGTATTAAAAACCTTCTTCAATGGCTTCCTTCCCTGTTGTTTTTTGGGTTTTTTTTCGATGGAAAGGCTCCCCTGGGAGTGGTCACAACCCCAAGGATTAAAGCTCTTCTTTATCTTTTTTTTTCTCTTTTTTTTTTTTTTTTTCTTTTCTCATTTCTTTGCTGTCTGTTCCAAGCAGCGTTGCTGGTAAAGGAAAGGGAATTTTAATCTCTCCCAAATAAAAGTTTGGGCGTTCCTATCCCTCAGTGACTTTGCACAAGGCCTTGAATTTATTTTCCTTCCAAACCAGAGGTTTCTGGACATTTATTTTGCTTTGCCACTGGTTTATTAGCAGAAATTTATTAACATAAACCAGTGCCAGAGGTTTCCAGAGTTCAAAATCAGAGCAAGACATTGGGTGTGTGTCCATGGTAATAAAACTCAGCCTTACAGTGTCCTTATTGCATTTAATAAAGTTTTGGCTTTATTTTATTGGGATCAAGAGGAAATTGTGATATCCATTCCTAAACAATGTGATGTACTAAGCTATAATGCTGCAATTTTGATTTTTGGACTTTTTCATGAGAATATTTCCTCACTATTGGATGCCACTCAACTCTTTTATTAATTCAATGTTAGCACACTTAATTCTCATTTGCTTTTGAATTACATATTCATGTGGAATCTCTGAACTTCAGCAAAAAAAAAAAAGGGAGAAATTAAACTTTTAACTCTTTAGAGAATGTATTTTATGTCCTCTAATAGGAAGCACTCTGGATTAAATCCAGCCTGTATTGACTTGTCCTTAGGCAATCCCAATTTATCTCCTCTCCAGATACTCCAATCAATCCATGAGTTATCAGCCCCTGAAGTTTGTGGCCTGAATTCATAAAGATTCATTTCAATAAAGTTTCTATTCAAAGGAGACTGCGAAATCAAACGCTCCAATTACAGATTTATCAAATATTAATAAGGAAAAAAAAAATCTTTCAGATCTTTCAGATGCCAACATCCTTCTCCCCTGGTGTCAGGAAAGTAATTAGCAGCTGGCTTTGATTAAATTCTTCTCTCGGAGATTGCTGCTCTCAGTTTGAGGGAGAAATGCACAGGACAGGATTCCTGATTCCTCCTTTGAAAGGGAAAACCCACGTGGGTTCAGCTCAGGGAAATCCTCTGTGCCCAAACCTGCAGGTTTTTTTATTGCTCAGGTTTTGCTGTTGTTACTGAGATGTTTTTTTCCTCAGGCATCTCCAGCATGGAGAGGATGTGGAGCTGTTGGGGAATCCAGAGGAGACCATGGAGAGGAAAAGCTGAGAGAATTGGGATTGTCCAGCCTGGAAAAACCTCAGAGCCCTTTCCAGGCCCTCAAGGGGCTCCAGGAGAGCTGGAGAGGGACTGGGGACAGGGGAGGGAGGGACAGGACACAGGGAATGGGGGATGGATATTGGGAATTGGGAATTCCTGGCTGGGATGGAATTCCCAGAGCAGCTGTGGCTGCCCCTGGGTCCCTGGCAGTGTCCAAGGCCAGGCTGGAGCACCCTGGGACAGTGGAAGGTGTCCCTGCCCATGGCAGGGGTGGAATGGGATGAGCTCTAAGCTCCTTTCCAACCCAAACCATTCCATGACTCCAGGATTCTTCTCTCTTTCCTCTTGGCACCTTGCAGCACAGGGAAAAGCCTCAGGAACTTTGGAACTTTCCCAGTCACCACCACCCCTGTCTGAAAACTGAACTCCAGACCTCATCTGGGACTGTCCTTCCATGCCCAGACTTGCTGGATTCCTTGCTCTGGAAACAGAGGAGCCACAGGTGCCCTGAGAAGCTGCTTTGGTGCCCAAGACAAGCAGAAAATGAATTTTCAGCTGTTTCCTCTTCCAGGCACCCAGAGAAGCTGTGCAAACTCAATCCTTGGAGTCTTCAAAACTCTGGGATGAGATCCTGGAACTGGACAGAAAACCCCAAAACCAAACATCCTTAATGTGGGTAATTGCTGATTTGATTCCCAGTTCCACCCTGGCAATCACCTGGAGGCACTGGAGTTGTCCCTGCTGCTTTTCCCTTTGGATACAGAAGATGCTGGTTAAGTAATGCTAAAATACCCAAGATATCCTTTATTCCCATTGCCTATTTATCTATGCAATGATGGATTATGCTGGTGCTCCCAATTTTCCTAATGGCACCCATTAAACTTCATTAGGAGTGTGTTAAACCCCGAGTTCAAATCGTTGGCATTGATTTTGCATCTCTAAACCCTGCTGGCAGCACAGCAAGGGCTGAGCCTCCCCAGCATTCCAGCCACATTTCCTGAGCTTCAAAAGGGCAGAGAGAGGGACTGGGATCCCAGCCTGTGGTCCAGGGAAATATTTAGGATCACCCTGCAGAGCTGACACTTTCCAGCCAGGGAATTTTTAGCCTCCAAAGTCCAGCTCAGCTGCTTTTTTTTTTTTTTTTTTTTGTTTATCCGTTTCATTCCTTGTATTTATTTTTCCTCCCCTATACACTGGGGTTCCCCCCTTCCCTTGACCTGCTAAACCTCGGGAATGAGGAATGTCTGGTCCTGAGTGCCAGGGAAACAGGGATGGAGAAGAGAGGAAAGGTTTTAACGTGCTCTTTTTCCACAAAATAAACATCCTCTGGCTATAGGAAGAGTAAACTTCCCCTGGAAATGGATGTGTTTATATGAACAATCCCTTTCTTCTGGCATTTCCAAAGATTTGCTGGCTACCACTGGGAAAAGAGGCTTTTAAGTGAGTGCTGCAATTACACCAGATAAGTTTTTGCATGATTTGTTTTCTTTTTGGGAAGACGTTCCCCCCTGGATGGATTGCTGTGAACCTGAAAGGGATTTCCTCCTTTATCTCAGGGCCACTGGAATCCCAATGGCCAGGGGAGGAAAAGGCTTTTTTTTTTTTTTTTTTTCCCCTCCAGAAAACTGGCTTTGACTCTGCTTCACTGGGGATTTACTGGGAATCCTTTACCAGCACAGCTTCCCCTGTATCTGTAATCTCAAAATTTGCATTTTTACCACAGAGAGAATTTAATCAACCTGCCTAAACTGGGATGTGCCATTTCCAGGGACATCCTTCCAAATAGGAGCCCTGATGCAGGATTATCCAAATCTGGGGTTGAGGTAGACATTCATTCACCTCAGTTTGGTTTAAAACAGAGAAGTCTTAAAAGCTTTATAATTTCCCTGGTAGGGATTAAACAGGAATAATTTTCCTGGGAAGGATGAGATGTTCCTCCTTGCTCACATGGGGTGAGGGAGGAAATTCCCAATTCCTTTTCACCCCTTCCAGCAGCAGCCACATCCAACACAGCCTGTGGGGAACAGGGAATGATTGCAGGCTGGGTGTTTTGGGAGATATTTATAAATACAACTGTGTTTATAACTGTGTTCCCACTCCAAATCTGGGAATTTATGGAAATTAGCTATCAATAATTTAGTGCTGAGGCTGTCACCAAAACTGGAGGCCAGAAATGGTCTGGATGAAGTTTGAAGTGACCTGGATTTGGTCCACACTGAAGCTGAACTTGGAAACTCCTTGAAGAGAGTTGGGTGGAGAGATCCAGGAGGAGCAGGAGGACGTGGAGCTGAGTCTTGGGATCTGCTGGTGGCAAAGACAGGAATGCTCCAAATCCTGGTGGTCCTGAGCCATCCATGTGCTCTGGAATGTGGCATCCCAGGCTCTGGGCTGGGGGTCTGTGTGCCAGATGTGCTGGGTGCCAGGCAGGGAGACAGGTTCCCTTCAGAACTGGATCAAAATCAGCTTTTTATAGGCTGCTTCTATTTTGGCCCATCTTTATCCATCTGGGAAGTGTTAGAAAAATCTGAGGAGGCAGAATTCCTGCTTAAACCCAGTGCCATGCCTAATGGGGTACTTATTCCACCAGATTCCTCATTTATTGTTCTTTAAAGAGATGGAGTCATATTTTTTAACCCTCGTGGATGGGGAACAAAAAGGTTTCTGGCATGGTGTGCTGCCTGTGAGTTATGAGGCTGTTCCTGTCTGGCAGGGAATGAAAGAGGCCAGCATCTGGCAGAATGTGAAACCAGAAATCACAGAACTTCCCACTCGGAGGAGCTGATGGATGTGCTGATAAAATGTCTCTTTTGACGTGTGAGGCAGGACACTTGGAGGCCCTTTCTGCCCAAATTGATGGGGTTTGACCAAACCTCCTGGCTGGAAGTTGGAGGGAATCAGTCCTTGTGCAGCACGTTGCAGGGATGCTGAAAATCCCAAAATATTCCTCTTTTTCCCCATGTTTTAGCAGCAAATCATAGCTTTGTGCAAAGGGAGGTCACAATCCCCAGAATTTCAGTCCAGAAAATCTTCTTGCAAAGCCTCATCAGGATTCTCCTTACCCACATTCAGAGCTCAATGAAGTTAATTGAACACTTTCCAATGCCTTTAGTGAAAACTGGGATAAAAATACCCATTAGGAGATATTACATATTAAGAATTTCCCCCTCTGAGGCAGAATCCAGGTGTGAGTTCCCTGTCTGGACTTTCCAGCATTGATTTGGTACTTGGGAGTAAAATTATTGCTGTAGAGAGGCCTGGGGTGGAGTCATGAGTAAATAATTCTTCCAATTGCTGCATTTTGCTGTCAGATATTTAAAGTTGAATCTCTTAACTCAGAGAGAATTTTTACTGTGGAGAACAAAACCTTGCTGCTGACAAACCTGGCTAGGTGCTGTTTCCTAATTCTGTTGCCAAACTCTTATTCTTAATTTGATTTTTTGCTGATTATCTCATTCCATGGTACAACACTTCCTTATCCTTCAGAGAGAAGGAATAGTGGAATTTCCAGAGCATTTCCTGGTGGGTTTAATATTCTCTTTTTTTTTTTTTACCAGCTCAGAAATAACAAACAACCTCCTGACTCGTCACTGACAGATTCCTTTTTATTTTTTTTGTGCTGGAATGACTCAAATGACTGAAAACTCAATTTTGCATGTGTCAACCTCCTCCTTTCTACAGGTAACTTAAAACAAAGGCTCTTCACTTTCTCACATCGACTTCAGAAGAAAACATCAGACACTCCTCTTCAAAAGTTCTGATAGGAACAGATGAGACCTGTGAGATGATCAGAGGGAGAGGGAAGTTTGCTGAAATTCCCTGTCTGTGTGATGGAGCCATGAGATGCTCTGGGTTCCCATCCTGCATGGCAAGATTGCAGCCTGCAAAGAGCAGCCAAAAGCTTGTTTGGTGCACTCTGTTTGCATTTTTAGTTGTCTGGGGCTTCCAAACAACCGAAAAAAAAAAGGAAAATCAGTGGGGTTAATGATTGTTTGATCTGTGGGATAAATCAGTATTATCCTCTGGGATAAATAAATACTGGTCAGAAGAAACAGGATTATTCCTGGTTCATTTTGCTGATTCTCTGCTGATTTTTTTTTTTTATTTTAAATTTCACTTCCCTCCCAGACAGATGCACAACTCTGACAGCCCCAGCATCATTTAGTTGGAGTTGAATTAATATTTCCTTCAAACTTGTAGATGAGCTCCAAAAACCCAGAGATGCAGCAACGTGCACACACAATTTTCTTGAATTTGTAGGGTTTTTTTTTTCCAACTCCACACAGCAGACCCAACATTTTGTGCTGTCTCCCAAATCTTTAGCTTTGACAGAAGGTACAAATCAGTGTCTGGTGTGTCTAACAAAAGGCAGCATCAACACATCTCTTGTGTACTTGAATATTCAAATTCACATCTTTATTCATCTCCCTCCGACAGTTCCAACTCTGGAGATAAAACACACGAGCTGTGAGCTCAGCAGAGGTTTCTCCACCAGAAGGACCAAGGAGAGCCCTGAGGTGATGGTGAGATCATCATTTCATCCCCCAAAACTCAGCATCCCCTGGGAGCAATCCCAGCTCAGCTGCTCCCAGCCCAGCCTGAGCAGCTCGGGAGGAAGGAAAAAGGCTTCTCCTGGCTTTGCCCATCCCTCCTGCCCTGAATAAAACAACTTTTGGAGTGAAGCAGTTGGAGGGAAGAAAGCCTCAGGGCTGAGTGTTTAGCTGAGTGAATCAGTTTGGTGTGGAAAACCAGCAGAAGAGCTGAATCTCTTTTAAAACTTTTTATTTTTATATTGTGCTCACTTTTTTTCACCAGGGAGAAGCTGCCTTCAGCTCACCCCTGGGACCCAGTTTTGGCTCTGGTTGCACCAGTGCCTGCACTTATTTCCCTGTTCCTTTGGGAGCCATTTGGGAGTGAATGAACTCATGGAAAAAATGGCATTTCTCGTTAGCATGGGCTCTGTAGAGCTGCTAAAGTCAGAGGATTTGGGAAGGTCAGCGAGGCAGGGTGGCTGTGGGCTGTGACATCTCTTTTGTAGCACATCCCTGCCTGCTGTGAGCCTTGCTGTCCCTGCAGGCTCCCTGAGGATGCTGGGGAATGTCCCTGGCTCCAGAGCTGTCACCCTGCCAGCAGCAGGGCAGAGGAAATGAAGGCAGCGCTCCCTGGGACACCTCCTGAATATTTATGGTGGCAGCAGGGAGGATTTCCATGGAGCTGCTCAGCCCAGGGGGAGTCTGGAGCTGATTTTGCTGTTGCTGTTGGATTTGCAAAGCTGCCAGGAACCATCCTAAAATCCAGATGAGACCCCTGGGTGCACAGCAGTGATGGGGCTGTGACAGCCACCTCAGCCAAGGACACACGTACCTCGCTGGGATGTGACTGCTGGAGCTCATAGGGGTGGGCACAGCTGATCATAACACATCCAAAACCCCAAAAACACCCCAGGGGTGGGGAAAAGGGGGAAAGAATCAACTCAGATCAGCCAAGGACCCTCAACTTTTGGGAGAGATCCTGGCTCTGGCACAGGGTGCCCAGAGAAGCTGTGGCTGGATCCTGGGAGTGTCCAAGGCCAGGTTGGAGCACCCTGGGATAGTGGGAGATGTCCCTGCCCATGGCACAGAGTGGGGCAAGATGGACTTTAACCAACCCAAACCATCACAGAATGGGACAAGATGGACTTTACCCAGCCCAAACCATCATGGATGGACTTTAACCAACCCAAACCATCATGGAGTGGGGCAAGATGGACTTTAACCAACCCAAACCATCATGGATGGACTTTAATCGACCCAAACCATCATGGATGGACTTTAATCGACCCAAACCATCATGGATGGACTTTAACCAACCCAAACCATCATGGATGGACTTTACCCAACCCAAACCATCATGGACGGACTTTAACCAACCCAAACCATCATGGATGGACTTCACCCAACCCAAGCCATCTGCTGGTTTTCCTTCCCCTCTGCTGCCTGTTTCTCTCTCCCTTCCAGCCCTTCTCCTTGCCCATCCATGCCTGTGCAGTGCTTTAAACACTTGCCAGGATTTAAGCTGAGCCCAGCAGCCCTCAGCAGCAGCAAAAGCCAGCTGTGTGTTTGTGCACTGACTGCTGATTGCCTGGGTAGGAGAAAAGTGGGTTGGACTCAGATTATTGCCTTTGTCCACGTTCCTGACCTTTTCCCTCACATATTGCGTGGCCTGCGGGTGGAGGAAGGAGGATTAAAGGTTAAGAAACCTCTCTTGAAAGAGTTAGGATGCCTAAATGTTTAAAGTGTTTCCTTTCCCCAGTAATTCCAATCTATATTAAAGCTAAAACCCTTCTGAGAGGTAATAAAACAGAGCAGTGGAGGAGATCATTGGGAAGATTAGGCAGAAGAGACTTAAGAGCTTACTCTTGATGCTCCTGGGTTTATACTTTGTTCTTGTTTTACTCTGTCAATCTCTTCTAGTGTTTCTCTCAGTGATTTTATTGTGTTTTTATGGAGCAGGGATGCTGCTGCAAACTACCAGGGAAAAGCTTGTTGTCGTTGAGTGGAGGGGGAAGAACATTCCTTTGCACATTTTTCAGTGTTCCTGTTACATCTCAAATTTAGAAAGTAACAAGAAGCAGCATCCAGTTTTCATTAATGCTTCAGGGTTTTTTGGGCGGTTTTTTTTGGTTGGTTTTTATTTTTTTCGGCACACATGTTTTCGTTTTCGGGCGTCCGAAGAAGAAGATAAAATTCCTCCTTCCCAGCCAGCACTGGAGGACACCAGGACCAGCAGATTCCCAGGATTTTGGTGCCAGGTAGGAGCCTGGTAACCTCCTTGAGTTATCCCTAAAGCCAGCAGCAGTGGGAAGCACAGTGATGATTTTTTGGGACAAAGGGTGGTACTGTGACTGCTTCCCTTATGTGAACATTCCTCTTGACACAGCCTGGCTGGTGGCCCAAATTAATTTGCTCAAAAAAAAAAAAAATTAAAAAAAAAAAAAAAAAAGGAAGAAAGAGATGATATTCACGTTCTTGGAGGAACTGTGTATCCATCTGGATACTGCAAACCTGTGAACCCTGTCCAAATAACTCCTGTCTTCTCCTCACTTGGTTTTTGTGCATCTTTGTTAAATATATCCAAGAGCTCCCAAGGCAGGAACACCCTTGGGAGATGTTCCTGTGGAGGATTAAATAAATCCCAGCAGCCTGGAATTCTGTCTGGGGTGGCTCACAGGAATTCTGTCTGGCTCACAGGTCAGTGTTGGCAGGAATTTTGGAGAATTCCCATGGGAATTTTTTGTCTTGGAGCTCCCGGCCTGGTGCTCACTGGGGGTACTGGGGGATGCTAAAATCTCCTCTCCCTCTTAATTTTGGTGTTTCTATGGAAACAGATCCTGAGCAGGAATCCTGCCTGCTTTTTCTCATCCTGGTTTCGTCAGTGGGAAAAAGTGAAACTTGGGATGAAAGCCAGGGCAGGCAGCAGCAGGTGTTGCTGTGAGAGCAGGACCAGGTCCTTGCTGCTCACGTTCCTCTTCACTTCCAAATCAAAATATGTGGAAATAGGGACTCCAAAACTCCAGTTCTTATCTGGGAGATCATTTCTGAATTTTATTCAAAAAGTGACTCGTGTGACCATGACTTCAGGCAGAGAATTGCCACCAGCTGGGAGGGAAGGAGGCTGCAGAGTTTTCCAGATTTCTCCTGACCCCCTGACCTGGAGCACCTCCAGCTTGGGTCTCAGGAATAAAAACTCAAACTCTGAGCACCGTGCTATCATGAAAATAAAATATTCTTTTAGTGAAAGAGAATTTGGATGAAAAGAGTTTGGGGCCTGGCCTGTGTTTGTCAGGGAGATGAAAACCAGCAGCTTTTTGCTGTCGGAGGCATTTGGGTCTTGTCTTCATCACCACAAGAAGTGCAGGATAAGGAGGTGCAAGCTGGGGGTGAAATCTGGGAAGAGAAATCCCTCCACAAGTCATGAGTGAAGCAGCTTCTTGGCAATAAAAACTTCAGGAATTGTTTTCCCTTTGGAGATAAACTTGGAAGTCTGGATGTTGAGTGCTTGGCTGGAGAGGGACCTGGACCTCTGGGGCTGCAGGACCTGGTGCATCCAATGAGTTTGGTGCTTTTGAGGTATTTCTAAAACTCCTGGTGGCTGTCACTCAGTGTCACAGCAGGGTCACAGGTTCCACTGTGCTCCAGGTGTTCCCTGTCTTTACTCCAAGATGTCTCCACTAACAGATCACATTTTGTTTCATACCTGTCTTGGCAAATCCTTCAGGCCCAGCTATCCCAGCACCTGGCAGAAATGAGGAATAACTCCAAGAATTTTGGTTGTTACTGGTCCAACTGGGATGAACCTCTGGCTGCATCCCGAGAGGAGGAAGTGGAAAGGGAAGGAGGATTGTGGGCACATGGACAGGTTCAATCCCAAACCAAACAGGAGAGTTTCTCACAGCTTGGCTTGGGATTAATTCCCTATTTGGGAGGTTACTGCTCTCTGTGGTGTAAAACCTCTGCTGCTTTATTCACACAGAAAAGAAAGAGTTAAACTTTATTAATCTTCCTTTCTTTTTTTTTTTTTTTTTTTTTTTAAGTGCCTGCCTTGCTGTAAGTTTTGGTATTTAAAATTAATGAAGAAAATGAGAAAATAATGTGGCTCGGATTACTCCTCCTCAGCTGTTTTGCTTTTTCTGGCAAATTGCTGCTTGTAGACGTCTGGCATTTTATTTCTTTTTGGGATTTTTTTTTTTAAAGCATTGACATCTCTCATCATGCTCTATATATCTCTTTCTTGGGAATTATGTGACGGGTGGATGGCCCCTCATTCCTTGTCCTGCTCCTCAGGGCATCCTTTTGCAAAGCCCTTCTCCCCCTCTTCCTTCCCTCCTCCAACCTGTGGGCGTCTGACTCACAGAGCTGGAGACTCATTCTGGAGTTTTCACATGTAACTTCTCATTAATTAACTTGTGACTCAACATGTTCACATTAGAAAAGACAGAATTTGCAGTCTTGTTTTACTTTCTCTGTTTTTAGTGCCTCATGGGTGCGTGGTAGAATTCCTTTGCAGGTGGGATAGATCAAATTGTGGGTGCCCCATCTCTGGAAATGTTCCAGATCAGGTTTGGAGCAACCTGGTCCAGTGGGAGGGATGGTTTTAAGGTCCCTTTCCACCCAAACCAGTCTGGAATTCTCATTGTAAGTCTAAAGAAGGTTCTGGCACTGGACCCAGGCTTGAAAGGAAAAGATCTTCTGGAAGCAGCGAGGTTCTTGCACGAGTGCAGCTACAGAGGTGAGAGCTCTGCCCATATCAGAGCTCAGCCTTGCCCCCCAAATTCTCCAGGTCAAAATCCTGGGGCTGAGCTGGCTGTGCCAGCGTGGTTGGGCATCTTCCACCATGGTGGATTTAGTTTCTTCCATCACGTTGGATTGGGTATATTCCATCACATTGGGTTGGGTGACTTCCATCACACTGGGCATCTTCCATCATGTTGAGTGTCTTCCATCATGTTGGGTTGAGTGTCTTCCTTCATGTTGGGTTGGGCATCTTCCATCACATTGCATGTCTTCCATCACGTTGGGTTGAGTGTCTTCCATCATGTTGGGTTGAGTGTCTTCCTTCATGTTGGGTTGGGCATCTTCCATCACTTTGGGTGTTTTCCACCATGTTGGGTTGGGTGTCTTCCATTGCTTTGAGTTGGGCATCTTCCATTGTGTTGGATTGGGCATCTTCCATCACTTTGGCTGTTTTCCATCACGTTGGGTTGGGTATCTTCCATTGCTTTGAGTTGGGCATCTTCCACTGTGTTGGATTGGGCATCTTCCATCACTTTGGGCGTTTTCCACCATGTTGGGTTGAGTGTCTTCATCATGCTGGGCTGGGTGTCTTCCATCAGGTTGAGCTGGGCATCTTCCATCATGTTGGGTTGAGCATCTTCCTTGTGTTGGATTGGGCATCTTCCATCACTTTGGGTGTTTTCCATCACGTTGGGTTAGGCATCTTCCATCAGTGACGGGTCCAAGTTCCCACATGTCCCACATGCAGAAGGTCCAACCCCTCCAGCTGCCAAATGAGGATGTGTTAACGAGCGTGGAGGCTCCTGGCAGCAGCTCCTCAATTCTCCTGAGGTTTGGGAAGTTCTGGGTGTCCATCAGAGCAGGGCAGGGTGATGGTGACCATCCCAAAAGGAGACATTTCCAATGGATTTGTCCCATTCCTACAGCCACACTCGTGCTCCTCAGAGGGGACTTCCCTCCTCATGAACTTTCAATGTCCATAAAACCCTCAGGGTTCTCTTTCTTCCACTTTGCACTTTAAGAACGGTTGGAAAACTGAAGGAAAAATTGTTAAACTGAAGCAATTGAGTTGAGCATCCAGCTTCAAGCCCAGGGCCAAACCTCTGACAGGAAAAACAACTCCAAACCCTCCTGCACCCAAATAAGTCCAATAAAATCTCCAAAGTTAATCTTTAACTTGAGCTTGCAGGATTGAGGTCATTAAAGTTATTAAAATCCAGTTGTTGGAGGGCTGGGGGGCTCTGTAAAGGAATCTGTGGCTCAGGGAGGAATTTTGCCCAAGGGGATTTCCTGGTTAATGCAGCTGTTGACTGGCAAATTGCTTTGCTGGCTGGGATGCTTCCATATGGAATTGCTGCTGCTGCTGGAGGTGAAGGCAAAGAGTGGGAAAAACTCCCAATAATTCAACCCCTGTGTGGGATTCAGGCTCCTGCTGCACTGTCCCAGCTATAAATATTCAACCTGGATTTGGGATGGGATTTCAGCGTGGCCCGCTGGCTCCTCTTCTCAACCTCATCCATCTCCAAGTCGGAGGGGTGGGCTGCAGGATGCTGCTCTCCTCTCCTTATCCATTTTGCCTCTCCTTATCCATTTTTCCTCTCCTTATCCATTTTTTCTCTCCTTCCATTAATCATTCTAATGGCAAACTTGGGGAAAAAGGAGTTTAAAAATCCCTGTTTATCTGTAGGAACACGTCAGAAGCAGAGCCAGCTCTGCCCCACAGCGCCTGGGGGGTGGAAAAGCTCTGGATTTTAGGATCTGGGGGATGAAAGATCCCACACTACTCCCTGTCTGCAGGGAGGTGACTTTCCAGGGTCACAGAGTGCTGCATTTATTCCTCTGAGGGCTCTAAACCCTCTTTGCAAGGGGCACGTTTGAGTTATGAGTCGCAACTGCAGCGAGTCCCCACGTCTGGGCAGAAACGATCCCCCAGCTGATTGTAAATGCAGGCAGGCTGCAGTAAATGGGATTCAATTAGCAGCAAAAAGCTTGGAAAAGCAGAGTTAGGAAGGCTGGGAGAGGGGGAAGAGGGCAAGCCTGGGGGTGCTGAGCCGGACTGGTGCCTGATTTGTGCTACACTGGGGGAAGTTGTTCTGGTTTGGATTAAATTTTAGATTATGTAAGGTTGGAACTGAGTCTGACTGATTTAAGTCGTACCAGGCTGAATTTTGAGTCCCAGCTCTGATAACTTCAAACATTTCTTGCCAGGCTGCAGAGCACTCTCAGTTAGACAGGAGATATCACGTGGTAATCTTTCCCTTCATGAGAAAATTCATCTATCAATCCAAAGTTTTGCACTATAAAAATGTATTTAATGTTATTTTTTGAGTGGGCAACAAGTTTTTTTCTACCTGCCTATCACTGCTGGGGCTTCCTCATCCCTGGAATTGTCCAAGGATGGGTCGGACAGACCTTGGACAACCTGGGATAGTGGAAGATGTCCCTGCCCATGGCAGGGGTGAAACTGGATGGGTTTTGAGGTTTCTTCCACCCTAAACCATTCCACAATTCTATGATCTGGAGTTTTCACTGAAAACACAAACACTTCCAGCCAATACCTTTTATAAACCCCAAAGTAATTTAATTTTTTTGGAGAGGAAAAAAAACCAAAACATTGAAAGAGCTTTGCTGGTTAAACCTGAGAAGAAGTCTGTGTTACTTAATTCCCTCGTAGAAATGTGTTTAGTCCCACAAATGCAGAGCTGCCCTGCAGGTGTGTGGGGGGGTGATAAGTGCTGTTCACACACTTTGCAGAGCAATGTGGAAATAAATTTCCACATTCCCGACTCTTTGGAGCTCCTGACGGATTCCTCACGGAGAGGAAACAGCCAGTCCAAATAGACTCAGCCCTGAGCTTGTGTTTAATGGATGAAACCCTCCGAAGTGCCTGAAAAACAAAATCCCACGTGCTTGAACGGAAAAGTTCCAACTTTGCAGCCAGGAATTCTGACAATTACTGCCCAGTGCTGTTGTCCTTCCTTTCCCCCACCCTGCCCAGGCTGCTGTGGTGGATGCAGCTCATTCCCAGGCAGAGAGCATCTCCAGCAGGAATGAAACCCCCCCGTGCTGGCAGAGCACAATCATTAGGCTGATTTTGCTCCATAATGAGGTGTTGTGGAGTACAGCTCCATTGAAAAGCCTTTAAATAATGTTAGCATTGAATATAATAACCTTCCAGGGAAATCAAATCCCTGGCTGCCTCTGGTTCTGCCTCTGAAAGGGAATCAATTTTCTTTGCCTGATAGCTTTCCCCAGCACTTAACACGGGTGGGGGAAGGAGTTCATTGTGAGGGTTGCCCAGGAGTTGCCTTCTGAAGGTCAGATCTTGTGGGGGGAAAAAAAAGGAGGAAAAGAAAAGAAAACAAGGTTTGGTGACCCCTATGCTGATGGGAAGGACCTGCTGCAGCTGCTTGGGTGGGGAGAGGGGGTGGAGTGCTCATGGTAGGGTTTGTTTGTGGGTTTTAATTGCAGCTACAATGGGTCTGTGTGTGTGTGTTCCTTAAAATTCCAATCAGGAAGCCAATCCCAGCCTGGGTTTGGGCTCAGGGGCTGTTTGGGTGTCCCTGGTTTAGCTGCAGCATCCTTGGCTGGCACAGTCCGAGCCAGCTGGAGCATCCAACACGATTTGGAGACAAAGCAACGCAAGGAATAAATCCAAAAAAATCCCTCATCCGTGGCTGGCTGCTCCCTGGCTTCACAGGGAAATTCCCAGCAAAATGCAAAATCAGGGAGCCCTTCAATAACCCCCTCCTTGTGGAGCATCCATGTGGCTGCTCCCTGGGTTTGCTGTGAAAACCAGGAATGAATTTTGGGGTGAAACCAGGAGTGCTCAGGCCACTCACAGTTCCTGTAGCACAACTCCCAGGGTGAATGAGCATCCAAGGACAAGAGGAGGCAGGATTTGGCCCAGGGATTGTGCAGGGCAGGAAAGGAAATGTCAGAGTGGGGGTTCAGCTACTGAGGGGGAGCAAATCCCACTGGGAAATCATTTTCCCCATAAAATCCCAACTGCAGAGTGTCACCATAATGCGCCCTAATGACAGGGAGGGGGGTGGAATTTTAGAGAGTGGTTTTAAAAAAGCTCTGGAATCCATCTGGATTCTCTTAGGAGCAAGGCAAACCTCATCAGGGACCACTTCAAAGCCCATTTCCTCCTGCTGGAATGATCTCGTGTGCGCCTGCTGCTGCATGGACATTGCTCCATTAGGGATGATTTTTGACTCTGCCTAATCTGAACAAACTGCACAATATTCCAGGAGTGATTTCCAGTTTGGTGGGAGCCCTGATTCCTGCAGACAGCCTGGCTTGGCTTTGGGGATGGATATAGGGGGGAATTCACAGCCCTCCTGCTTGGTGTCCTGCCCAAAAGCTTTGGAAAATGGAATTAATTGGGTTTTTTTAGGAAGTATGGCATTGTTCTATTTAGAATAGTGTGAGTTATTTTAATGGTGTTGAGCTTTCAATTATATTTATATTTATATTTATATTTATATTTAT
>JAODHX010000446.1:35804058-35814076 GCA_027576295.1 Cossypha polioptera
CCAAAAAACAAAAAAAAAAAAAAAGAAAAGAAATTTTTTTTTATGTTATCTTGCATTTTCCAGGGAAGTTTTAATCAGAAGTACATTTTTATGGCAAAGCTGCTGTTGGCTGTTTCCTTGTCTGATTCCAAGTCACTTCCCTGGGATGGGATTGAGCCAGGATTTGGAGGTACCTGCAGCCTCTGGGATTTTTGGGATCAGGAGGATTATTCAGCGTGGGCACAGAGAATCATGGAATGGTTTGGGTTGGAAGGACCTTAAAGCCCATCCCATTCCATGGGCAGGGAGACTTTCCCCTACCCCAGGTTGTTCCAACCCAGCCTGGAAACGGATCCAGGGCTGAGCATCTTCCTTGTGGCTGTGGATTTGTTGGAATTCCCAGCATTTTGTGTCCAGCCTGGCTGAAGGCAGGAGAGGAATGCACTGGGAATGCTGTGCTGGGATGTGCTCCTGCTCCACCTGAGCATTGCCAAGCTCTCCTGGGATTGGGCTGGGAGCTGTGGGCTGGTTTCTCTGCTGGAAAATCAAATTAAATCTCTTCTGTTATTGGATCATTCCCAAAGTTTCTTCCCCACTTGGCTTCCACAGACAAAGAGCCTGAGCCTCCCATCCCACCTCCAGTTTGCCCTGGCTGGCTAAGGTTGGGATTTATCCTCCTCTGAAATGTTCCTGTGGGATTTCCCAAAAGGCTTTCCAATGCTGCCCTTTTAAAATAAAAGCTGAGCATAGATTATAGCTCTTTGCCAGGTTTAATCCCTAAATATAGTGAGAATTATTTTATTTTCCCAGAAATACCATTTGCCTGGAGCGTAGATGACCCCGGGGAGCCCTTTTAGGAATGTCCTTCACAAAGGGAATCCAGCTGGGTGTGAAATGAGCCCTTTTGTCCGCCAGAAATGCGGGATGGGGGTCGGGATCCATACATGACAAAACAATGGGAAAAGAGGTTCAAAAGATTCCTGCTGGACCAGGCAGCGGCCAATAATAATCACCATTTTAGCAGGAGATGAAATTGCTCCTGTTTTAGTGCTTCAGCTGCAGCCCTGAGCCGGGAATGGTGCCCTAAAACCTCACAATAAAATCCCAGCTCCAGGCAAATCCAAACTTTGGAATATTTGTGAGCAAGGCTCTTTCATGAGTCCAAGGGGTGTTATCCATCCTGGGAATAGCAAGACAGCCCCTTGTGGTTGGTGGCTGCTCACTGACAACAAAAAAAATCTTTTTGTCATTTCAAATTAATTAATCCACGTTTCTCCAACTCCCAATTCCTTGTTCTGGGGTTGTTGTTCATTTTTCTGCAGCTTCTGCTGTTTGCCAGCATTTGGACCAATGCAGGAAAGGCAAAGCTCTGTCTCCAGCAGGGAAAACACTCAGTGTTATTTGCATATATGCAAACTGAGGTTTTTTTGCAGAAATGCAGATATTTCAGGAATGGGGATAGCTTGTGGGGCTGGAAAACTCAATGTCAGTGGGGAACAAACAGGCTGGGATCTCCTTTGCTCCCCATCTTCTCTCCACTTGGAAGCAAATCCATATAAAAGCTGCCATAACTGTTTCCTCTGCAAAAAAAAACCAAAAAAAGAGGTTGAATTGTGGTGTTTGTGCTGTTTGTTTTTCCCTGAATGTGGCATTTATTTTCCCATTTTATTGCCTTGCAGATGGAGAAAGTCTCTTTGCACAGAGCATTCACTCAGCTTTGAACCTCAGCCTTTGTGCCTTGCCAAGTGCAACTGCATGAAATTCCTTAATCAAATATTCCCAGAAAATGTAAAATCAGCTCCATCGCCATTATTTCTCTACTTAAACGAGTATTTTTTGGAGGCTGAAAAGCAGCCTGTAAAGTTCACTGCAGCATTTCCACATTCCATGATTCTGATTTTTGGGGTTGATCCTGAAATGCCATCGAGGAGTCGTGTGCTGAAGTTGCTTCATTTTCTCAGGAAAAAAAATTTCATTTAACGGTGAAAATGGAGGAGTGAATGAATTAAAAAGGGTTTTTCCCCTCCTGTTTTTTCAGACCAGCAGGAAGATGAGAGCCCAGCTCTTCCCAAAGCTCCATCCCAGCAATGTCATGGAACATAAATCCCACTCACAATTTCTTCCCTGCTTTATGGTGGAATTAATTTCAACCTTCCCGCACTGAATATTCCCAGTTCATTCTCATTCCTGCCTTTCTCTCTTTTTCCTGCTTGTTGGAGATTCATCCCTGCTCCTGGTCCAGCTCTGTGCCATCCCTGCACCTCGGGGTACCTTAAAACCACCAAACATTTTCCAACTAAATTTTGATTTTGAAGCTGCCAGCTGAGAGCTTTGCATGGAGAACTCAGCCTTTGGGAAAAATTCCCATCAGAGCATCCCGAATTTCCTCAGCTTTGTTTCTCCCACAGACTCCCAGGCTTTGTTTATTCAGATCCTTTTTGCTCTGTGTCACAACCCTGCCCTTTCCTTCCTCTTCTGCTCCTCATTAAATCTCCAGATCATGGCACCGAGTCGTTTCTGCAGCTCCCGTGGGGTGCTCACAGCCACTCCTTCCCAATATTCCACTCCTGGGTTGGTTTTTGCATTTATTTCATGGGATTCCAGGGTTGGAAGTGTTGTTCCCAATCCAATGGGGTCTCACAGCCACTCGTTCCCAATATTCCACTCCTGGGTTATTTTTTTTCTTTTTTTTCATGGAATTCCAGTGTTGGAAGTGTTGTTCCCAATCCAATGGGATGCTCACAACCACAGCTTCCCAATATTCCACTCCTGGGTAGGTTTTTGCATTTATTTCATGGAATTCCAGGGTTGGAAAGGGATGTTCCCACTCTGATGAGGTGCTAAAAGCCACAGCTCCCCAATATTCCACTCCTGGGTTGGTTTTTGCATTTATTTCATGGAATTCCAGTGTTGGAAGTGTTGTTCACAATCCAATGGGGTGTTCATAGCCACAGCTTCCCAATATTCCTTTCCCATATTGGTTTTTAATTTATTCCATGGAATTCCAAGGTTGGACGGACATTCCTGCTCTGATATTCCATTTCTAGGTTGGTTTTTGCATTTATTTCATGGAATTCCAGGGTTGGAAGGGATGTTCCCACTCTGATGAGGTGCTAAAAGCCACAGCTCCCCAATATTCCACTCCTGGACTGGTTTTTACATTTATTTCATGGAATTCCAAGGTTGGAAGGGACATTCCTGCTATGATGGATTGCTCGCAGCCACAGCTTCCCAACATTCCACTCCTGAACTGATTTTTAATTTAGTTCCATGGAATTCCAGGGTTGGAAGGGGAATTTCCACTCTGAAGGGGTGCTCACAGCCACAGCCCCCCAATATTCCACTCCTGGATTGGTTTTTGCATTTTTTTCATGGAATTCCAGTGTTGGAAGTGTTGTTCACAATCCAATGGGGTGTTCACAGCCACAGCTCCCCAATATTCCTTTCCCATATAGGTTTTTACATTTTTTTCATGGAATTCCAAGGTTGGAAGGGACATTCCTGCTATGATGGATTGCTCGCAGCCACAGCTTCCCAATATTCCACTCCTGAACTGATTTTTAATTTAGTTCCATGGAATTCCAGGGTTGGAAGGGACATTTCCACTCTGAAGGGATGCTCACAGCCACAGCTCCCCAGTATTCCACTCCTGGATTGGTTTTTGCATTTTTTTCACCGAATTCCAAGGTTGGAAGTGTTGTCCCCAATCCAATGGGATGCTCACAGCCACAGATTCCCAATATTCCAATCCTGGGTTGGTTTTTAGTTTATTTCATGGAATTCCAGGGTTGGAGCAGCGTTCCTTCTCCAACGGGATGCTCACAGCCACAGCTTCCCAATATTCCTTTCCTACATTGGTTTTTACATTTATTTCATGGAATTCCAAGGTTGGAAGTGTTGTTCCCAATCCAATGGGATGCTCACAACCACAGCTTCCCAATATTCCTTTCCCATTTTTTTTTTTTTACATTTATTTCCTGGAATTCCAGTGTTAAAAGGGACCTTAAGCCGATCTAATTCCAGGGGATTCCTTGGCAGTGACACCTTCCACCATCCCACACCCTTCCAGCCTGGCCTTGGACAATTCCAGGGATGCAGATGGGATGTACAAGGTGGATTTTTTTCCCCTCTAAATCGTGGATTGGGCATGGAAGGAGGCAGCCTCTGAAAGATTCATGGAGTTCTTGATCCCAGCAGTGCTGGAACAACTCGGCATTGCTCAGACATCTGAGGGCTGCCAGCATTCCCAGGGATAAAAGCTGGAGCAGGAATGTCTGTCTGCCTCTGTGACATCATTCCTTGTGGGTTTTTTGTTTTTTTTTAAATCCCTTTTTATTTTCCCCTCTTGTTCTTCCTATGTAAAATAAAGGAAGAGGGGAATAATGAGGGTCAGGTGGCAGGGTTGTTATTTAGGCTGAACCCCCCTCGTAGGCTTCCAGATAATTTCCAGAGTTATTGAGTAATCAAAGGCAGGAATAAAAATGGGTAGATAAAAAAAAAAATAACGTGGAGCTAATGAAGCTCCATCCACGTGCCAGCAAATGTCAGGGAAAAAAAAAAAGAAAAGGTTGGACATGCAAATTCCTCTTCATCCTGCACCCCAGGGAAAGTTCAGACAGACTGAAGGTTGTCTTAGACATTGTGATTTAGCATAAAGTGGTGCTGGAAGAAAGAATCCCAATGGGAATCTTTCTCTTGTTTTGTTCCCCAAGGAAGTCTCAAATCTGAAATGAGCCAGGGCAGAAATGGGGCAGAAATTCCCAGTTCTGGAAACTGGAGTGAGCCCACATCTACTGGGGGCGTGCTGGTGGGACTGGCAGCACCCCAAATTATATATATATATGTGAGATATTATATCAATAAATATGATATTATATCAATAAATATGATATTGCATCAATAAATATGATATTGGAACAAAAAATGTGAGGGAAGGGAGAAATCCTTTATTTTTCTGGATATCCTAAACCAGGATCTGTGATATCCTCACATACAGCCCCAATTAATTGTATTAATTAATGAGGTACTCTCAAAATTATAAGGAGCAATTAAAGCCTGACAGAGGGATGAATTAGATGATCTAATTCCCAAAAATACAAGGGTTTGGAATCCTGAATCATCTCCAAGTCCTAAAGTAGGAATTTCCAACTTCACCCTATTGTACTCTGAATTTTTCTGATTCCCAGGAAGGAATGCTGTCCCCTTTATCCCATGGGGACCCCCAGGGATATCCCAGGGATGAATCCTGTCCCCTTTAGGTCACAGAGATCCCCAGGGATATCCCAGGGATGAATCCTGTCCCCTTTAGGTCACAGAGATCCCCAGGGATACCCCAGGAAGGAATCCTGTCCCCTTTAACCCATGGGGATCCCCAGGGATACCCCAGGGATGGATCCTGTCCCCTTTAACCCATGATCCCAGGAAGAAATCCTATTTCCACAGATTCCTTACCCACTTTAAGCCACCTCTTGGCTGCTCTCCAAAATGTAACCAGACCCCAGGGCTGGGACCTGGGGAGTCATTTCAGAGGTGTTAGCTCTGATGTTGGGAATTTGGGGCTCCTGGAGCCCTGAGCCTAAAAGGAACATTGTTTTCCCCCTCATTATTCCTTTTGCTGAATTCCAGCCACGGCCTCCCTGGATTTTCCCACCAGTATCCCTTTATCTGATGGGGCTGAGAAGGAAAACCTGCTGCAAGCATTAAATATTTTCTGATGGCTCTTCTGCTTAATTGTGGCTCTGTAGGATCAGATTTCTGGGATCCAGAGCAATTCCCAGTGTTTCTAATATTACAGCTCTGGCTGAGGACACTGCCAGCTGTGGGGTGACTGCCTGGGGACAGGCCAGGGGAGTTTTCCAGGGAAAACCTTTCCTTCCCATGCTGCCAGCAGGTGATTTCTCCTGGTGGAGGAATATTTATGGAACAGGGGTTGTGCTGCTGAGCTGCACTTTGGGGTAAAAGCAGCACTGAGGTCTCTGCAGGAGGGGCTGGGGAGGAGTTTGGTGTCCCTTGATGTGGCCTCGTGCCAAATTTCAGATTTTAACATCAATTAAAATATTTCTGAGGCTGAGTGCTCAGGCTGGGATCCCTCTGGGGTGTTTGGTCGTTCCCACTGAGTTGAGCAAGGACTGTGCTGGTCACAGGGAGCTCTGGGCCTTGGGGAGCCCTTCAAACATGGCTGGGAGCAGATAAAACCTCCAGATAAAACCTCCTCCAGCACAGAGCCAAATTCCCATTTTGGATCTTTGGGAAGGATCTGCCTCCAGCAGTGGAAATCCAGGTGTAACATCCCCATGGCAGGACAGGGATGTGCAGCACCACAGGTGTGAAAAAAAAAATCCTCCAGGTGTGGTTTGTCCTCCTGCTCTGTGTTTTGGGAATTCTGTGAGGATAGAGGGTGAAAGATGGAGGAGGAAGGGTGGAGGATGAAGAATGGAAGGTGGAGGATGAAGGGTGAAGAGTGGAGGGTGGGGGATGGAGAGGGAAGATGAGGATGGAGGATGGAGGATGAGGATGAGGATGAAGATGAGGATGGAGGGTGGAGGATGGAAGATGAGGATGGAGGATGGAGGATGAGGATGGAGGATGAGGATGGAGGATGAGGATGAGGATGGAGGATGAGGATGGAGGATGAGGATGAGGATGAGGATGGAGGATGAGGATGAGGATGAAGATGAGGATGGAGGATGAGGATGGAGGATGGAGATGGAAGATGAGGATGGAGGATGGAAGATGAAGATGCAGGATGGAGGATGGAAGATGAAGATGCAGGATGGAGGATGGAAGATGAAGGATGGAGATGGAAGATGAGGATGAGGATGAGGATGGAGGATGAGGATGAGGATGGAGGATGGAGATGGAAGATGAGGATGGAGATGGAAGATGAGGATGGAAGATGGAAGATGAGGATGGAGGATGGAGGATGGAGAATTGAGGATTGAGGATGGAGATTGGGAGATGGAGGATGGAAATGGAAGATGAAGGATCGAGGATGGAGAGTGGAGGACGGAGGCTGAACGATGGAAGGTGGAAGAGAAAGGATTGGAGGAGGGAGGATTGAGAACAAAGGGTGGAGAGTGAAACACGGAGGGTGGAGGATGAAAGGATAAAAAGGATAAAGGGATAAAAATGAGAAGGGGGGAGTGGAAAATGCAGGACTGAGGATGTCGGGTGAAGGATGGAGGATGGAAAATAAAAGATGGGGGTTGGAGTCCGGAGAGTTGAGGACGGAGGGTGGAGAGGGCAGGACGGAGGGAGGGGGGTGGAAGGTGGAGCAGCGCCCGCCGGGACTCGGGGCTGGATTTTCCTGCAGTTTTCCAGAGCCATCCTAAGGTGGCAGAGCTGCCGCCTGCTCTGCCATCCGAGGCCAGGAAAGGTGCTCCAGGGAAACGATCATTTGTCTTGCAAAGCAGCCTGAGCTGTACGGGAGAGAGGAAGATCTGAGAGCAAATTAGCGAGTACTAATTACGAATGTGCCGGCGCTGGAATATTCAGGTCATCACAGATTTGTAACTCGCTTCGAACCGCTCTGCGCAGCGGGTGAGCGGATGGGGAGAGATGCTGGCAGCCCGTGTCCCACCTGCCAGGGAAAACCGGGCTGGAATTGTGCCCTGCCCTGGGCCAGGTGCCACCCCGGGGCATTCCTGCGGGACAGGGATGTGCCACCTCCCCCTGGGCCGGGGCAATTCCGCCAAAAAGTGCTGCAAAATCCACGGCGTGAAAGGCTGGGGGGAAGGATTTGGTTCCCCACAGCATCCGTGAGATGCAGGGGCTGGAGGTGGGGTCAGAAGTGAGAGGAATGTTGGATTTGTCTTTACAAACGAGCTGTGGGTAGATAAAACCAGCACTGAGAGATAAAAGGAACAATGGGATGGATTCCACCGACTGGTGAATGGAAAAAGGCCTTTACAAACAAACTGGAGGTTTACTGATAAATGAAATTGGATATTGAGAGGCGAAAGAAGCAACGGGGAAAAACTATGAATTGTATAAGAATTAAAAATTAAAAGGGTGGTTATACATCAGAGGGGAACCTCAGGTATCAGGGTTTGGGCAGTCTGTGCCTCTCCAGTACCTCAGCAATGGGGAAAGAGAGAGGGAAATTGGGATAAAAGGAGGCTGGACCCTCCAAAAACCTGAGAGACCCCAGGGGAATGGCCCATGGCCTCTCCCTTCATTGGAATAAAGTAAATGACTCCTCTGCCTCCTTTTTGGACACGAACCTCTGGTGTTTGTGGGTTCATTTTCCTGACAAGGGGAATTCGGGTTTTCCCTGTGAGGACCGTGCCCCAGTCGTGACTGAGAAATGCTCTGGGATCTCCCCAGCTGGGAGGGAAAAGGAGGAAAAGCTGCAGGGAGAATTTGTGAGGTGCAAGGGGTTGGGGGAGAGCTCCTGGCAGAGAAAGAGAGAGGAGGAAGGGATGAAAAAGGGTGGGAGAGAGCTGGGCCACATCAAAGAGATGCACCAGCCCTTGGGGACTCGAGTGAGGTTTTATTCAAGTCCCCACTAAAAAGAAAAAAAATCAATTAAATTAACAAAATGGTTTGCATTAGAATTCATCAGAAACAGCCCTCAAAGAGGAGAAGGGGCTGTGAGCAGGGGATATTTCTGTGACTCTGCCTGCTGTGCCCACAGATCCTGCCAGCTCCAGGGGGACCCAGCTCTGCCCCAGCACAGGGGCAAGGACTGAGCCATCCCCAGGGAAACAGCCCTGAAATCCCTCTGGGAGCCTCTGGAATTCTCAGGGAGTGTTGTCCAGCCCTGAAATCACACCTAGAGGTTTGGAGGCACCTCCCTCCTGCACCCACACCCCCTTTTTTTGAACCACCCCAGAGGGAACTGAAACCTCATTTTGTAAAATTCTAATTTATTATCGCCAACAGAGGTTTTGACAGCAAAAAAAATCTCGGTTTTTTGGTTGTTTTTTCTTTTTCCTCAGAAATTTTCAGCTGTAGGACAGGCTTAAATGGAGGGGCAGCATCCCAAAATGTGTAAATCCCTTATGGAATCCCAGGTTTTGTGTTGGGAGGGACCTCACAGATCCTCCTGCTCCAGCTGTGCCCTTGCACTCTGTGGCTGGGGAGTGGAAAGAGAGAAACCCCACTGCTCTCATCAGGGAGAGCTCCTCACTGCCTTTTCTATTAAAGCAGGTGTTAAACGAGACCACACATCCCTGACAATTTACATTCCCCTGCCTGAGCTGCATGGACAGGTGGACAGGAACAGGGAATTTAACCAGAGGACACCGTGCTCGAACATGCAGCGGCGTTGGTGTCGGTGTGCTCCTAAAATCCAGCTCTGGCAGCTAAAATCACCCAGACAGGAGCGTTTCCTCACATCCCAGCTGGGCTTTTCGTGGCAGAAATGTGAGGGAATAGATTTATTTTTTTTTAATTGACTTGGGAGAAACTTGTCTGTTTAAAAAGCTGTCTGAATAGGGGATGGTACAAGCTGATTCTCTCTGTAATCACCTTCCTCCAGGGAGTGTCTCTGGGTTTGGGGAGCACCCAGCTGCAATTTTGGGAAGAGATGTCCCACAGCAGAACCCCTGAGGATCCTTGTGATCCCTTATGGAGTGAAGGGAACGGGGTTTAACTCAGGAAATGGGATCTGGAAGTTTCTTCAGCCTCAATGATCTGGTTCAGTTTGATTTGGGAATAGAGAAAGGGAAGAGAAGAGATTGGAGGTGGGAAATAAATGGGAAATGAGGGGATTTGGAAAAATACATCAGCAAAACCAGGGAAGAGTGGGAGGAGCACAGGGATGGAGCCCAGGGACTGCACCCAGTGGCCAGGGGGTGGTCAGGGGGAATTGGCCCCACAGAGGGGCTGAACAAAGGATCCCAGGATCCCTGAGGCTGGAAAAGCTCTCCCAGCCCATGGAATCCCAGCTGTGCCCAATGCCCACCTTGTTCCCTGAGTGCCGCGCCCAGGAATTCCTGGGACACTCCAGGGATGGGGATCCAAACCTCCCTGGGCAGCTCCAACCCCTGAGCTCCCTTTCCATGGGGAAATTCCTGCTGCTGCCCACCCTGCCCTC
>JAODHX010000446.1:35834744-35850304 GCA_027576295.1 Cossypha polioptera
AGGGGAATGTTTTTAAAATGAAGGGTTTTGCTGGAATTCGATTGGATTTAAGGAAGGAGATTTTGCAGTGAGGGTGGAGAGGCTCTGGGATGGAATTCCCAAAGAAATTGTGGCTGTTCCATCCCTGGAAATGTCCAAGGACACAACTTCGAGCAGCCTGGGACCTAAAACCTCTCTTTCCATGCATTGAAACCCAAACAAAATTCCCTGTGCTGGGAAAGGGACTTGGAGCAGCTGCAGAATTCCCCATTTGGAGCAGGGAATTCAGGAATGAATGTGGGCTGTGTTTCCTGGGAAAAGCTGCTTTGGTTTGATGCAGTTCCACGATTTTGGTGGTGGCAAACGAGGCTCAATTCCCTTTTTCTCACCACAAAACCTGGGAATGATTTGGCAGGGTGGAATGGCCTTTCATGCAAGGCTTTGGTGCTAAGCAGAATTTCCCCCAAACATTAATTTTTTAAAAATAATTAATCCTGGAAACCTTCTGAATTTTGGATTGTTTTGATTCTGGTCCTACAACACTGATGTGAAGATCAAAACGAAATTGGGGTGCTTTGTGTGGGTTTAATGTCCTTTTTTCTTTTATCTTGCCTCAGAAGGGAATGAAAGATGAGACCCCGGTGTTATTCCCAGGGGAAAGCAAGAGGCAGAGGAATAAAAATCCAACCCTTTGGGGCATTTGAAATGGCAGTGAAAAAAGAGGGAACCAAGGCTGGGGAGATGAGAGGAGCCAGGGAGGGGCAGCAGAGGAGGCATGAAAGGGAAATGGAGAGATGGGAATGGGAATGAGGCAATTAAAGGCAGGATTGGTCAGGCAGGACCTTCTCCTTCATCCCTGCCTGTGGAAAAATGGGCTTGGAAGGGATCCCTGTCCCTCCTGTGCCAGCAGAATTCCCAGCTCCTGTTGGGATTGTTCCATTAAGAATATTGCCAGCTCCCTGTTGGGATTGTTCCCTCAGCAGCATTTCCAGCTCCCTGTCAGGATTTTTCCATCAGCAGCATTCCCAGCTCCCTGTCAGCATTGTTCCCTCAGCAGCATTCCCAGCTCCTGTTGGAATTGTTCCACCAGGAACATTCCCAGTTCCTGTTGGGATTGCTCCCTCAGCAGCAGTCCCAGTTCCTTCTGGGATTTCACCATCAGCAGCATTCCCAATTCCCTGCCAGGACTGTTCCCTCAGCAGCATTCCCAATTCCCTGTCAGGATTGTTCCCTCAGCAGCATTCCCAATTCCCTGTCAGGATTGTTCCATCAGGAACATTCCCAGCTCCCTGTCAGGATTTTTCCCTCAGCAGCATTCCCAGTTCCTGTTGGGATTGTTCCCTCAGCAGCATTCCCAATTCCCTGTTGGAATTGTTCCATCAGGAACATTCCCAGCTCCCTGTCAGGATTTTTCCATCAGCAGCATTCCCAATTCCCTGTTGGAATTGTTCCATCAGAAACATTCCCAGTTCCCTGTTGGGATTTTGCCCTCAGCAGCATTCCCAGCTCCTGTTGGGATTTTTCCATGTCCCCAGAGGATGAGGGCCGAGGTCCTGCTCAGTTCCAGAGGCACCAGATCCCTTTGGGATTTCAGGTGTCTGCCTGAGCACAGCTCCTGCTCTGCCTACAAAACATGGGATATGAGCATTCCCTGTGCCAGCCTTTCCTTTTCCATCAGCAGTTTCCCAGTGATTCCAAAAAAAACCACCACACAGGGGGCCAGCAGCTCCCCAGTGCCAAAATTTGGGAATATTATGGTCCCAGAGTGGTGATTTTATACCTCTTGTTCCCTTCCCCTTGGGCATGGAGAGAACTCTGCATCAGCCCCACTCCTGAGCCCTGGAGAATTCCCAGCAGGAATTTTCCCAATCCCAGGAGGAATTCTGGCAGTGACTGTGCCAGAGCTCATCTCTGCAGGGTGAGGCTGCTCAGGGAGGGATTTGTGTCCCCTGGCTGGCACAATCCTGCTGGCAATGTGAAAACATCCCTGTTTTCCCCCCTCTGAAAAAAGAGGGAAAAGAGGCAAAAGCTGGAAAATAAACCCAAATAAACACATGGACCATTTGCCTCCTGTGAACTTAAAATCGTGGAATTAAGGATGGAAAAGACCTTTAAGTCAAGTCCAAGCTCCAAGGTTGATAAAACTTAGTGGCTTGAGAAGGGATGGTGCTTCTCATCCCAGGACTGAAATTATCTGGGGTGAGAAAAACCAGGAATTTCCTTCCCCCGAGGAAGGATGGTGAATGCTAAATATTTCCTGCATTTCCCATTCCTGGCAGGAATGCCATTCCCCCCACAGCCAGGCTGTTTGTGGGATTTTCAGCTGCCTTTCTGCTCAGGGGGCAGAGCTGACAGACAAAACATGGAAAACAAAGCGGTTCAGGAGAACTTGTGGAAGTTATTCCTGAGCTCTCTCATCAAGTGTGGCGGTGTTTTAATCCCTTGCTTAATGTTTACACACTTTTATCTCCATTTTCCATTCTCTAGCAGCTCCTGCTGTGTGGGGCTGGTTGTTATTAGAGCACATCCCAGGGCCTGAGGCACTTCTTTATCCACACAAAATAGGAAAAATCACCTTTTTTTTTCCACCAAAGGGAGAGGAATTGCTGCACACAGCGGGTTTGATGAAGCAGAGGTTGTAGAAGCATCTCCTGGCTGGCTGGAGCTGCTTTTAGGATCCTCATGTGGGGGTTAAAAAGTGCTGTTGGAGCATTAAAAATCCTGCTGGAAAGCCCGTCTCGTTTTCACTCCGTCTTGGAAAGCTCAGCCGCTAAAAATAGTTTGTCTCGTTTAAGGAATGGGGTGCAAAAAGCCCTGAAATTCCCTCGCCATTTAAAAACACGGAGATAAAACACCAGGAATTACGAGCAGACAATGTGAATGGTCTGGTTAAGGAATTTATCAGCCCCTTTTCCCCAGCTGCTCCCACCGTGAGCTCACATTTCCATCAGGGCTGGCAGCAGAGAGGGAGAGGATGGATCCGCACAAATCTCCCTGCTCCCCTGCCCTTCCCTGCGATGACAGATCCATCACGGGGGATGAAGGATATCCCGATACCCCCTTGATTTATACCCCAGCTGGAAAAATGAAAATAAGGCTCGGGGGAGCTCCTGCTGATAAATCCCAGCCTTATCATCCCAGCTCCAGCGGGGTCACTCCTTTTTTTTTCCCGGAGATTGGCAAGGGTTAAGGAGATACTGAGTGGGCCAGGATGTTTATGGGAATAAATGGCAGGATTAAAGGGAAAAACTTCGGGAATGATAAAAAAAACCCAACCTTTGGGATCCTTTTAGTAAGAAATCCCCGGAGATAAAGGCAGCCTGATGCAGGGATGGAGGGGAGGGAAGGGGGGAAATGCTCCGGCGTCTCCCTTGGCGCTGGAACACCGAGGGCAGCGTTTGGGGACGGCAGGAGTCAGAAAACACAATGCTCTGGTTTCCAGGGAAACCCAACCTTGGCCTTTGGTCCCATATTTCAGCGGGTTTCATTATCCTCCCCGGGTTCGGGATAATGGATTGGCTGCTGATGGATGCTCTGCCTCCCTCGCCGAGGTTTCCGCTGTTTCCCAGTCCGGGAGGGATGTTGGGATCGCTGGAGGAGCTTCATCCCTTTGGATGGGGTTTCTTCTTCACCCAGGTTGTGGAATTTTGAGGGGCCTGCAAGAATTCGTTGAGGTTTTTTTAAATTTCGTTCTCTTGCGTAAATGAGCCGGGCTGGGAGAGCTGGGGATGCTCAGCTGGAGAAGGGAAGGATGCAGGGAGAGCTTCCAGCACTTTCCAGGGAATAAAGGGGCTCCAGGAGAGCTGGAAAGGGATTTGGGACAAGGGATGGAGGGACAGGACACAGGGAATGGCTTCAAACCGGGGGACAGGAGGTTTAGATGGGATATTGGGAATTGGGAATTCCTGGCTGTGGCAGTTGTGGGTGGACAAAGAACCCCAGGAGAGGATGGGAACACATCCCCCTCCCCAAAATCCCAGCCTGCTCCTCCCTGGCCTCCAAAGGGCCACTCATCCTTTAAATCTTGGCCACCTCCTCTGCTCTTTCCCTTCCCTTTTTTTTTTCTTTCCAAACACCCTCAGGCAGTTTTTTCCCTGAGTCACTTGGCAGCGTGGGCCAAGGTTTGACAAGTGACTCATCACTCGGAGCTGAGGCCACCGAAATGTTATTCTAGAAATTAAACACCCGACACATTCAGAAAACAAAGCCCTTTAAGGTGTCTCCCAAAGTGGCTCCTAAAAGGAAAATGTTTGCAATTAAGTCACTTCCCAAGCTGAGTGGCTGAGCTTCTTTCATCTTCCCTCTCTAAATATCGGTGGTGGATTTTGGGGAACTGGAGGAAAAGTCGCCGTTTCACCTCATCAATGAGCTGACAATGGAACAATTTGCTGGAAAAGCGTTGGTTCTATTCGCCCTGTTAATTACCTGGCTCGTGAGGGTTGGAACATCCCATAAAATCCCAAAGAATCCCGGATCAAACCCGCTCTGGCTTTGGATGGGGATGACTGGGGTCTGTGCAATTATGGGAATCCCTGAGCCCACAATCCACTCTTCAGGCTGGTTCTTTCATGCTTCCCACATGTATTTAATTTTGTGAGCCACACACTCTCTGATTTTTGCATCCTTTTCTTCTAAACCCGGCAAAACAACGTCATTATTAAAGGGATTCTCATCTGATGCCTTCATTCTGAAACAAACCCAAGGGGACAAAGTTCAGAGCAACCCAGAACTGCTCTTGATTTACTGCAAATATGATTAAAATTTTATCTGAGGGGTTTTTTTCTTCATGTTTTTTTTTCCCCTCTGCACTTTGCTGCTCTGTGTTTTCATCCAGCACATAAAAGAGGCTTTTTGGGGTTGTTTTTTTTTTTTTTTTTTCCGGCAGTTTAGCAGTGCAAAGGTGCTCGTGGAGGATTTAAATTCTCTGCAAGCTTCCCCTCAGTTAATCACGATTTTTATCATCTTAAAAGCAAAGCAGAGAAGGGCTGGGTAATAAAGGGCAAGAAATGCAAAGTGCAGCACGTTTGGAAGGGTCACCCCGTGGATTTGGGATGAGTTACAGCCAATTCCTCCCCACTGGGACATTCCCAATGGGAATCTGGGTTTATTTGGATTTGTAACTACTCCAGGTTCCAGGGTAAAGCCCTTTTCCCTCACATTTTCATTCCTTAACTCCTTTCCTCGTGCACTACCGCTATCCTTGGAGAAGGGAGGGTTTATAACAGATTGAAGGAGCTGTTATTTCATCTAAATGTCATGTAAACAAAGGTAAAATAACAAACAGCCCTGGAAATCACTTAACGAGGCTTTCTGCAGCTCGTGGCTGCTCCTCTGGGAATTTCAAGCTCCTTTAAATGAAACTTAACAGCAAGAAACCTTTTATTTTCCTAATGTTTCCAACAGCTCTGGCTGTGGATTCATCCTTCATGGAGGCCTGTGGCTTTTACATCCCTGGCATGATGATTCCTTGATAGAAATGATAATATCCTGGATTTTATGGGCAATTCCAGCTGGCTGGATCCTGGTTTTTAATCATTCTTCTCACATGGAGAAGGAAATTGGTCAGAAGCAAGCTTGGGCAACCCCAATGATGTTCAGTTTTTGGGACAGCTGTTTCGAACACGTGGAATTTCAACCCAGAGCTGTGTTTTCCACCACTAGATCAGGTGTAATAATAATAGTAATAATAATAATAATAATAGTAACCAAAGTATTGGCACATTTGGAATCCAGTCTCTCCTAACTGAGCATTCCCAGGTGCTATGGAAAAATTAATTCCATCCCTCCCAGGCCCCTTGAGGGGAATATTTCCATGCCAGAACTATGGACACTTAGGAAGGTTGACAATAAACACTGGAATTGGGTCCTGGCTGGGATAATTGGAGCCTGGGTGGTGGGAGAAGGGGAGGAAAGGGATGGCAGAGAGGGAAGATCCATGAGGAAAATGAAACTGCTGCTGTGCTTTTCCAAGGGAAATGCATTTCCCTCTTCGGTTTTGCTTCCCTGACTCCCAAGAAATTCAGGAAAACCACATTTCCTTGCTCCCAGCTTTGGATCACAGATGTTCAGAGCTAAACTGGTGGGAATTGCATTAAATTAGGGTTGAGGTCTGTAACAGCTTTTGCACACCAGTGCTTCTGCAGGGAAGCTCATTTTCCATTGGAAATGCTCATTTTCCATTGGAAATGCTCATTTTCCATTGGAAATGCTAATTTTGCCTTAGAAATTCTCATTTTCCATTGGAAATTCTCATTTTCCATTGGAAATGCTCCTTTTCCCTTGGAAATTCTCATTTTCCATTGGAAATGCTCCTTTTCCCTTGGAAATGCTCCTTTTCCCTTGGAAATGCTCCTTTTCCCTTGGAAATTCTCATTTTCCATTGGAAATGCTAATTTTGCCTTGGAAATTCTCATTTTCCATTGGAAATGCTCGTTTTCCATTGGAAATGCTCCTTTTCCCTTGGAAATTCTCATTTTCCATTGGAAATGCTCATTTTGCCTTGGAAATTCTCATTTTCCATTGGAAATTCTCATTTTCCATTGGAAATGCTCGTTTTCCCTTAGAAATGCTCCTTTTCCCTTGGAAATTCTCCTTTTCCCTTGGAAATGCTCCTTTTCCCTTGGAAATTCTGATTTTCCATTGGAAATTCTCCTTTTCCCTTGGAAATACTCATATTCTCTGGAATAACTGATCCAGGTAGGGAAGAGTTGCTGGTCCTCCAGCTGGCAGCCCTCGGGAGAGCCACAAATCCGTGGGATTTCCCACTGCCAGAGGAAAGTTTGGATCACAAACCCGAGGAAGACTGGGACAGTCCCAAGCTCAGCATTCCAGATCCCAGCATGGCAAACTGGGATAAAACAGGAAACCACTCAGGCTGCAATAAATTCATTATTGCTTTTGAGGAAGGGGCTCACCTTTAGCTGGTGGCTGGAAGTGGTGCAGAACTCTTTGTACTTTAGGTAAGATTTAATAAACAACTGAGCCCAAACACGAGAAAATTCATCTCTTTTTTGTTTTTAATCCTGGCTCTGAGTGAAGACAGAAGAAAATGAAGACAAGCCACTAATTAAGTGGTGCAGCTACCCCATTTATATTTCTCATTGGATGCAGAGTGTAGAGGGCTCAGCAAGGCTGGGAAAGCCCTTGGAAGCTCAGGGAGGTGGAATTGCCCCTGGAATTCCTGGAAATTCCTGGCATGTGGGGCATGATCCATGTCCTCCTTTATCACCCATCCTTTTCCTGCTCCCGGTTAGCCACAGAAATAAACTGGGAAAATACACAGTGGGTGTGCAGAAATGTCAGAGATAATGAACTTAATTCCAGACTAATCCAACATTTGCATTTTTCTAACTTTAGTAATTTCCCAGACTTCAAATCTGGCTTCAATGAACACATCATTCCTTGTTTTCCTGACGAGGAGTGTGGATTTCAAAAAGCTCTCTCCACGCAGTGAATTCAAGGGGAAATGCTTTTCCTTCATATCAATCAAGCTTTTTTAAACAATTCAAGTTCATTTCACTCTCTTCTCCTTGATTTCTGTACCTCATGATCAGCAGGAAAAGCAAAGCTCAGAAATAAAACTGAGCTTGTTTGGTAAAAACAGAATTTGCAGACGCAAAATGGAATTTTAAAGCTGGTGCCTCCCTTTGTCCTGTTTTTTTGGAAGGAATAGGCAGGAGAGGGACGAAACCAGGAGGATTTTATCCTGCTAATCCAGGTGCCCACCTGAAATGCCACTTGCAGGTATCCTGGGTGCTCCTTTCCCCTCCAAAAGGCAAAGCCCTTCCAATATTTTGGCCAGCAGCAGGAAATGCTTCATTCCCTGGGGAGTTTGGGGTGCCTGGCCCCAAAACTTTGGCGTCTCCAGGAGCTGGTTAAAGCTGATTGGATTTCTCATGGAGAGGTTGGTGAACCAGGGGGTGGATTCCAGGAGAGATTGGAGATCACAGAATTACAGAACCATTAAGACTGGAAAAACTTCCAAGAATTTTCCATCCCATATATTTGCTAAAGATGAGAATCAAGAGACAGCATTCCTTTAATCATCCCACTGGTGTCAGCTGTGGATTATGGAATATTCCCTGCATCCCTCATACTGAGGCTGTCACAAGCTGCTTTCCAATACAAAAATCTTTGATTCCACTGGATCCTGCCATTGGGAAGGCAGGTTTGGAATAGGAAGAAGGGGCAAAAGAAAGACAAATATAGGGAAGAAAATACACTTAGGAATAGCCTATGGAATGATGCAAAGGGGCTGAGTGTCCGTGCTCATCCCAAAAATCTCCACTCTGATATTGCATTTTGGAGAAGTCAGGAAAGCATCTCAGAGCTTTGGATAAAAAGCTTCTGCTGTCTCTCCTTCATAAATTAAAGCCTGGCTTCTTCTTCTTCTTTTTTTTTTTTTTTTTTTTTTTTTTCCTGGGAGAAGCTCACTTTGCACACTGGCAAATAAAGATGCATTTCCCCTTTTCCTGCCTTTATTTATCTCGGCACAATTCTAATTGTTCCTGTAAACCCCAATTCCCGGAGGGCACAGAAACCAAAGGGACTCTTTCCAATCCCAAACCAACGCTCCACTGTGTCCTTAAATCTCTTTCTTAGCCACTCTTTCGGAAACCTGCCGTCCTTTCCTTTGATATTCCCGCTGATTGCTCATGAAAGCAGGAAAAAGAGGCTGCTCCTCTCCCTTTTTCCCTTCTCCAAGACACAAAATGAGCATCCTCCTTCCCGGCTTTTGTCAGCCATCACCGGCTGCCATCTCCTATCAAAGCCCTTCCAGGAGTGACAGAGCGGAAAAAATAGGAAAGGACCAGGAGTGGAGCATCCCATTCAGCACAGAGCACTCAGCACCCACGCCTGGCTGCCCGAGAGGCAGCTCTGCTCCCGGGAAAATCCGCCAAAAACAAAGGGAGAACGTTCCGGAAACTCGGCGCTGCTCATTTCAGCAGCTCCGGGATCACCGTGGGGCGCATCCCAAATGGTCACAGGGGTGGTGGCTGGAATCACCACGGGCCAGGGAACACCAGGCCAGGGCAATCTCCCCTCCTGCCTTAATGGATTTGTGTTTTCCTCGCGGGCAGCCAAGTGTCCTGATGGTTTTATTTTTTTTTTTTTTCTCCTGGCGGGATCTGTCTCACTGTGGGGCGTTGGGGATGAAGAAATAGAAAAATCTTATAAATATGAGTGCTTAGCGAAAAATTTTGGAACTATAAGTAAAATAAATATTACAGCAGTTTTCGATTGTGGGGATGAAAGCAACCATGTGAAGGTTTAAGGCCTCGTCCTTTGTTTAGATAATGCCAAATGCCACAAATACCAGAAAACCAACAGACATCCTGTTCCAAGTATGGCAAGAAAGGTTTAGAGATAAAGTTTATGGGTAAGAAAGCCGTAAAACATAGTAATATAACGATTCCTACAGGTTGCATGAAAATATTAAGAAATTAGTATTTTGTAGTAAATTAGTTAATAGAAATTAAAATATCCAACATAAGAAAAACTTACTGTATTGTAAATGAAAAATCACTCTCTTATCCTCTTTACTCTCTATGCTCTATTCTCTCACTCTCTTATTCTCTCTTACACTCTCGTGGGGGTTCCCTCGGAGCCGTGACCTCTCCATTACTCATTTTAATGGGGATTTATTTGGAGGAAACCAAGGAATTTCTCCTCTTCCCTTAAGTGAAAAGGCAAAAAAAACCAGCAACCCAACAACAGCAGCTCGTTCCTGACTGTGTAATTCACGGATATTTTTATGAGGGATTTTTTTGGCTAATTATGGCGTGAAAGAGCAGCTATGCCTTTGCAAAGTCTTTCTGCATCTTTTCCTAAATTAATTAACTCCCTTTATCTCAGCTCCAGGGCCACATTTAGGCAGAACTCCTTTTAATCTGCCATTTTTGAAATTTTTTGGCAGCGCTTAAAATATTCACCCCGAAACGTGTCCCAACTTCTCATTGCCCTTTTCCAAACTCTTCCCACAGCATTTCCCAAAGAAGTTCTTATAAAAAAAAAAATAAATCAATGCTTTTTTAACCCTCTGCCTGGAACAAAGTCCAGCAAAAAGGTAAAAGAGCAGGAGAGCCTCACTTTTTCAATGCTGCTGTGGCCTTTTACTGCAAAGTTGAGTGGAAAATCATCACATTTCTATTTATTTCTTCGTCTACCAGGAATCAGGGGCATAATTCTCATCCCAGGTACAATATGAAAATGAGTGATGGAGGAATTCAAGGGATTTCAGGAAGTCACCCCATTAGGTGAATTGAGTGATTACAGTTTCTGCAAACTCAGGAGGAAAGATGGAAAAATCACGGAGAACCCATGGAATGGCTGTCTTTTCTCTGTGTTATTTACATGACTTTAAGGATTGATAAGGGAATTAAGGAAAGAGGGAAAAACCAGAAAAAAGACCAGCCAGCTCATGGAAAAGCCAAGAACTTGGTTGAGGACCCGTCCTTATCTTTTGCCATACGAGGAGTTGTTAAAAACCTTTATCCCAGGCTGAGGGCAACATTTAGGGAAAACTCTATTTATTCTGCCATTTTCTTCCGTTTTTTTAGCAAATTTTTGGCAGAATTTTTGATGTTCACCTTGAAATTGGGCTGCACTTCAATTTTCTGCTCCCCTTGTACTGATAAGAAACTTCAAAATCAGGGTTGGGGAGAGTTTGCAAAGTTATGAAAAAATTTAGGGAATTTTTTGCTTTAAAATGGACACTGTTGAAGTTATCCCAATCCAAGGGGAGAGAAAGGACATGTTTTGGGAAGCAGGACATTGGGTGGCTTTGTATTTGTCACAGCAGATGTTTATATCCCTGATATATTTATCTTAAAAGATAATCACAGAATCTTCCAAGTTGGAAGGGACCCACAAGGATCATCAGGTCCAACTCTGGGATGGGGACGGATCCCTCAACTTCGGCCATTTTATTTCCAACAGAGCTCATATGGAATGATGGCCAAAAAAAAAGACAGAAAATGGAGCTGACTGCCCTTCCCAAGACAGTTTTCATATTTTTGTGCTCTTTTTCCCAGCTGAGCCATTTTTCATGTCCCCAGATATTTTCGTGCCCGTTTTTCCCCATTCATCCCGAGCTATCCTGGTTGTCTGCCCCGTGTTCCCGCTCCTCCATCGCCTTTGGCTCCTCCCCTCACCAGGAACATTTTCCATGTCTGTCACGGGCCTGCTCTCCCAGAGACTGCCTGGAGGCTGAACTTTTGTGTGATAGATTTTGACACCCCATATGGCCCTGGCGGCTCTGCAATCCCGCTCGCGTCGCTGGCAGCTCCCAATATCTGGGAGCAGCCTGGTTTTTGCTCTTCCACGGCGATATCAGCGTTTGGGAAGATTAATGTGCTGATCAGGCACTGCCAAGGAGCTGCAGTAAATGACCTAATAGGTCTTTCCATCCCTAATTCCCACGTTTTATTAAGAGGGATTGGTTGTCGCCGGTTTGTCGGAGCTGTCACCGCCGAGGGGAAGCTGGAGAGGTGGCACTAACGGTGTCATGGAAATCCATCTTTTTTTTTTTGGCACCTCTGCCCCTGTGAATCACCAGGACCATCTGGAGAGCGGGCACGCTGCCACGCCGGCAGATGGGCAGGGGTGCATCGAGCCACGAGCCCGTGGGTGATTATCAAATGTGCTGCTGGGCGAGCATTTCCAGCAGGGGTGTCCAAACAGCTTCCCAGAACCAGCTCCTGGGTCTGGAGGTACAAATGAGGCGTTTAGCTCCCCAAAAAATCCCATCCAAAATTCCCTCCCCGGGCTGAGAGGTGGCGGGAAAGGCAGGGATTCTTCCCGGCTGGTCCGGTGGTTTGGCACCACCATCCCGAGGTTGTAATGCCCAACAATTTCACACACAACTGGGGAAAAGGCTCCTAATGATATGTAATTTTATATGTATTAAAAATACAGGCTATATCTAATTATAATTCCTAATTATCATAGCTTGGTTCCATCCCAGCGGGAGCATTTGCCTCCAGGCCTCGTTCCTGCAGCTGGGACACAAACACAGACAAGGCACAGTTTGCTGCCACTGAATATTTTTTAGCAGGTCATCCATTGCTCCAGAATTTCTGCTTTCCCACAAGAGCTGGGAAGCTTTTTTTCTCCTCACATCCAATTTATTTCTTTGGAATTCAGACCAAGCCAAGCACTCTCCACCTGGCGACAGCGTGAGTGTCACTGGAGGTGGCTTCAGTGTGGATTGGGGACACTGGGGGTGGTTTTTTCCTTCTCCTCACACCCAGCCCCTTTGAATTGAACTGAATTTTGTGGATTTAGCTGGATTTAGTCCTCACTGCCCATCCAATTTGGAATTGTAGAGCAGGGAAAATGATGAGGATGCTGCTGGTTCCAAGGGAGTTCATTAGCATGGGCCCCCTGCCATCCCAAAACACCTGGATTTATCCTGGATCCAGGCTGGACCTGACATGGCTCAGCTCTCCCTATTCCATGCTGGGATTTATCCTGGATCCAAGCTGGACCTGGCATGGCTCAGCTCTGCCTATTCCATGCTGGGATTTATCCTGGATCCAGGCTGGACCTGGCATGGCTCAGCTCTGCCTATTCCATGCTGGGATTTATCCTGGATCCAAGCTGGACCTGACATGGCTCAGCTCTGCCTATTCCATGCTGGGATTTATCCTGGATCCAAGCTGGACCTGACATGGCTCAGCTCTGCCCATGCCATGCTGAGCCTGGCCTAACAAGCCTGGCCTAACAAGGCTGAGCTCCATGTGGAGCCAGTCCTGCTCTGCAGGGTGGGATGCAATTCCCAGGAATCCCATCCCAGTGGAAATTCTCTGGAATGGCATTTTTAATATGCAACCAAAGGTGCTCAGAGTTTAGCTACTGATTAAATAAGAAGTGCAGCAGGAAAATGGAGTTATTCCTACTGACCTGGAGCTCCAGGAGCCCTCCTGGGACACAGATCTGGGTGTGTGGGGAGGAGCAGCAACTCCAGCAGAGCTCTGATCTTTGGAAAACAGGAAAAAGTCTTGCCAAAGTGTTTTCTTGTCTTCTGGAAAACCTGAGCAGAGCTGGATTGAGGAGGGAATGACAGCTCTCCCTTTGGTGCAGCAGCCAGAGGGATCCGTGTGGGATGGACAAGAATTAACAAATTCCTGATTGGCCTTCCCAACTGAATCTCCTCCATCCTGTTTGCTTGTAATTCCAGATCTCAGTTAGGGCTTAGTCCAAGGAAATTGGGAAAAAAGCTGGGATGTGGAATTAAACGGGAGCTGCCCACACATCTCCAGACTTCATCCAGGGTCCTGGTCCTTAATCCAAGATCCCAAAAACTGGAGTCACATCTCATGAATTCCCTTTGATCCTCAACAACCGGATTCATGCCCTTTCAGCCCAAATTTGGTGGAGTTTTATTCCTCTTTCTCCTCAGAAAATCCTTTTTAGCTGAATTTTTCCCCTGCATGTAAAGCGTCCCATTATAGCACTCGGGGCAGGAGGGGATTAATGTCAGCTCCCATTTTTGCATCCCTGTGGATCAGAAGAGCCCTTTGTAATTCCCTGTTCTTTTGAGGGGAATGGGATTAAAAGTTTGCTATTCCAAAAAAAAAATCCCCCATTGTCACTTCCTGGGTTATGGCTTTTAGGGAAATTCCCTTTGCCATAAAAAGTGATTTATTTTCCTTGGCCTCCTGTGAGGCAGCTGAAGTGGGAGATCCCTGCCAGCTCATGAAATGATTCCCAATGTTGACAGAGGACTTTAAATTGTGGTTATAAAAGCAGGAGTTTGGGGATTTGCTGGAAAAGCCTCGTTCCCAAGGCTGGGAGGAATCTCTGCAGCAGGACCCATGTGCAAGCAATAAGGAGAGGAATGCTCTGGGAATTTTGGAGGATTTATTTTGGCATCCTTTGGGTGGGAAGCTCCTGGGAAGTGCTGGGTGTGGGGCTCAGGCTCTGCTCCTGCTGGGAAAGGGAAATTTTGTGGTCTGGTACCAGGATACTCCAGTTCCTTCCCACCCCTCTGGATGCTGCTGGAGGAAAACACCCAGCTCCTCATCTCCCTCTGGAATGGGAATCTGCAGCTGGAACCCTGGAAACTGAGAATTTCAGATTTTCTGTGCTGACAGCACAAGAAAACTCTGCTTTGACCTGAGGCCGTACAGGAAGTTTCCAAAATTGAATGGTAAAACTAAAATCACTGGTGTGTAGTTTGAATAGAAATGTGTAATATCACATGGTGGAAAATGTAGAATTTAAAGTTTTAGAATATAGCAATATATAGAAGGCAAGATGGAGGTTTTGAGGCAGAGGTTTCTTTCTCCTTCACCTTCTTCACGGGTCTGGGTGGGATCTTGTTTAATTGGATTGGAAATTCTGCATTGTAGGTCACAGGTGTTTGGTTATTGGGTCAAAAGTAAAAATAATTTAGATATCCATTCTTAATTGGACTGGTAGGCCTTGAAAGACCTTGTAGAGACAGAGATGCATCATCATTTTTAGCCTGTTAGCTAGAAGTGCTACAAAACTCACTGTAACACAGATAAGAATTATAAACATCTGAGTCTAAACATAAAATTCTGTCTCTTGTGCTTTTAATCCCGACTCTGGCTGAAGAAAATAGAATATAAATCATGATAGGATGTCTCTCCTGTAAACCCTTCCCTTGGGAAAACCCTGCTGGCTCCCCACTCCCACTCCAGGTCTGCCTCAGTACCAATTCCTGGGGTCATCCCTGCTGGAAAATTCCTGCCAGCACCTCCTGTTTTCCCACTGTTCAGTTTTGCTTTCTGCATCCAGCATTGATTTCTGTGGGAATTCCAGCTCAGTGTCCCTCCCTTTGCTGCCTGGATGATCCCAGATGCCACCAACAACAGGCTCAAAGAAATCCAAGGAGGGAAGAATGACCCAAATCCAAGGAGGGAAGAATGACCTAAATCCAAGGAGGGAAGAATGACCCAAATCCAAGGAGGGAAGAATGACCCAAATCCAAGGAGGGAATGACCCAAATCCAAGGAGGGAATGACCCAAATCCAAGGAGGGAAGAATGACCCAAATCCAAGGAGGGAATGACCCAAATCCAAGGAGGGAAGAATGGCCCAAATCCAAGGAAAGAATGACCCAAATCCAGGGAATGGTCTGGAAAGTTGGATGTTGGTCTGACTGATCTCAGCAGGATCCTTGCAGAGCTGGGAGCAGGCAGGAATGGCTGGAGCAGGATAATGTGGAATCAGGACCATCCCATGATCCTGGAATTTGGGGATCCATGGGAGCAACAGCAATGAAGAACCTCAGGAAGGAAACCCGGCTTGGATAAAGCCTTGATTAAAATAATAATTCTGCTGCTGATGTCCACATTTTTTTTTTCCCTTTCTCTGGATCCTGGATTTCCATTTCTCAGGAGTTAATGGCATTTTTGGGCTCCTTTTTTTTCTGTTTACAGAGGGTCTTTACTTCCCTGTGGTTTTGGGCTGGTAGCTGGAGGATCAGGAGTGCAGAATCTCATGGATTTGGAGGTGGGTTTGGAAAGGATACTCCAGAGGAGAAGGAGAAGGAGAAGGAGAAGGAGAAGGAGAAGGAGAAGGAGAAGGAGAAGGAGAAGGAGAAGGAGAAGG
>JAODHX010000446.1:35970401-35981902 GCA_027576295.1 Cossypha polioptera
GCGGTGTGAGGGAGCCATGAGCCCCGCAGAGACACCGAGGGCTGCGGTGTGAGGGAGCCCCGAGCCCGGCAGAGACACCGAGGGCTGCGGTGTGAGGGAGCCCCTGAGAGACACCGAGGGCTGCGGTGTGAGGGAGCCCCGAGCTCCGCAGAGACACCGAGGGCTGCGGTGTGAGGGAGCCCCGAGCCCCGCAGAGACACCGAGGGCTGCGGTGTGAGGGAGCCCCGTCCCGTCCCCGCTCACCCCCTCCTGCCACGGGCACCTCCCGCATCACAGCTGCTCCCGACGGCCGTGCCCGGGCCTCGCCGAGAGATTTCTCCCCGCTACATCGAAATCACCGCCTCCCTTCAGAGTTAAACTGTTCTCCTGTCCTGTCCATCCATGTCTGGTCCCCAGTCCCTCTCCTGGAATCCCCTCCAGGCCCTGCAAGGGGCTCTGAGCTCTCCCTGGAGCCTTCTCCTCTCCAGGTGAGCACCCCCAGCCCTGCTGCAGTTTATAAACCGCGTTCACTTTGCCCTACTAAAACTTGGTGCTCTGAGGAAAACTTGGGAATAACTCAGGTGAAGTTGCTCCCCAGTAGCTGGGGGTGAGTTTGCATAAGGGCACTTTTGGTACTGAAATCTGCCCAGAGCCTTCTCTAAGACAAATTTCTCCATCCAAACTCTCCCCTGAGTTTAAATCCTCAGGGATTTGAAAATCCCAGGCAATAATTAGGTTGTGCACAGACAAGATATGGGGGATTTGTCCTGTCCCTGACACGTAATTCCTTCCCTTGACACTTTCTGCTGTGCCAGGGTGCTCCAAGCCCTGTCCAACCTGGCCTGGGACACTTCCAGGGATGGGACATGAAATCTCGTTTCTTATTCCAGAGGTTTTTCATCTTTCCTTCAAGCAGATTTTATTCCCACAGCAGCTTCTGGCATTTAATTTTCCCTGGTCCGGAACCAGAGCACAAGGCCAGAGTAATCTCCAATTTTCTGTGTCCAGAGACTTCTGTGTTTCCTGTTGCTCTGGAGGGGACTTTATGGCCCTGAACAGTTGAAGAAGAGAAATATCCTGCTAATCCACTGTGCCAGTTCCTCCTGGTGCCACAGCTGCGGGTCCTGGGGCTCCTCAGGTGTGAAACATTCCACAAGTTCAGCATCCAGCCTGCCATGGCATTAATTATTCATTAGCTGTCAATTATCCCCCTTTCTGCCGGTCCTCAGCTTGGAATTTCAGAAGCACTCGGGGTTCTTTTTGTTCTCAGCTCACCTGGACTGTGGGAGAGCTACCAAAGTTCAATTAAACCATTTATTCTGATTATTTTAATAAAAAAATCTCTGAGGTTTCCTTCCCCCGTGTCATTTGGGTTTTTTCCTATGGCAGCCTGGTTGAACCTGGATCGTAGTGAAGGATTTCACCACGGAAATGCTTCTGTGCAGAAAAAACCCCAACCAGATAGAATATGGAATGGCTTAGGTTGGAAAAGGCCTCCAGGATATTTGAGTTCAGTCATTCCCCCAGCGCTGTCCATGTCCCCAAATGAAATCCCTGCAGGGATGTGATTTCCACCTGAGCACCTTTTTCATGAAGGAATTTTTCCCTAATATCCACCCTGGGCCAGCCTGAGGCTGTTCCCTCTCCTCCTGTCCCTGTCCCTGTTCCCAGATCCCAAATCCCCCTGGCTGTGCCCTCCTGGCAGGGAATTCCAGAGAGGGAAAAGATCCCTCGGGATCCTCCTTTGCTCCAGCCTGAGCCCCTTCCCATTTCCCTCAGGAATTCTCCAGCCCCTTCCCATTTCCCTCAGGAATTCTCCAGCCCCTTTCCCATTTCCCTCAGGAATTCTCCAGCCCCTTCCCATTTCCCTCAGGAATTCTCCATCCTTTCCCATTTCCCTCAGGAATTCTCCAGCCCCTTTCCCATTTCCCTCAGGAATTCTCCATCCTTCCCCATCTCCAGTGCCCAATGAATAATTCTGTGTTTATGATCCTGCTGTGAGCATCACCTGCAAACATCTGGATCTGGCAGGGACCAGGGACCTTCCCCATTTCCCTCCCAGGGCTCCATCCCTGCCTGCTCCATGCCTGGGAAGTTTCTTCTCCTCCAGGTTCAAAGCCAGGTCTCCAGGACCTGTCTGCTCCTCCTGAGTTTATAGGACTTGACAGAGTTGGCTTTTCCCACTGCAAAGGAAGGAAGTTGCTTTAAGCTCTAAAAAAAAAATTTTAAAAAAAAAAAGCAGAACCATCTGGCAGAGCACAGCTGTGGAAATATTATACATCTAATTATTTATAGAGGTACCTGTGCAGGGACGAGATCAGTTCTCATAATTGCATCAGGAAAACGCTCTTTTGATATAAAACCAACTCACAAAAATACACTGGGGGCTTGGGGGAAAAAAAAAAAACCCACACAATTTTCTTTGCTTTTTGCAACCTCAAAGCAGCAACAAGTTTGTTTTCTGCCGGTGGTCCGGGCTTCAAATGAGACCTTTGGCATGTGAAAGGCATTAAAGTGCACGGTCACATCAGAGAGACAAAACAAAGGCACAGATAATGAACAACTCTGGTTTCTCCTTAAATCAATAGCAGGAACATTCCAGGAACAAACAGCCCCGGGTGTCCCCGGGGATGCTGCGGGGAGGTGGCTCCAGGAGCTGATTTCCAATGGAAATGATGCTCTCCAGCCCTGGCTTTACCATCGCATTTCCCCTCTCTGCTTCTCTTGAAATCCGTGGGAAGAGCTCAAGAGGAGCTGGCTGTGGTTTGGAATTTCGGGATGCTGAGGGATGTGGGGGGCACAGGGGCAAGGGAGGAAATTTTCCCTGAGGTTTCAGAGGAGAAAACTGGGAATTTCTGCAGAAATCCCAGGTTGGGATGTCCCCTTCATCCCCAGGGAATCACTCCAAGGTTCAAAGGGTTGAACCAGGAGAGAGCTCTGGGAGGGGCTGCAAATTTAGTAAGAGCTTGATAAATGCTCCCACTGCCTTAATTATCCCAGGAGCTGGGATTTTGTGCCTGCCAGGGATGTGTCTGGTGCTGGGTTTTGACACTAAGTGCTTGTGCATCCCAAATTACCCATTATAAATTAATAAAGGAAATGGGAGTTAAATTAAAATCTTCCCTGTGCTGCACCTCACAGGGCTCCAGGAGAGCTGGAGAGGGATTTGGGATAAGGGATGGGGGGACAGGACACAGGGAATGTGTCAGATTCCCATTGTCAGAGGGCAGGGATATTGGGAATTGGGAATTCCCAGAGAATCTGTGGCTGTGCCATCCCTGGAAATGCCCATGGCCAGCTTGGGCAGGGCTTGGAGCAGCCTGAAATTGTCCCTGCCCACGGAAAGAGGTGGAATCAGCTGGATTTTAATGTCCCTTCCAACCCAAACCAGTCTGGAATTCCACGATTTGAGAGTTCCAGGAGAGCAGAGATGATGAATTCATCATCAGCTGAGCCCCTGTAGGAGGAAATGTTCCCATGTTTTATAGGAAAATGTCTCAGGAATGAAAACAGTCATTTCCACCCCTTTTCCTTCCTCGCTGTGCACAAAGCAAACTTGCAGCCAAGCCTCCTTTCCAAGAATAAATGTTATCTCAGATTTTAAATTAGAAATTAAAGTCTTGTCAGCCCTGGGAGACAGGGAAGGAAACTTAGATTATAATACCACAGGAGACTGAAGGCTGGAAGAGAAGGGGGCTTAGTCAAATGGTTTAAAAACACAGTTTTAGGTACTGACAAGCTCTCACAAACACTGGGCCAACGTGATGTCTCATAAAAATTCAGCTTTCTTAGGCTAATGCATCACAGCCTGCAGCAGGGAGGGATTAAATCCCAACCAGGATTTGGGCAGAATGAGGGAAAACCAGCAAGGAGATTTCTATTTCCTTCCAGCACCCAAATTTTTGTTGTTCTGTGGCACAGAAGAAAACAAAAAAAACAGAAAACCAACATTTTATTATTAATATTTTTAATAAATGGCAACCCAGCCCTGCCAAGTGATGTTTTCTCTTGATGCCTTTGGACCATGAGCTACAGGCTTTGCCCTTCCCATGCTCCCAGTCCCCAAAATGTGCTGCAATCCCAAATTTTGGGGCTGGGGCTCGTGTGAAGGTGTGTGAGCAGCAGATGGAGGTTTGGGCTCCCACACCATGTCCTACCTGTCACCATTCCAAGAGTTTAGAGGAATGAAACTCCTCCATCTGCTCTTGCAGCCTGTGCAGCCCCTGCTCCCAGACTGATGGGGATTATTGGTTTTAATAAATGAATGAATGGAAAGTGGTTTTGGAGTCAGTCAGAGCTGATTTCTGATCTCTGCTGACAAATTTCTGTCAATATTCCCTGACAGAACCCGAGATCTCAGATGTTTAAAGCATCAGGTTTTTATCAGAAAGTTGCTTTCTGTGGAATGCACTTTCTCAAGTTCTCTCATTCATTTCTGCTTTACCCCAATGATAAAAATGTGGAATGTGTGTGAGAGTAAAAGGGAAAAGGAGCAGGTGCTTGGGAGTCAGGTGTGAAAAACCTTCCTGTGTGTGTAAACAGAGTGGGGAAGTTTGGGGATGGAGGGGGTGATTCCAGTGAATCTTTCCTGCTGGGGCATCACAGAATCCCAAAAGGGTTTGGGTTGGAAGGGACCTTAAATCCCATCCCACCATCCCACCGTGGCCAGGGACACCTTCCCCTGTCCCAGCCTTATTTTCCCAGATCCACAGCAACACAGAGTTTGGTTGGAAGGACCTTAAATCCCATCCAGTTTGAGCCCTGACACCTTCCCCTACCCCAGCCTGCTCCAATCTGACCTTGGGCACTCCCAGGGATCCAGAGGCAGCCACAGCTTCTCTGGGAATTCCATCCCAGCCAGGAATTCCATCCCAACATCCCATTTAATCTCCCCTCCTTTTCCATTCCCCCTTGTCCCACCACCAAAATCAACCTGTATCAAAACCCATTTTCCCTTTTTTCCCCCCCACGTTTCCCATGGCAATTCCATAAAAACCATCTTCCCCACGAGGTTCCCACCTGCCCTCTGCAGTTCCCAAGCAGAAATGGGGAAATGGATGCAAATCTCCCAGATTTCCCTGGATTTATTGCAAACAGCACCAGGGCTTAGCATACATTACCAGCACGGGCTTTAAATCAAAGGAGCATTTCTTAATCCATTATTTATAATGAATCAATTATTAATGGAGATCGCTTTTTCTCCCCTAATAAATTATTATAAACTCTGCTGTAACACGCTGTACCAATATGTACCATGTAAATTATGGGATGTGGTTCAGGTTATGAGGAATTTAAGCAGCTCACAGACATTTGCTGGCTCGGGGCTGGCAGTGTTGCATTTATTGCAGCTTCAAGCACTCAAAGCTCCTCATTGCAGCTCCTTTATTTGCTGGGAGACAGATCCTCCAATAAATCACCTGGTAAAGATCTGGATCATTTACTCAGCAATGGGAATAAATGTGGGGTTTGTGTTCCTGGAAAGAGGAAACTCTTTTCTTGAAGATTTTCTGCTTTCTTGTCTTCAGTGCTGAATATTTTCCTTCTCTGTTATTGGTGCTTCTTCTTTTTTTTTTATTTTTTTTTCTGTATTTTTAGATACAGCACCGTGGGTTTCCCAGCACAATTTTGTGGTTGAGTGAGGGGGATTTTGCTGTGGCTCTGGTTTTGGGGTCACCCTCAGAATCCTGCAGGACCTGGGGGTCTCCTTGTGAGGAGGAGAAGAATCTCCAGAACCACAATTCAGAAGGATCAATAAATACTAAAACCTTCAATAAATCCTTCAATAAATCCTTCAGTAAATGCCCTGGTAAATATCTGATATGAATAAATGTGGGGTTTGTGTTCCTGGAAAGAGGAAACCATTTTCTTGAAGCTTTTTTTGCTTTCTCATCTTCAGTGCTGAATTTTTTCCTTCTCTATTCTGGGTGCTTCTTCTTTTTTTTTTTCTGTATTTTTTTTTCTATATTTTTAGATCCAGCACCATGGGTTTCCCAGCACAATTTTGTGGCTGAGTGAGGGGGATTTTGCTGTGGCTCTGGTTTTGGGGTCATCCTCAGAGCCCTGCAGGACCTGGGGGTCTCCTTGTGAGGAGGAGAAGAATTTCCAGAACCACAATTCAGGATAATCAATAAATACTAAAACCTTCAATAAATCCTTCAATAAATCCTTCAATAAATCCTTCAGTAAATGCCCTGGTAAAGATCTGATGTGAATAAATGTGAATAAGTGTGGGGTTTGTATTACTGGAAAGAAAAAATTTTTTTCTTGAAGCTTTTTCTGCTTTCTCGTCTTCAGTGCTGAATTTTTTCCTTCTCATTTCTTGGTGCTTCTTCTGTTTTTGATTTTTCTCTGTATTTTTAGATCCAGCCTGGCCATGGACACTTGCAGGGATCCAGGGGCAGCCACAGCTTCTCTGGGCAACCAAGGGAATTATAGTAATCTCAAACAATAATAATTATAGAAAAATTCCCAAAAATATGCAATGATTCCCTTGGGGTCTGGATAGAAGAACAGTGTCTGATACCCAGCACACCAAATCCTGAATATATCAGGGACAAACCTTCCCACAAAAAAAAAAAAAGCAACTTGAAGCCTTGGATTTGTCACACTGCTCAAGAAAAGCATAAGAAAATTTGGGAATTTCTTGGGCAAGTATCCTCAGGTCTCCTGCATTTGTTTGTCCTCCCTGGGGAGCACAAGTACTTTTTTTTTTTTTTAATATATTTTAAGATGGGGACATGTCTTTGGATACTGCTGGAAAACACAGAAAAAGCAACTTGAAGCCTTGGATTTCTCATGCTGCTCAAAAAAAGCATAAGAAAATTTGGAAATTTCCTGGGCAAGTATCCTCAGATCTCCTGCATTTGTTTGTCCTCCCTAGCAAGGGGAGCACAAATATAGGGGGTTTTTTTTAATATATTTTAAGATGGGGACATGTCGTTGGATACTCCTGGAAAACACGGAAAAAACAACTTGAAGCCTTGGATTTCTCATGCTGCTCAAGAAAAACATTAAAAAATTTGGAAATTTCCTGGGCAAGTATCCTCAGATCTCCTGCACGTGTTTGTCCTCCCTAGCAAGGGGAGCACAGATACAAATTTTTTTTTTTCCAATAAATTTCGAAACGGGGACCTGTCGTTGGATACTGCTGGAAAACACAGAAAAAACAACTTGTAGCCTTGGATTTCTCATGCTGCTCAAGAAAAGCATAAGAAAATTTGGAAATTTCCTGGGCAAGTATCCTTAGGTCTCCTGCATGCGTTTGTCCTCCCTAGCAAGGGGAGAACAGATACAAATTTTTATTTTTTTTTAAATATATTTCGAAACGGAGACATGTCGTTGGATACTGCTGGGAACCAGTGAAAAAGAAGCCTTGGATTTCTCATGCTGCTCAAAAAAAACATAAGAGAAAGGAGTTATAACAATGATTGTGCACCTGCAGGGTGTGTGAGCGACTTGACCAGGGGTGTCACCTTCCCTGCACCAGTTAGATCATATCTATGCTTAGCTGCACAATCTACTCTATATAAGTTGTTTTTCTTTAAATAAAGGCTCTTTTTTGCTTTTCCATTACATTTTGTTGCTAGATCCTTTCTCCACTCTTCTGTAGCCCAAATGCAACAGCCTTGGTGATCCCTTTGTAAACCCTGTATCCCAGAGGAGCTGTGGAAGCCCCTGGAATGTCCAAGGTCAGGTTGGATGGGACTTGGAGCACCCTGGGGTGTGTCCCTGCCCATGGAAGGGATGGCACTGGAGGAGCTTTGAGTCCCCTTCCATCCCAGCCCATTCTGGAGTCCAATGATCCGTGGAAATCCCAGGGAGAGCTGCAATTCCAGGGTCTCTATGGCAATCCAGGCTGGCTGTCACTGTTTCCTCCAAGCAGGATGCAGAGCTTCCCATCAGACAGGAATATTCCCCCTCCTCTACTCCATGAACCCATCTCTGCCTGGTGCAACCACCAGTGATGAGGAATTCCTCTTTTTCCAGGAATAACGACCTCATTCCTGGGGTCTGCACAGGAATCGTCCCTGTGCTGTTCAGGTGACAGTGATGGTGGCCCAGCTGTCCCCACTGTGACCTCCAGCTGGACATAAAAACCTGGGATGGTCCTGCTCAGGACACTTCCAGGGATCCAGGGCAGCCACAGCTTCTGTGCCACCCTCAAAGCCAGGAATTCCATCCCAATATCCCATTTAATCTCCCCTCCTTTTCCATTCCCCCTTGTCCTACCACCAAAATCAACTTGTATTAAAATGAATTTTCCCCTTTTTTTTCAGTTTTCCACCTTAAAACCCACATTTCCCATGGCAATTCCATAAAAATCATCTTTCCCATGAGGTTCCCACCTGCCCTGTGCAGTTTCCAAGTTCTGGTCTGGATGACAGTGATGGTGGCACAGCTGTCCCCATTGTGTGACCTCAGCTGGACATAAAAACCTGTGATGGTCCTGCTCAGGTGACAGTGATGGTGGCACAGCTGTCCCCAGTGTCACCTCCAGCTGCAATAACCAACCTGGGATGGTCCTGTTCAGGTGACAGTGATGGTGACACAGCTGTCCCCATTGTCACCTCCAGCTGGAATAACCAACCTGGGATGGTCCTGCTCAGGTGACAGCGATGGTGGCCCAGCTGTCCCCATTGTCACCTCCAGCTGGACATAACCAACCTGGGATGGTCCTGTTCAGGTGACAGTGATGGTGGCACAGCTGTCCCCATTGTCACCTCCAGCTGGGCTCCAATTCTTCCATCCCTGGATTCTCTCCCCCAGGCTGCCAAACCCCAGATTTGAAGGACCTGCCAAGGGATACAGAGCATTCCTGCTCCAAGAACAGCCTTCCATGCTGCTGGCAAAGCTGCATTCACCAATTTAATCCACAAGGATTTTGCCACTTTTCCTCGACCTCCCGTGCTGGCCGTGCCCACGACAGGCGAGTCAAACTCCAGGTCCCTTCCAATCCCACCCATTCCACATTTCTTTGTTTTCCAAGGTGATGACCGAGCTGGTTTTTCCACAGATCCCACAGGTGGAAGGGGCCATCCCCAGCAGAGCTGGCAATCATTAAACTGGAGCAGTTTGGGAGCAGAGCCTGGGGACGGCGCAGGGTCTCGATAATGAACGACGCCAGGAAACTCAATTTGTTTTCCTTAACGAACAGAAGGTTAAGAGAGGATCCGCTGGCAGCCTCTAATTACTTCTGGAATTTAAATGTGATAATGGAGGGCTCCCTGGCCGGGCAGATGAAAGTACACCCAACCCTGTGCCTGCGAGATTAAAATTCAGCCTTGAATTAAAAGCACCTTTTTAGCAGTGCGGGTTATTAAGCGCTGAAACAACCGTTGAGAGATCTTCTGATTTGAAGAGGGTTGGTTTTTCTTTTTTTTTTTTTTTCCCCTTTTCGAACCTAAAGCTTTAATTCAAATAGAAAAGTCCCCAGGCATGTTTTACACGGGAGTTCAGGCCAGATAATCACGATGGCTTTTTGCCAACCTTATCAAGTATTAATGTGCCATCACCCCGCTGCCCTCCCTCTGTGCTCTGCTCATCAAGCAATAATTTTGTCGGCAAACACAGAGAATTTCTCCACTGTGGTGTCACCAGAGGTGGTCAGCAGTGAGGGCCATGTCCATAAAACACCCTGGATGTGGCAGGAACCCCCTGTGGGTGACAGCTGAGTGCTGACAGCAAATCCCTGAGGGTTTTTCCACCTGGGTGTTGGAAGGAGGTGCTGGGACAGCGAAGGGTTGGTGACCACAAGGGCAGCTTGGGGACAGGAGCAGGGGCTGGAGAAGGTGCCAGCAAGGGAGATGACACCAGCCCAGTGGAAGGAGCCACCACCACACACAGTGTCACCGTGATGGAAGGTGCTGCTGTGAGGAGATGCCACCACCACTCAGGGTGCATTGGGTTTTGGCTTTTATGTTTTTTAGAATCTCTGCTGCTCGGTGTGTTACTCTGAAACTTCACGTTAGGTGTCAGTAAGTTCTCTTCACAGGGTAGTGACAAAACAATTCCTTTCTAGCCAGAGAATCAAGGACAGCTGGTACCCAAAAAGCAGAAACAATGAGAGGGAAAGGAGGCTGAGACTTCATAGCCTGGGGCTGTGGTTGGATAATTAACCCCAATATGAACCAAAACTTATAAAAGTGTAAAACTGGTGACCAGGATCCATCCTGGATTTGATCTGGGTGCAACCCTGGCCAGGCTCTTGCACTGCCCAAGGTCCATCCTTTCAATAAATTCCTTTTCTATTCCTTTTGCTCTGTCTAGTCTCTGTTCCAGCTCAGCCTTTCCAGGCATCACCACCTCTCTAGGTGTCACCACGATGGAAGGTGCCACCACCACACAAGGCTCCACCTCTTTGGAAGGTGCCACCAGCATTCAAGGTGCTGCCACAATGGAAACTTTTTTCCAAAATATTGGAACCCTGGAAACTGGGAATTTTGAATTTTCTGTGCTGTCAGGCAATGACCCTCAGGAAAACTCTGCTTTTGACCTGAGGCTTTGGAGGAAGCTTCCAAAATTAAATGACAGAACTAAAATCACAGGTGAGTAGTTTGAATAGAAGTGTGTGATATCACATGGTGAAAAATTTGGAATTTGGGGTTTTTGAATTTAGTAATGGGGATGGGACAAGATGGAGGTTTTGGGGCAGAGGTTTCTGAATTTCTTCACCTTCTTCTTCTTGGGTCTGGGTTGTATTTTTTAATTGGATAGAAAATGCCACATTGTGGGTCACAGGTGGTTGGTTATTGGGTCAAAAGTAAAAATACTTTAGGTGTCAGTTCTTAATTGAACTGTTAGGCCTTAAAAGACCTTGTAGAGAGAGATCCATCACCATTTCACCATTTTAACTTGTTAGCTACAAGTGCTGCAGCACTCACTGGAACACAGATAAGAATTTATAAAGATCTGAGTCCAAACACGAAATTCCATCTCTCGTGCTTTTAATCCCAGCTCTGGCTGAAGAGAAAAAAGAAAATAAAAACTCGAGTGCCACCACAATGGAAGGTGCCACCACCCAGCCCACGAGCTGTCACTGTGACAGAAGGTGCTGCTGCCACTCCAGGTGCCACCACCATGTGCTGGTTTCAAGCCCAGCTGGAGATGGAAAACCTCAGAGCTGCTCGTTCTTCTCCCTCATCCTGGTGGGATGGGGAGGAGGATCGAAGTCAAATTTTGTATGTTGAGATAAGAATGGTTTAATAATGGGAAATATAGAAAAATTAATAATTTTAGCAAAAATAGCAATAATAACAATAATAGAAATAATGGCGATGGTGATGATGATGATGATGATGATGATGATGATGATAATAATAATAATATTTTAAAGCAATTTCTCACCATCCACTGACTGGTTCCAGACCCCCACTCCCAAATCCACACCCACCTCCTTCCCAAATCCAGGCTGGCCCTTCTGAGCTGGAGATGGAAAACCTCAGAGCTCCTTGCTCTTCTCCCTCATCCTGGTGGGATGGGGAGGAGGATCGAAGTCAAATTTGAATGTTGAGATAAGAATGGTT
>JAODHX010000446.1:36000462-36011057 GCA_027576295.1 Cossypha polioptera
TATTATATATTATATATTATATATTATATATATTATAATAATATAGAATATAATAATGATAATGATAATGATAATGATAATAATAAATAGATAAATAATTAAATATTTGTTCCTCCAGCTGGAAACTGCCTCCTCTCTCAGCACGGTGGTCACAGCTCACCTGGCCCTGCTGAGCTCACCTGGCTGCAAGGATGAAATAACGGGGTTGAACACGGGATTCATCACAGCAAGGTTTAATTACACGGTTTTTAATGAGGGATTAATCACAGCCTTCTGCTCAGCTCAGGCATCCACGAGCACAGCAGGAAATCCTGTTTTCATAGAGGTTTGAAAGGAGGTGCTGGGAGAGTTTCCTGGGCAGGGAAAGATGGGAAGGAGCTGATCCCAAAATCTTCTGCAGGGAAACCTGAGCTGAGCAGGATCTGATCCCAAAATCTTCAGGGAAAGGTGAACTGAGCTGAGCTGAGCTGAGCTGAGCTTGGCTTCATTGGGGATGGAACAGGACCTGATCCCAAAATCTCCAGGGAAAACTGAGCTGAGATGAGCTGAGCTTGGCTCCACTGGGAATGGAGCAGGATCTGATCCCAAAATCTCCAGGGAAAGGTGAACTGAGCTGAGCTGAGCTTGGCTCCATCAGGAATGGAACAGAACGTGATCCCATCTCCTCCAGGGAAACCTGAGCTGAGCAGGACCTGATCCCAAAATCTCCAGGGAAAGGTGAACTGAGCTGAGCTCAACTCTATCAGAGATGGAATAGGAGCTGATCCCAGCATCTCCTCCAGGGAAAGGAGCTGAGCTGAGCTGAGCTGAGCTGAGCTTGGCTCCATTGGGAATGGAGCAGGACCTGATCCCAACATTTCCTCCAGGGAAATGTAAACTGAGCTGAGCTTGGCTTCCAGCAGCTTTGGGATGGAGCAGGACCTGATCCCAACACCTCCAGGGAAAGCTGAGCTGAGCTGAGCTGAGCTCAACTTCACTGGGGATGGAGCAGGACCTGATCCCAAGATCTCCTCCAGGGAAAGGAGCTGAGCTGAGCTGAGCTGAGCTGAGCTTGGCTCCATCAGGGATGGAACAGGATCTGATCCCAACATCTCCTCCAGGGAAATGTAAGATGAGCTGAGCTGAGCTGAGCTGAGCTCGACTTCACTGGGGATGGAGCAGGACCTGATCCCAATATCTCCTCCAGGGAAACGTAAGATGAGCTGAGCTGAGCTTGGCTTCCAGCAGTTCAGGGATGGAGCAGGATCTGATCCCAACATTTCCTCTAGCTCAGCTCAGCTCCATCAGGGATGGAACAGGACTTGATCCCAACATCTCCTCCAGGGAAAGGTGAGCTGAGCTGAGCTCTATCAGGGATGGAACAGGAGCTGATCCAAACATCTCCTCCAGGGAAAGGTGAGCTGAGCTGAGCTTGGCTTCCAGCAGTTCAGGGATGGAGCAGGAGCTGATCCCAGCCTCTCCTCCAGGGAAAGGTGAGCTGAGTTCAGCTCAGCTCAGCTCCATCAGGGATGGAACAGAACCTACTCCCAACATCTCCAGGGAAGCTGATCCGAGCTCGGGGATGGAGCAGGATCTCTCCCGGCATCTCCTCCTCCCGCGGCGGGGCAGGACCCGGCACAGCCCTTGGGATCGCGGCCCCTGAACATCTCGGAATCGCGGCTCCGCAGCTTCTGGCTCCCTCTTGTGTTCCCCAGCCCAGCAGGACGAGGACGGGACAAGGTCGGGCTCTGTCCCAATTTTTTATCCCAATTTCCCTCTCTCTTTCCCCATTGCTGAGGTACTGGAGAGGCACAGACTGCCCAAACCCTGACACCTGAGATTCCCTCTCATGTACAGCCCTCCCTTTGCATTTTTAATCCTTATACAATTCATGGTTTTTCCCCATTGCTCCTTTCATCTTCCAATATCCAATTTCATTTCTCAGCAAACCTACGGTTTGTTTGTAAAGGCAAATGTCTTTTTTTTTTTTTTTTTTTTTCATTCATCAATCAGAGGAATCCATCCCATTGTTCCTTTTATCTCTCAGTGCTGGCTTTATCTCCCAGCAGATCCACAGCTCGTTTGTACAGACAAATCCAACATTCAATCCCAATCCCATTTGTACATCCCACCCCTGGCATCCCTTCTCCACCGTGCAGGGATTTCAGGAATGTGAAACTAGTCCAGCTGTACAAACACAACAGAACTTTGGTTTTTTTCCAGTATTTTATCCCGGTTTTTGTTGGTTTTTTTTTGTTTTTTCCCCTTGATATTCTGGGTGGCAGGCGCTGATCCCCGCAGCTCCCATGACAAAGGCAGGAGCAGAAAGGAGAGGGAAAATCCACCTGGAAACTGCTTTTAATGCAGCCCCCAGCACTGGTGGCTGCTGCCTTCAGAGGTGGTGGTTTCCTTTAACAGAGTTCCTTTCAGGAGATTCCTTCAAAGGTCATTAACGGGTGTCAGGAGACAAAGGAAAGCTGTGTTAGGAAAGTAGAAAAAGGGATTTGTTTTCCAGCAGATGTTCTACAATTCCTATAATTAAGGAAAAAATAAGTACAAGCAGACCAGGTGGTGTCAGTCCTGAATTGTGAATCTTACTCGATTTTTTTGGTTTGCTTTAAATCATAATTCAAATTAATGATTTTTTAAAATTTTTTAATCCCCTTGGCCAGGTTGCCTGGTCATGTTCAGGCAGCTGCTGCAGAAATCAGGGAAGACTCCCATCCTCTAATTTAGGTGAAGGTGGCAAAGCACCCACAGGGGATTCCTCTCCCAAAAGAGAGGAGTGGAAAAGATCTTTTCACTGGGAACTGCAGGCAAGGAGGCCAAATGAATTATTTGGAATTAAACTGGCTGGAAGGAACAGATCTGGAGCACCAACCACGCTGTGTGTGAGGGAGAAGCCACCACAGAAGGGTTGAGAAATGCAGAATTAATTTCCAAGCATTTCCAGCCCCAGTTGCCTCAGATAACGAGATAATTGTTACTAATTCTGTTTATTTTTCTTACACGGGGTTATTTAAATGAAACACACGGCTCTAAAAAGTAGAATATTCCTTCAGAATATCCCTGCGGGATTGCAATTTTTCAGGAGCTGTCACAGCTCTTTTTGCAGTTTGGAAACAAATGCACGAAGTTTGAGTGCAGGGGCAGTTTTGGGGACAAAAAATCTGCAAAAAGGGATTTATTTTTTTTTTTTCTTATGGAAAAACCTTCCTGCAGGAACGGCATCCATCCTTCCCCTGCATAATGAGATGCACAGGTACAATGGGAATAGGGGAGGCTTTGTCCTCCCTGCCCTGCAGGAGCAGCTCTTTGTCTCAGGGATGCTGAAGGATTCCAGTCAATCATTGCTGCTCCATCACCTCCCCCAGCCCCTCAGGACAACGAGGAGATTGCTCTGGCCTCCAAATTGGGAAATATTTTCATGCTGAGGAATATCCCTCAAATCCTCGTGGTTTTCAGGTGTTTTTAAGGTATTTTAAGGTGTTTTTAAGGCATTTTTAAGGTGTTTTTAAGGTATTTTAAAGATGTTTTTAAGGCATTTTTAAGGTATTTTAAGGCATTTTTAAGATGTTTTTAAGGTGTTTTTAAGGCGTTTTTAAGGCATTTTTAAAGTGTTTAAAAGGCATTTTTAAGGTGTTTTCCCCACTGACTGTAGCAAGGTGCTGCCAGGAACTGAGCTCACATTCTGCTATTTCTGCCCTTTTTTAAAAACAATTTTAGGCCTTTTAAAAAAAATTTTTTAGGCTTTTCCAGTAGGAGCTGTGCCTCAAATCAAAATTAAGCTTTGTATTTTTACAACTCTTATTTATCCCCTTCTGGGAAAGGGCACAAATATTTTGTTGAGGTCTCCTGAGCACGTTTTTTTAATTCAAATTAATGAGCAAACCTGAGAGTCCTGAGTCAATACCAGATCCAGGAATAACAGCTGTTTCCTCAGATATTCTCCAACACACACAAGTATTTTTTTTCAAGTGGAATTTCATAGAGACAGCAGTGCTTTGCTTGCCATAAAAATAACTGTGAGAAGCAGAGCAGGCAGATCTCTGAGCTGCCCTAACAGGGATTTGTTTGGTTGGATTTATTGGAATATTCTTGGAAATGACCAAATTGGAGGGGTTTTAGCTAAATATCCATTGTTTTCCATGGGATGTGCACGGTGAGGGAAGGGATGTGTTTCACTGGTGATGTTCTGGATGTTTTTCCTGCACTCACTGAGCTGTCCTGGATCACAGCTTTGCTGCTGTCACAGAAACCTCGACCCCTGGATCCATCCCAGCACCCCTGGATCCACCCCAGGTCCCCTGGATCCAACCCTGGATTCATCCCAAGACCCCTGATCCATCCCTGGATCCACCCCAGGTCCCCTGGATTCATCCTAGGATCCATCTCAGATCCCCTGGATCCATCCCTGGATCCATCTCTGGTCCCCTGGATCCACCCCAGGTCCCCATGATGCATCCCTGGATTCACCCCAAGACCCCTGGATCCATCCCAGAACCCCTGGATCCATGCCTGGATCCACCCCAGCACCCCTGGATCCATCCCAGGTCCCCTGGATTCATCCTAGGATCCATCTCAGATCCGCTGGATCCATCCCTGGATTCATCCCAGCACCCCTGGATCCATCTCTGGTCCCCTGGATCCACCCCAGGTCCCCTGGATCCATCCCTGGATCCATCCAAGGACCCCTGGATCCACCCCAGCACCCCTGGATCCATCCCTGGATCCACCCCATGTCCCCTGGATCCATCCCTGGATTCATCCCAAGACCTCTGGATCCACCCCAGGTCCCCCGGATCCATCCCTGGATCCACCCCAGGTCCCCTGGATCCATCTCAGGTCCCCTGGATCCACCCCAGCACCCCTGGACCCATCCCTGGATCCATCTCAGGTCCCCTGGATCCACCCCTGGATCCATCCCAGCACCCCTGGATCCATCCCAGGACCCCTGGATCCAGCTCTGGATCCACCCCAGCACCCCATGATCCATCCCTGGATCCATCTCAGGTCCCCATGATCCATCCCTCTATCCATCCCAGGACCCCTGGATCCATCCCAGGACCCCTGGATCCATCCCTGGATCCACCCCAGGATCCCTGGACCCACCCCAGGTGCCAAAGGTGGAGCATTCCCATCCAAATCCCACCTGGAAAAGCAGCCCTGGAGCACAACAGCTCCTCTTTTCCCCACCCACCACCCCCAGCTGCCTCTTTCCAAAGCTCTCCACAAACAAAACAGCCAGGAAAAAGCTCTTTTTGTCTCCAGAAGTGACATCCTGGGAACGAGAGCAGCTGGGAACAATGGGATAATGCTGAAGGGGTGCCAAGGACGTGGGGGCAAAGGGGCTGCACAGGGAATGTGAAGAGGAGCTGCTCCAGCTGAGCCTGGACTCGGAAAGAACATTTTATTCAGCTGGGATTTCAAGGTTTTGAGGTTGTGACCGCAAATGGTTGGGTAAGAAGGAGTTGTTTGGCAGAAAATCAGAGCTGAAGGACACCTGAAGTGCTGCTGCCAACTGTGCTGGTGCCAAAACTGACTCAAAACCCATCCCCAGGCAGCAGCAAGCAGGCAGGGCTCACACAGCCACCAGTGCCACTTCAGCAAATAGGAAATACCAAAGCTCTGAATCAGAAAAAAAAAAAATAAAAATGAGGCTCTTCAGAAAAAAGATGAGCTCAGTGTGGATATTGGAAAACAGCACTAATTTAATTAAAGGATTATCCTTCATAGAGGATTTTCTCTTTGACAAGGTTGAAAAACTTCCCATCTCTGCTTGTGTTCTGCAGGGATGACCCCAAACAGCTCCAGAGTTTCCCATCCCTGATTCCTTGGAGAACCTGCAGAGCATGGGGGAACTTGGGAAGGATGAAATCTTTAAATAGTTAAATATTGCCCCCTCCCAATGCAGCAAAGCACTTAAACCCATCAGCTTGCTGCTCTGTCATTTTTAATAAATGCTTTAGCACCTTTCACTGCCATGGATAATCAGTCATGACAAGAAAATGCCTCGAGCATTTCTTGGGTTTCAGGTTTGGGCTTCCAACCAAAAACCTGGGATTTGGTTAAAACAACACAGACACCATTTTTTGGAGATTTGGACAACTCCTTTCTTTAATGGCATAAACCCCTAAAACTTTCCCTGCACATCAGATAGAAGAGCTGGTGCTCTGGATGTTTTAACAAATTATTCTAAACACACAGATACCACAAAATAAAAGCTATTTTCTAAATTGGTTTAAAAAATCCTTTTGTGCCCTTGTAATGGATACAGAAACACATTTGCATAAACAGAATCTGATTCCAAAGCCTGAATGGCCCCAAATTTTCCCATCAGATCTCTGGACACACTTTCATGTGCTGTCAAGAGATGCTGCAGAAGCTTTTGCAGCTGGAAAAAAAAAGAAACATTATTGCTCCTATGAAAACAAACTTGGGGGATGAATTTCCAAGGTTTTCTCAAGGCTGCCCATGTGCATTTTGCTCTGCCAAGTTTCTTCTCTGTGCCCCTCAAGGGGGAGAAGCTTCCTGTGCAGACCAAGGTCCCCATTCCTGTCTGCTGTGGTCACCTCCTCACAGAACCTCACACAGAATTTCCCTGCAGTGCTTCCTACAAGCTTAAAAAAACAAAAAAATCTCTTTTCTCATCATGTACTCCTCGACAGCAAGTTGGGATGAGAGTGCACTGAGGTATCAAAAGGGAAATGTGGCTCTTTCTGGATAGAAAAGTTTAAATTCTTTGCTCCCTAAGGGCAGAGATCATTTGTTTTGACCTTAATTTGGTGGTTTTGGGGGGTCACCCAAAAAGTGACATCCCAGTGTCCCAGGGCCACAGGCACAGTCTGGGTGGGAAGAACAAACCACAGGAATGCTCCCTCCTACCTGGAGAGCCTCTTCACCTCCTCTGTGAACCCAAAAACATCTGCAGGAGTCCCCACAACATCCACGTGGGTGTCATAAGGGATGAGCAGCACTGCAGGGAAACGGGGTTTTAACCTCTCACACAGCTGCCTGTACCTCTGCCCCTCAGCCCTGCTGTGCTCCCTGAAGCTGATCCTCTCCTTCCTGAGGACCCTCTGGAGTTCTACAGAGCAATCCTGGATGGTTTTCCTGGCCCTCAACCCAAGTGCAGCCCCAGCTCTGCTGCCAGCCCCCTCAATGCACAGCGTGGTGATGTCACCCTCAGTGACAGCAGAGATCACAAGGGGCTCTGCCTGCAGAGCCTGGGGGTGGAAGCAGCTCATGTAGTGATAGATATCCGTGTCCAGAACCAGCATTTGTTTTTCCCCCTGTGCATCCCCAGGGGAATTCTTCATCTCTGCAGCACCTCTGTGCTCCTGCAGCTTCCTCCTCGGCCTCTGATGGGATTTCCCCTCTTTTTTGTCCTTCCCTGGGAGGGATTTTGCCTTGAGCAAGAGGAATTCTCTCAGTGCCCTGAGTGCTGGGAAGGAGCCTTGCACAGCAATTTGCCCATCAGGCTGCAAAGGTCCAAAATCCAAACCCGGGCTCTGCTTCTTCATCTCCTCCACCAACTCCTCCAAAACAAAGTGATCTCTGAAAACAGCCATGCTGAGGGTGGATGTGACACAGAGGAAGGCCTGGAATTGTGAGATGGAGAAGTTAAGGGGTGGTTAATGAGGCGTTGAGCACAATGAGATTAATTAGGGATGAATTAATTAATTAATTACGTGTTGGCAGCAGCGGGTCACGCTCAGGGGGAAGAGCCTGGGCAGCCTCTTGTCCTGCAGGAGATGCTGATCCTTCTTCAGAACCTTCTCCACAACTGAAAACAAACCCAGACCCACTTGTTGAGTCACCTCCAGCCTGCAGGAACCCTTCATGCACCCTTCATACCCACCCAATGCCCCCAGCTAATATTCTGTGTATTGCTCCAAATTGCTCAGAGAGACACGAGCCCGTCTCCTTGGCACATTAATTGGAAGAGATTTATTCCCCAGAGCCTGACTACAGAAATAATACCTTATTCATGGCATAAATTTGTTCCTGCAAAACAAACACAAGGCTCTGCATGACGAGTGAGTCATTACTCCAACAAGCAGAAATGAAATCCTGAAACTTGGCCTGATTACCAGAGAGGCTTCAGCCTCCCAGCTCTATAAAATCCCAATTTAAAATTTAAAATTTGGCTTGGGATCAACAATTCCGGGGCTAATTCTTTGCAGGATGGCTGTAATTTAAATAATATTTTAATACAGAAATTTAAATACCTTCTTGATCCTCGAAGGTGATGTAGGCAACTCCTTTATTCTGTGTGGGATACGTGACCTCCTCCACATCCCCACCATTATTCCTGGACATTTGGAAGTGGATGGTGAGGATGTCAGCCATGACATCATCCTGCAGGAGGCCAGCAGGGACACCAGAAATGACAATTGTCCTCGTGGATCTGGCAGCTTGGCCCGTGGCCTGTGCAGAAATAACACAGAGCAAATGCAGGAGGGACATCCCAGATTCCCACTCCCTCTGCAATGTGCATTTAGGGGTTAATTAATCCTGCTCAATCACATCTCAGTGCAGCTGCATTGCTGTGCACTAAGAAGTGGCTTTAAGTGCCATTTAAACCCTCTCAGTGTCTTCTCAAAGCAGGAAAAAATTAAGTTTTAAATTTAAGTTTCTCTACTGGAAGGTCCCACTGATAACGTGGTTTCCTCTGATTCCAATATTTAAAATTAGAAAAGAATGAAAAGTTGTAGCTGCATGTGGTGCTCAGCAAGGATTCCTTGCAGAGTGGAAGGGGCAGATTCCTTGTTAAATTCAGGGATCTCTGACTGTGCTCTGACTCAGCTCTCCCCATTTATTACATGGATAATCTTGGAAAATTGGGAAAACATCATCCCAGCCAGCCCAGGCTCACAGAGCATGGAACAACCAACCACACACAGGATTTCCAGCAGAGCCAAAGCCCCAGGAACAAACACAAACCCCATCCCAAACAGGATTTGCATCCACATCTTGTTAGGAAGAGCAGATTTTCCTTCCATTCTCATTACACGGACATAAACAGCAACATTTCACTGGGAATATCACAGCAAAATCCCTGCAAACTGTGGAGCACTGACTAAATTGATAACAGCTCACTGACTTTTTGGAAGAAAGGAGATAAATGTGGTTTGTCTGCATGGCAGCGTTTGTGGGAATGAGCTGCCAGTAATTGCACTTGAGGTCACTCCATTTTTAAATGGAATTCTTTCATCTGAATTTAATCTGAATTCTTTAAACTTCTCTTAAGTTTTTGGTTGGTTGGCTTTTTTGGCTTTTTTTTTTTTTTCTGGGCTGCCTAAAACACGATCCCAGCTCCAGTGCTGCTGAGGGAGTGATGTGTGTCCAAAATCCTAAAATCCTGCAGACCACCACAGCTCTGCAGACAAACCCAGCCAGAGGCTCCTCTCATTTATCCCCCACCAAATTTCCGAGAGCCAGGAGCTTTTAATTAATGATAGTAGCCAATTATGCCGGCGGTGTGAGAGCCAGCAATGAGGCAGCAGGCAGGGAATACAAAGAGGGAGCTCCCAAAGATGCAGGCGGGGTTTTCTCACGCCTGGCACAGCCGGAGCTCGGCTCAGCTGCCAGACAGCCCTCGCACCTTCCCAGCTGGTGTTTGGGAGCAACACTCGGGACTGCCAGTGGGGTTAGGGGGGGAAAAAAACCTCAAGAACACACGGTTTGTGCTGAATCACTCCCGAGACGCGTCTGTGCAGAGCAGCTGCTCCCGTGGAGGGATGGAGGGATGGGTGGGTGGATGGATGGATGGATGGATGGATGGATGGATGGATGGATGGATGGATGGATGGATGGATGGATGGAGGGAGGGATGGGGCAGCAGCTCTGGGCTCCTGCTGTGGTTTCCTGGCAAATCCCGGAGTGGTTTAGGTTGGAAAGGACCTCAAAGCCCATCCAGTGCCAGCACTGCCATGGCAGGGACACCTTCCACTGTCCCAGGCTGCTCCAAACCTCATTGTCCAGCCTGGCCTTGGGCACTGCCAGGGATCCAGGGGCAGCCACAGCTTCTCTGGGAATTCCAGCCCAGCCAGGAATTCCTTCCAAATCTCCCCTTTCCCAGTGTGCAGCCATTCCCTGTGTCCCTCCCGCCATCCCTTGTCCCCAGTCCCTCTCCATCTCCCTCTCCACCCTTTTCCAGCGCTTTTCCCCCAGCTCCTCCCGGCCCTGCCCTCGCTGCCCCCGCACCCCGGCACTTACCATGGCCGCTGCTCCAAGGGACGGGATCCACCGGGATGGGGATCCCAGAGGGATGGGGATCCTACAGGGAAGGGGATCTCACCGGGAAGGACCCGGAGCGAGCAGGCCCGGCGGGGAAACGAAAGCGAAAGCTCCGGGGAAGCGGCGGTGCCGCCCCTCCGGCCGCCTCCAGCCGCTGCGGGACACGGCGCGACCGGAGCGCCCTGCGGGGCTGGGAATGAACTGCGGGGCCGGGAATGGGCACCGGGACCGCCCTGCCCGGCCGGGAACGGGCACCGGGACCGCCCTGCCCGGCTGGGAATGGGCACTGAGACCGCCCTGCCCGGCCGGGAATGGGCACCGGGACCTCCCTGCGCGACTGGGAATGAACTGCGGGGCCGGGCATGGGCACCGAG
>JAODHX010000446.1:36019788-36031348 GCA_027576295.1 Cossypha polioptera
ATTGTTCTTTGTAATACTGCATTTCTATTTTAATTTTCCTAGTAAAGAACTGTTATTCCTAATTCCCATATCTTTGCTTGAGAGCCCCTTAATTTCAAAATTATAATAATTTGGAGGTAAGGGGTTTATATTCTCCATTTCAAAGAGAGGCTTCTGCCTTTGTTGGCAGACACCTGTCCCTCAAACCAGGACAAGCTTGAAGCCATAATCTGTCATCAGTGATTTGCCAGAGCTCACTGAAAGCACCTCCTTGGCAGCCTGTGGAACCTTGAGCTGTTACTGCACGTGGAATATTGGGGGAATGAACTAAGGGGCTCTGGAACCAAGCAGCTCTAGAAGGAAAAACCCTCCTCAATCAGGGCCTGGATCTTGCCCAGCTCACTGGTACCTAAGAAATGCTGATCCTTTGGGTGCTGAGACCTCCCATAGAACAGGGAATTGGCAAAGCAGAGGAATCACCCCACTGAGCTTTATCCACTTCTCCCAGACCTGAAACTCATCTCTAGGGGAGAATCTTGCAAGGGGAAGATTGGTTTTATCAGGTTTCATCCCAAAATAAATTCCATTTATTGCACTATTTGCCTGCCAGTGAAAAACTAAAGCAGCAAAAAATGTGTGGAACATTGGACCAGTCCAGCCTGCACAGTGGTAAAGCCACTGAAACTGGGAATATTCCTCCCATTTTCCTAAAGCACCAACCCTCCAAACACCAGAACCTTCTTCATACCTCAAAGCTGACCCTTCTGTCCTCATGCTGCTTCTCTTGCTCCTTCAGCTCTGCCAGCTGCTTCTCTGCTCTGTTACACTCTTCCTCAGCAGTTGTTATGGAGAGAAGAAGGTCACCCTTCACATTTTCAGCCTCTTCAATTCTTTTCTGGACAGCAAAAAGAAAAATATTTTCAATTTTTTAAAGATTTATTTCTACAGGGATGAACAAAACCTTCAGTCAGCCCTTTGTATTTATTTTTAACGCTTTGGGTAAATATTAAACTTACAAGAGTGGGATCAACACAAGCACAAAGCATTGAAGGACAGAACAAATTAAAGATGTTATAAACGTGGGGAATGTGATTTTAATCTTTCTAATCTTTCTCTTTTAGCAAATTTCCATGATTCCACTTGCTTTACAGAACTTGCCTTCCACATCTTCAGCTCTTCCTTGAGTTTTTTCACCTCTTCCTTGGATGTCCCAAGTGGATCAGTGGGTACCATACTCTGCAAAATGAAGAAGAACACATTGTTTTTCTCCTCTATTGGGCAAAAACTAAGACACCCCAAACAATTTTAAAAAATTAAAAATTAAAAAGTTTAAACAAAAAAATTAAAACATCATTCACTTAGGTCAAATAATTGAATTATTTCAATGGCTGGACAGGACAAAAATCCACAAAAATGTGAATTACTGGCCAGCTGTTATTATTTTCTGATTATCCAACTGCTAAAATCCACAGGTTAATATTTAGCTAAATAATAAATCAAGTTGTCTCCATGTTCTTCCACAGAGAACTAAGCCCCTCAAACCCACCCTGTGCTTTCTCAGCAGTTCCTCCAGGAGGTGCCAACACAAAAAAATCAAAGTGAAAATGGGATTTTGATCTTCCAAGCTCAGGGAGATTGGATAATAAAAGGTAATAACAAGGAAGGTGATAAAAGAATCATTTCAAGATTGAAATTCAAGGCAGAAGTTCACAAGGACAGGGAAACTACAAAGCCCAAGGAGAGAGAAAATCTCTGTTTTGTTCTGTTTCTATGGCTGCAGTATTCTGCAGAAAAAAAAAATCCAAAGAGATCTGCTGAAATATTCCCTCCCTTTTTACTCAAGATTACATAAAGCTTGAATGGGAACCATGAAATTTAGTCATGGAAAAGGTCTAAATTAGATAATCCATGGAAAATATCTGAATTAAATGATCTTGTCAGTTCTCTTGGAAATGCTGGGTATTTCCTACAAATAATAAAATAGAAAGTATTTTTTCCAGTTTCAGATTAAGCAACAGGGAAATACCCAGCTGTGTCTTAGTTAAATGAGAAAAATATTCCTTTACTCCAGGGATTGAGTGCAGGGAATAAAAAGGATGCACGTGCCAACAGCTGGAAGAGAATAAGAAAAAGGATGCCTGTTTTTTACTAAAAAAATATGGTTTCACATGACAGTTTCTATCCTGAAAGAAGAAAAAAAAAACCAAGAAAACACCAGAAATGCCAGGGAAAGTCCCATCCAAACAACTTGTGAACTGCTGGAGCAGGAACAGGGAAATTCCCCTAAAATCCTCCAGAAACACAGATGAGCAAGAGAGGCAGGACAGAAAGTTCTGAGAGGATCAGTATTGCACAGTCCTGGGAATGGGACTCTCCCTATGGAAACAGGAGGTGGAAATGAGGAATGTCCCAAGTTAAAGGGTGCAAGAAGGTGAGACAAGCAGGAGCAGTGGTAGCACAAACCTTCAGTCAGAAATACAAAAGCCAAATACAAATTTTACTCCCAGATAGAGGACTGAAATTTTTGCAATACTTACAAAACCATTGTCGTGTAGAGATAGTGGGGGGCTTGTAGCATCCATGGAAACCTGAGGGAACGGGGGAAAAAGTGACAACACTGTGTGTATTGTTTGGGGATTTCTTATGCAATAGAAAATCAGGAATACAAAAAGCTGTGCTGAGCTGAAAGAACTTTTCAACATAAAAGGCAAAAGTGACAGATATTGGGTATCTGAAGCCTCCTTCCTTACTAGGAAATAAATGGCAGAGACAGATGTGAGGAATTCTGAAATGCACAAGTCATTTTTGCTGTTCTGGCAGTTCTGTATTTATCTTTATGCTACTTTTGTGCTGTTACACACATGGGAACAGCCTCTATGTTCTGTGCTTGAGAACCTGGAGAAAAGGAGAGCTCAGAGCCCTTTCCAGGGCTGAAGGGGCTCCAGGAGAGCTGGAGAGGGATTTGGGAGAAGGGATGGAGGGACAGGACACAGGGAATGGCTTCCCACTGGGAAAGAGGAGATTTGGGTGGGATTTTGGGAAGGAATTCCTGGCTGGGATGGAATTCCCAGAGAAGCTGTGGCTGCCCCTGGATCCCTGGAAGTGCCCAAGGCCAGGCTGGAATAACCTGGGATGGAGGGAGGTGTCCCTGCCATGGCAGGGGTGGATTGGGATGAGATTTAACCCTTCCAACCCAAACCACGCTGGGATTCTACAAAACCTGCTTAACACAAGTAGAAACACTTTCACACAACAGATAATTTAAAATTTGGAATCCACTGCCACAACACTTTGTGGACACAGCTAAAAAGGAATTTGGTGAAGTTCCCAGGCCACTGACCAGGAGGAGACGCCAAGGTGCAGAGGCTCCCAAGCCAATCTTTGGCTGCCAGGGCAAGGTTTGATCCTGGAAGATTTAGGTTGGATTCTCCACAGGTCAGACACTGTCTGACCACGAGATCCCAGCAGGAGCAGCCCAAATTCCCGACCCATCCGAGCAGTTCTGACCCTTTCACCTGGGAACCCGCACCTTGATTCTGACCCGACACCGTTCCCTCAGAGGCTTGAAACTGAGCTTATGGATCCTGCTTTCGGTTTGGATCGAGCAGCCAAAGTTCAGAGACTTCTGTACAGTTTCCTGGGAAAGAAAAAAAAAAAATTAAAAAAGAAAGTGAAAGCATAAATGGCTTCCCTTGGTTTACCCGCGACTCCTCCGCCATGGGGGATCTGAGGGGCTCCCTCAGCGCTCACCTCCCGATGGACACGGCCGGGGACGGGCTGGGGATGGGGGAATAACCCGGGGGTGCAGCAGCTCCCGGCGGCTCCTCAGGCACCTCCCGAGCCCACCCGGTGCCGCCTTTCGCTTTCGCTTTCCGGACCGGGCGGAGGGAGGGGCCGCAGCCCGGCCAGCCCCTCACGCAGCCGGGCAGCCCCGGGGGGACCCGCCGGGGGATCCGCGTCCGTCTCGCCGTGTCCGTGGGGTGTGGGGAGGAGGTGCCGGCCCTCAGCCGAGCCCTGCTGAGGCTCAGGGGCTACAAATGTGGAGAAAACGGGGAAATCTCGGCGGGAGGCGGCGAGCGAAGGGATGGGAAAAGGGCGCTGGAGCAGCGCCCTCAGGGCGGCGCTGAGGGCGGCCATGGCCTCACGGCGGAGCCGCTGCTCCCCCGTCCCGGCTGTGAAATCAAACTTCCACAAACTTAGCACACTCTGCTGAATGTGTGTGTGTTTATTATTTCCTCGTAATTCTCTGGGATTACGTGTTGTATTATAAGGAATATGGTTTCTTTTCTGTGGGAAAAAGCTATCGCCTCATGGTGGAGCCGCTACTCGCCTGTCCCGCCTGGCCCCGTCTGTGAAATCAAACTTACACAAACTTACACAAACTTAGCACACTCTGCTGAATGTGTGTGTGTTTATTATTTACTTGTAATTCTCTGGAATTACGTGTTGTATTATAAGGAATATGGTTTCTTTTCTGTGGGAAAAAGCCATTGCCTCATGGTGGAGCCGCTGCTCGCCTGTTCCGCCTGGCCCCATCTGTGAAATCAAATTTAGACAAACTTACACAAACTTACACAAACTTAGCATACTCTGCTGAATGTGTGTGTTTATTATTTACTCGTAATTCTCTGGGATTACGTGTTGTATTGTAATAAATATGGTTTCTTTTCTGTGGGAAAAAACCATCGCCTCACGGCGGAGCCACTGCTTGCCTGTCCCGCCTGGCCCCATCTGTGAAATCAAATTTACACAAACTTACACAAACTTAGCACACTCTGCTGAATTTGTGGTTTTATTTACTCATAATTCTCTGGGATAATGTGTTGTATTATAATAAATATGGTTTCCTTCTGTGGGAAAAAGCCATTGCCTCACGGCAGGGCCGCTGCTTGCCCGTCCTGGCTGGGCCTGTGAAATCAAACTTACACAAATTTAGCACACTCTGCTGAATTTGTTTGTGTAGTTATTTACTTGTAATTCTCTGAGATAACTTTTTGTATTTTAAGGAATGTGGTTTCCTTCCATGTTGGAGTGTTTAAAATAAAAGCCTGAGTCCCTCAAAGAGAGAAAAGAATGCAGGGATTGAATTAAAGCCTGTAGAGAAATTAAAAGATATTAAGCCACACAGATATGAAGTAGTTTTAAGTAAGTAGGAATACGCCTTAAGTGCTCAAGAGAGTAAAAAGCCCTGAAGTTTAAAGTTCAATAACTTAACTCCAGGCATGATGGAAACATAGCAGAACATTGCTTGCATTTCTAGATAAAACAGACAGAACCATTTATGTGAATAGACAGAACTATGTGTACATTATGTGTAAGGACTGACACTGCTTTAGTACTTTAGAATTGAGCTCTGATAGGCGTAGGAAGAATGTTTTAGAGTCGTGTTTTTAGTTGATTGGATGATTTACAAATAAAATCTCCTGTATTGGGATGAGAGATACAGAAGAAGAAAAGCAAAAAGCATCATGGACAGAAAGAACCCTTGCGGATGGAGATGCATCTTATTAATTATGTGGAGGTGGAGATGCATCTTATTAATTAATGTATAGAAGAATTCTGGAGAACCAAGTGTCAGCTTGTCACCAAAACGTGACCTCTGAGAAGTTTCTGGGGAAAATAAACCCACTTTGATTTCAGAAGTGATTGTTTTGAGGAAGAGAAAGCGCTGGGTTCTCATCCAAGGCAGGGAGAAAGGCTGGAGAGGGACTGGGGACAAGGGATAGAGGGACAGGACACAGGGAATGGCTTCTCATTGCCAGAGGGTATTGGGATATTGGGAAGGAATTCCTGGCTGGGATGAAATTCCCAGAGAAGCTGTGGCTGCCTCTGGATCCCTGGCAGTGTCCCAGGCCAGCTTGGACAGGGCTTGGAGCAGCCTGGGACAGTGGGAAATATCCATGTCCATGGCAGGGGTTGGATTGGGATCTTTAAGTCCCTTCCAATCCAAACCATTCCATGATTTCATACAGATAACTAAAGGAAAGAGTCCATATCCTAGACTAAGGAGAAAAATGAAGTATATTACTTTCAGGCTTCCTTTCAAACTAAGCTGAGGGAGCTTTTAGAATTCCCCTCAAAATTGCAAACAGACTTGTACTCATTGGCCAAAGGATTTTGCATGGGTTGCAGTCAAGCAGTGCTGAGTGTTCAAGAAATTAATCCTCAAAAATTCAAAATATGCCAAGTAGCTGGGGAAAGCTAAATGCTGACTTTGTCACTTAGCAGATGTGGGCTCTACTTTTGGAGAAAAAAACAGACAGAGCTGGATAACAGCAAAGCTCTGTGCTGGAATTGGTTGGGTCTGTGAGCACGCTTGAGGAGTTCTGTGCTGGAGCAGCCAGATTAAGAGTTTCAGAATTTTGTTTTCACTGCCTCCACAAAGGGAATTTTGGATTGCCCCCTGCTTGGATTGTGATCATCTCATTCACTGGGAGTTTTACCCACCCTATGATTGTTAAGGCAGCTTCAAAAGTCCTTATCTGTTTTTCCAGATGAGTAGGTGAAACTCTGACCCTGCCTTTGAGGGTTTATTATTATTGTTATTGTTGTTATTATTTTCTGCCTTGACAATGGCTAACAATGTTTACTATTGCTTTATAAACACAAAGTTGGTTACTAATGAGTAAAAGGGAGAGGTTTGCTGGAGTAGCCAGGGAGGAGGAGGTGGTTCTGGTATGACCTAAGTCCCACAGATTTTCACAGATTGAAATGTCAGAGTGGTGGGCTGCTCTCCAGTGACCATGCTCATGTTGGGATCTGAAGGAGCTTTATTTCCCAGGGAACGAGCAACGTCAGCCTGGTTCCACGGGCAGCTCTGGGATTTGAGCTGAACAATCTGTTTGTGCTTGTTCGGTAAAGGGAATTTATTGGAGGTGCTGACCTGGGCCAAGTTCCTTGACTTGGAAATGGGGTTGACTTGGAGTTGATGTCTTAGTGGGTTTCTGGTGTTAACCACATGTGAAGCAGAGTAAAGGGGAAAGTGTGGATTTCATAACTCTGAGGAGTTTAGCTAAAGAGGAAAATCAAGGAGTAAAATACAGCATGGAGTACAGAAAGCTTTACAACTCCCTGAGCTGCCTGCATTGATTCCAAACTTGCTCTTCAGGAGTCTGAAAAACTCTGAATGAGTTTTTTCTGGATGAGCCCAGGAAGCTGAACTGGAAATATGAAAAGAAAATCATTGGGACTTATCCACAGCAGGAAATATTCTGATTAAGCTGGAGGAAGTTCCACAGCCATAAGGTACCTTTTGTTGGTACAAAAACTGTTTGGCCATAGCTCAGTTAAGAATCTCGTGGCATTACCTTCAGAGGGAGAAAATTTGGGTTCTTTTAAAGTTACAAGAGATTGAAAGAAGGAGGTGAATGGAAATTAGATGCCTAATATTGGTGTCTTCCCTGCTCATCTCAGGATTTCCAGAGTCTGGAAAATCCTGGAGCTGTGGCTTTTGTAGTTTATTAGTACCTGGGAAAAAATAAATAAATTTCCAGGTTCTTCTTTAAGGAGCTGCACAAGCAGGACACAATCATGGTGACTGCTGTACCACCTCCCATCCTCAGGAATCCCTACTAAATTACTGAGGAAAAACCCTACACATCTCAGGCAAACAAAGAAATCTTTCTGGCCTTGGTGCTGTGCCAATATTGAGGAGCAGACTGGGATCTTACATTTATTATTTTCTCAGGGTCTGTAGGTGATAACTTAGGCTTCAAAAAGCAGCATCAAAATCCATCAGGATAAGAGTTCTTGATCTCATTGCTGAGGCAAAATCTGGAATTTTCTGTCCCTGATGTCAATGAGACTCCAAGAACACGTGGATCCCTTAGGAAATTTCCTGTCCTTCAGTTCCCTGATTCTCCTGAGGATTCATGCAGCCAGTCCAGGGAAATGAACCAGCTTCAAGATTAACCCAGAACAAAGCTGGGTTTAGCTGGCTCCTCTCTGCTCATCCTGGGCCATCCCAGGGGGGTGATGTGCAGCAGGGTCAGCTCAGTGAGGGAGAAGGATAAATCAGCTCAGGGTGACAAAGCTTCCAGCTCATGTTTTAAGGGGTCAACATCATAGGCAGCACGAACCAAATCATTTTTTTAACCCTTTTTTTTTTTCCAGCAAGGCAAAGGAGGAAAATAGACTCTGAGTTTAGATATCAAATACCTGCCTGGCATAAATGTGCAATTGCCCTGCCAACACAAAAGAAGGATGGAATTAATGTTCTATCAATCTCTGTCGTTCCCAGGGAGGATTCTGAAGCGTGTCCAGCAGCAGTTGGGGATGTTCCAGCTCCCTGGGCTGTGTGTCCTGGGAAGCAGCACTATGAGGCAATGCCCTGGGCTAGGAATTAATCCCAGCACGGTGCTGAAAGCAAACAATGCAGAAGGAATTATCTGAGAGGCACATTGGCAGGCCTGAATCCCACTCCTGTTCTTTGGAAAATCACTGCATATTAATGAAATCAAGGAATTAAACTCATTGCAAATGGCACTGCTGGTGTTGCAGGGAGGATTAGTGGTTTCTTGAGGCAGAATAAATTCCAAGTGCAGCCTGTTTTGTGCTGAGAAAATGTAAATGGGAGGGCAGGGAGAGCAGGAGAGCAGGTGGGGAGATGTGCCTGACAAAAGTATTGTTCTGTGGAACACGGGGACTGGCTTCCCACTGCCAGAGGGCAGGGACAGATGGAAAATTGGCATTAATTCCTGGCTGGGAAAGTGGAGAGGGGCTGGCACAGGGTGCCCAGAGCAGCTGTGGCTGCCCCTGGATCCCTGGAAGTGTCCCAGGCCAGGCTGGACAGGGCTTGGAGCACCTGGGACAGTGGGAGGTGTCCCTGGAATGTCCCCCCATGGAAGGGGGTTGGAACAAGATGGATTTTAAGGTCCCTTCCAATCCCAAACCATTCCATGACTCTGATATTTAACTCCTCTCAGCCCTGCAGGATCCCAGGACACAAGGACCAGCCCTTTGCAGAATTGGGGTTCTTCCTGCCAGGGCTCAGATCCCCAAAAAAGCCAGACTCAGCATGGATTTGGAATTCTCCTGTCCTGATTTTCCACCCTGATGTGTGCAGGGCTGCAGCACTTCCTCTCAGGGACACAACCAGATGTGTCACAACATTTGTCACACAAACAAACTCCTAAAACACAGAGAGTCAACCTCATCACCAACTCACTCAACAAATATTTGGAGTTTTTAGTTCCTGTCCTCACCTCGTTTGCCCCTCTCTGTAGCTGTGGGAGGGCAGCAGCTCCTGGCTGAGTTTTTCTCAGCATCCCTGTAATAGATCCTGCAGCTCTCTCTGTGCTGTCAAAGGGACTCATGTCAGGTGTTGGCAGGGAAAAGCTAAGATCATTTTCTGTTCATCGTTAATGAGGCAAACCAGGAGTTAATTGGACAGAATCAAAGGGCTGTGGCGAGGTGCTTACATTTCTTCTTCCTAAAAATCAAAGCAAGGGCTAGATCCTATATCAAAGCAAGGACAGAGAATCTTTAATGCATCCTCACAGTCAGGAGCAGCCCAGGACATCCCATAACTCTGGGATTTGTTCAGTCCAAGAAAATCACATGAGTGATCCACATGAGTGTCCCTGAGGGTAAAACTGGCTTCAGCCAGCCTGGACTTGCTGATCTTGAAGGTCTCTTTATTGATTTTAGGATTCACCAGGTTGCAAGCAATCATCCTGGGGGGGTGATTTCATCCCCCTTTTCCAGGGGGATGAGCTGAACCAAGGCTGATCCCACTGGGGTGTGCAAGGTCTCTGCAGCTCTGATGGAATCTGGTGACTCCATCTGGTGTCTCCATCATTTTGGAAGGCTCTTATCTCTCAGGCCACTTGGTTTGTGTCTGCTGGGGAAGTTCTGCATTTGCCCCTGGAAGAAATGGGATCAAAAAGCAGGGATGCTGGAATTTGGGGGTTCTGCTCACCTAGATTTCTCCCAAATCCTGCTGAGGAATCCCTGCAGGCTGCAGAGCACCAGCTCTGGCCTGGGAGCCAGGGAATGGCAGGTTCAAGTGAGCACAAGGATTCCCAGCAGGAATAAAATGCTTTGCTGTTCCATTTCAGTGTGTGACCTGTCCCTGCAGCATCCCAGGCCCTGTTCCACATGGCTCCCAGCAGGAGGTCTGGAGGCCAGGCTTGTTCCTTCACAGCTCTGACAGAACTATTATGTGCCTTAGAATCCGTGCCAAGAGAAGAATTGCTGGGTTTACCCTAAATCTCCTGCTTCCAGCAGCATCCCCAAATAATTTTTAAAACATTATAAATCTCCTTTCAGGGAAGACCCCCAAACCTGGGGCTGGTCAGGGTGTAGGGTGAGGGGCTCTGTACACCCTAAGCAAGTACAGATGGATGACAGACCCTGCACTGCTGCAGGATTGTCACCATGACCAGGCTGAACAAAACCCTAAATCCAGCAGGAATCCAGCAAGGCTGGGAGCAGTGCTCTGCCCAGGGCCAGGGGATCCCACATGGGAGCCACTGAAAGGCTTTCAGTAAGGTCATGCTTGAAAAGAATCTATCCTTGTTTTATTTCCAGGCTGGAGCTTTTGAATCAGTTCTGCTGCTGAGGGAATACAGAGCCCCTGTGTGTGGCTGAACAAAGCCAGGCTGGGGCCATCTGTGCACCCAGGGGCAGCACTTGGGGGCTGGGGGCTTCAGCTCTGCCTCTCTGGGGCACCCTAAAGAAGAAAAAAATCCTGCAGGTACAGGGTGGAGCCCAGAAATGGTTTAGCCATGTGTGGAAGGGGTTGGCTGGGCATCCCAGTGCCATCCAGGCTCCTGTGGGACAGGTCCAGGACACCAGGACCAGCCCTGCAGGGTCCCAGGACACCAGGACAGGTCCCTAAAGGGTCCCAGGACACCAGGACAGGTCCCAGCAGGATCCCAGGACACAAGGACAGGTCCCTAAAGGGTTACAGGACACCAGGACCAGCCCTGCAGGATCCCAGGACACCAGGACCAGCCCTGCAGGGTCCCAGGACACAAGGACAGGTCCCTGAAGGGTCCCAGGACACCAGGACAGGTCCCAGCAGGATCCCAGGACACCAGAACAGGTCCCAGCAGGATCCCAGGACACAAGGACAGGTCCCTGAAGGGTCCCAAGACACAAGGACAGGTCCCAGCAGGATCCCAGGACACAAGGACAGGTCCCTGCAGGATCCCAGGACACAAGGACAGGTCCCTGAAGGGTCCCAAGACACAAGGACAGGTCCCTGCAGAATCCCAGGACACCAGGACAGGTCCCTGCAGGATCCCAGGACACAAGGACCAGCCCTGCAAGATCCCAGGACAGAAGGACAGGTCCCTGCAGGATCCCAGGACACCAGGACAGGTCCCTGCAGGGTCCCAGGACACCAGGACAGGTCCCAGCAGGATCCCAGGACACAAGGACAGGTCCCTGCAGGATCTCAGGACACCAGGACAGGTCCCTGCAGGATTCCAGGACACCAGGACAGGTCCCTGCAGGATCCTAGGACACAAGGACAGGTCCCAGCAGGATCCCAGGACACAAGGACAGGTCCCAGCAGGATCCCAGGACACAAGGACAGGTCCCTGCAGGATCTCAGGACACCAGGACAGGTCCCTGC
>JAODHX010000446.1:36036698-36053487 GCA_027576295.1 Cossypha polioptera
TATCAGAAATTTTGTGTAATTCCCAGGAACTGTTGGTAATTCCTTGGGAACTGGGGGCAATTCCCAGTAAATTGTGGAAGATGATATATATAACAAAATAACATATAGTATATTGTGAATGACATAATTTAAAAATCTCTGATTATTTGGTTCATTAATTAATTTAATAACCGAGGAACAAATCTCACATTTCCTACATTCTGTACACCTGACTTTTTCCATACATTAATTCTGCACTTGAACATGAACATTTTCATAAACCACCCCCCAAGTTGTTGCAGTTGGCTTTGCCCTGGCAGGAGCTGCAAGTTGTTTTTAATTTTCTGAGTTTCTTGGCAATTCCTGGAGCCTGTTTGTCTTGGCATCCCCCTGCCCCATTACCTATTCCTCAGGCCCAGGCTGAGCTCTCTGTTTACAACATTTTCTGCTTTTTGACTGGATTCCTGTTGCTTTAAAATGGAAACACAGAAAGACACTTGTTAATTTTATATCTATTTTATATCAAAATACACCCTTTAAATGTGGATAGGTTCAATTCTTTTCTCGAGAGCAACTATCACTATAGGACTTCAAAAATTTGCACTTGGCAAATGTTCAGGTTTTTTATGAGTGAATCCATTCTTCTCTGCTCACATCTGCTCTTAATAATCCCAAATGTTTGGGGTTTGTTGGACTTTTCACACGAAGGTTTTTGTTTTCTTTTTTTTTTAAACTCCACACAATGGTCGATTCTTGTCTCTCGTTGATGTTGCTGGTAAAAAATGGGAATGGGTTTCAAGGAGAATTCCACTAGAAGACAAAGGAGAGAAGGTTTAAAAAATATTCAGTTCGAAGAGAAAATCCTCTCTGAAAGATTAACTCAACCCTGGGACAATAAATTGTAACATCATTGGCCAAGAAGTTCTCACGTTATCAAATTCTTCTGAAATTGCATCATCTGAAGCCTATAAGGGACAGAGAAAGTTGGGAAATGTCATTAAAAATTCTCCTGTCTTTCCTTAAGTACAACAAATGTGTGAAAAATTATGAAATTGTGTGTCTAAACAGCAAGATATCCCCAAATATCCACACAGCAAGACCTTTTCCAGCAAGAAATCCATAAATAGTGATTTTTCTTGTTAGTCTAAACCATAAATGTAAATATTTCATCAATTATTTCCCCCCCCAAAAAACCATTTCTGCATCACTTTTGGCTTTCACTGAAGCACAAGAGGAAAAGCAGGTGGATAAATCCAAATTTCTTTCACTCTGGATGTGTTTTCCTGCTTGCAGCATCTTCTGATCTGAGCAACTCCAAGTGGAAAAAGGTGTTTTAAAAGCCCTGATTTGTTGTTTTTAGAGGGAATTTCACCCCTAAAAACATCCAAGCATTGTCTGGAGCTGAGGTGACTCAGCCTGTGGTTGGAGCTCTGGGTTTTTTATTTGGCATGGCCCCTCCAGAAGGATGCAGGACACCTGGGAAAGGAGCAGGGACAGGAATGAGAATGATCCCAGAGTCTGGGAAATATGAGCTGCAGGAAGGGTGGAAAGATCAGGCTGGTTGTTTTTTTTTCAGGAGACTTAAAACAAGAGAGAATTAAAATTGCAACATCATTTTCCTGCTGTGAAAAGGCACTCAAAAATTAAATTGCTAAAGAAAAAAAAAGGTAAAAATAAAAAAAAAAAGAAAAAAAAAGAAAAAAAAAGAAAAAAAAGAAAAAAGGAAAAAGGAAAAAAGGAAAAAAAAAGAAAAAAAGAAGAAAAAAGAAAAAAAGAGAAAAAGAAAAAAAGAAAAAAAAAAGAAAAAATAAGCTGGAGTTGCAGCAGGACAAATTGAGTTAATACAAGATGTTCTGGGGAAGGAAGGTTTATTTATTATTTATTTATTATCCAGCAGGAATAATAAATGGAATTATAATTATTTCTGCCATTTGGTTGGGATCTGAGGGTTCTGAAGTTTTCCATGGAGGTCCTGGGACAACCCTTCAATTTGTACCTTGTACTTCAGTTTATGGAAAAAAAAGTTTAAAAACAATCAAATTGGTTTAAAATGGGATAAAGATAAGAGAGGTGGAAGTGGCTTTTTTTTTTAAAGAACACCAAGTCCAAATTCCTCCTCAAATATCCAGAATAAATCAGGTATTCTTCTTGTTTGGCTGTTCTGAAACTTATCTCAATTTCTGTTTGAAATTATCTTTGGATTTTCAGCCTAAATTTAACTCTGGGATGGGATGGGATCAATGGGATGGGATGGGGATGATTTTATTTTCAGGCTTTTTCCTCTCTTTAGGTTAAAATTCTCTTCCTCCATTCCCAGGTTTCCCCCAATGTAAATTCAAAAACTAAATCAAATTCACAGCAGCTATTTTTAGGTTTTTTTTCTCATAAGAAAAAAGCCTCAATTCTCCCATTCCCTCTTTCCCTGCACTCCTTTTCCTGCACTTCCCTCCAAGTAATTTTTTCTGAATGAGATTACAGTGTCTTAAAAAAATAAAATTCCCAATGAAAGGCTTTTTGCTGCAATCCTTCCATTTAAATCCATCATTTCTCAGGATCATTGACATAATTGTAATATATTCTATACCAGAAATAATAAGATATGAATACAAAATCTAAAGGCTAAACTTTGTCTACAAATATTCTCCCTGTGTATATAAATAGAAGAAGAAAGAAATGTTTAGGTGCTTGATATTTAAATTAATGCAAAGAGATTCATGACCCACATACACATATTTTTAAAAAGTTCTTTCATCCTCAGTGGTTCATTCATTAAGCTCCTGTGTGTTTGGTTTTTTTTTTTCTCTTTTATCACTGTGGGTGTCACACCAGCTTGGCAATCACCAAATTTAGAGTTTTACTTTGAGTGCTGGTAAAACCCAGAGAAAAACTTTACAACTATTTCTTAATGAGGAAAGAGTTAAGGAAAAAGAAAAGGAAAGAGTTAACAAAGTCCCCTCTCCCCCTCCAGTTTATATAAGATTTGTCTGGGATATATTTAAACGTGGGGAACTTGGAAGAAAGCTGAAGAATGTCAGCTGGATGCTGTGTCCAGCTGTGGAATGTCTTCCTGCTGCTGAGAGCTTCTGCTGGCATTTGCAGGTGGAAACTTTTCCTTTGCAGCTCCCAGGAGCTGGAAAATCCTCCAGGACCACTGAAAAATCTCTGCTGAACCTGCAGGGATTTTCCTGGGATCACTGAGACTGGAAAATCCTCCAGGATCACTGAAAAATCTCTGCTGAACCTGCAGGGATTTTCCTGAAGTTCCAGGATCATCAAGTCTGGAAAATAATCCAGGATCAATATAAAAGCTGTGCTGAACCTGCAGGGCTTTTCCTGGGATCATCAAGACTGGAAAATTTTCCAGGATCACTGAAAGACTTGTGCTGAATCCTGCAGGGATTTTCCTGGGATCACTGAGACTGGAAAATCCTCCAGGATCACTGAAAAATCTGTGCTGAACCTCCAGGGATTTTCCTGGAATCCTGGGATCATCAAGTCTGGAAAATAATCCAGGATCAATATAAAAGCTGTGCTGAATCCTGCAGGGCTTTTCCTGGGATCATCAAGGCTGGAAAATCCTCCAGGATCACTGAAAAAATCTCTGCTGAACCTCCAGGGATTTTCCTGGGATCACTGAGACTGGAAAATCCTCCAGGATCACTGAAAAATCTGTGCTGAACCTGCAGGGATTTTCCTGGAATCCCTGGATCATTGAGGCAGGAAAATCCCTCCAGATCATTAAAAATCCTGTGCTGAGCTCTGCAGGGCTTTTGCTGGAATCCCAGGATCATCAAGGCTGGAAAATCCTCCAGGATCACTGAAAAACCTGTGCTGAACCTGCAGGGATTTTCTTGGAGTCCCAGGAGCATTGAGGCTGGAAAATTCTTCAGGGTCATCCAACCTATGCTGAATCCTGCAGGGATTTTCCTGAAGTCCCAGGATCATCAAGGCTGGAAAATCCTCCAAAATCACTGAAAAACCTGTGCTGAACCTGCAGGGATTTTCCTGGAATCCCAGGATCATCAAGGCTGGAAAATAATTCAGGATCACAAAAAATCCTGTGCTGAACCTGCAGGGATTTTCCTGGAGTCCCAGGATCATCAAGGCTGGAAAATCCTCCAAAATCACTGAAAAACCTGTACTGAACTTTGCAGAGTTTTTTCCTGGGATCATCAAGGTTGGAAATTCCTCCAGGATCTCTAAAAAATCTGTGCTGAACCCTGGAGGGATTTTCCTGGGATCATCAGGGCTGGAAAATCCTCCAGGATCAATATAAAACCTGTTATGGAAGTTATAGAGGGATCCCCACAAAAACCATTTTATACACTTTTAGAGGTGTTAGGAAGTTAGGAAATAATTGGTAAAAAGCACCAATTATCCATCAAGGGAATCAACTTCAGCCCTGACTGTAACAAATCTCTCAGCAGCTCCCTGACAGGAGGGACAGGACGAGAGGGAACAGCCTCAGGCTGGGAAAATAATTCATGTCATGATAATTAATTCTGGTGAACATCAGCAGGAATTTCCCCATGGAAAGGATGGTCAGGAATTGGAACTGCCCAGGGAGGTGTCCAAGGAATTCCTGGAGGTGGCACTCAGAGCTCTGGGGACAAGGTGGGGATTGTCACAGCTGGGACTCCATGGGCTGGGAGAGCTTTTCCAACCTAAATAATTCTGGGATTCTGCAGAGCAGAAAACCAATACAGATAAAACACCAAGGGCTGGAGGGTGAAAACCTTCCTGGTGGCACAAAATTTGTGCTGAAATATTTGTGGGTGAGCACAGACACCTCCACCCTTCCCTTTCATTGATTTCATTTGCATGCTCATGAGCACATCCCTGTCCACAGCTCCTGACTCAGAATTTAACCCATTTTCAGAATTGCAGGGAAGTTTTCCAAGCTCTGTTGGTGAATGTAGAGCCCAGACCATTTTTTTCCATCCCCTCATCTTTCCCCCTTGCTCCTCTCCCACTCACCCATGAGCAGGATTCATTTGCAGCCAGAAGGGAAGACAGGCAGAGAGCTGTGAATCAGAAACTGCTTTGGAGGGGAACTTTGGAGCTTGGATCCCACTGAGAGAACAAAAAGAAGCTGCTTTGGACACTTGAAGCTTTGTGATTTGCAATTCCAGATCCCACATAGGAAAAATGAATTCAAACAATCAGGGCAAAATATTCTCCCCATTGACCAGGTCACTGTGAAAATAAACCCACTGTGAAAATAAACCCACTGTGAAAATAAACCCACTGTGGAAATGAATCCACGGTGAAAATAAACCCAGATTCTCTATAAAAGGAGAGAATGTTTGAATGAGGATGAGAGGAGTGTGGGGGATCTTTTAGAGAATGTTTAAATGAAGATGAGAGGAGTGTGAGGGATCTTTTGTAGGAATGTTTAAATGGGGTGAGAGGAGTGTGAGGGATCTTTTAGAGGAATATTTAAATGGGGGTAAGAGAAGTGTGTGGGATCTTTTGTAGAAATTTTTAAATGGGGATGAGAGGAGTGTGGGGGATCTTTTAGGGAATATTTAAATGAGTATGAGAGCAGTGTGGGGGATCTTTTAGGGAGAGAATGTTTAAATGGGGATGAAAGGAGTGTGTGGGATCTTTTACAGGAATTTTTAAATGGGGATTAGAGGAGTGTGGGGGATCTTTTAGGGGAATGTTTAAATGGGGATGAGAGAAGTGTGGGGGATCTTTTAGAGGAATGTTTAAATGGGATGAGAGGAGTGTGAGGGATCTCTTGGATGCTGTGAATGTTGTGACTGGAAGCTCTCTGAGCAGATTGGCTGGCTCCTGGTTTTCTTGTGAGTGCTGAGGAACGAGCAGAGCCTGGCTGGGGCAGTGTCCCTGTGCTCTGCAGCACACAGGGATGGGATGGGATGGATTCTTGGCCAGGCTGGGAAGGAGCAGAGCCAGCCATGAGTCACATGGAGCACTGCAGCCACCCCAGCAGTTGGGCAAGAAGTGCAGCAGCACAATTGGAGCAGCCCTGCTGACCTCACAGCTGAGCTCTCTATTTAAGATCTGGCTCCCAGATGTTGCAGGAGGATCGAGGCAGCTGCAGAGCCAGCCTGGAGTGTGGAGTGAGAACCTTCCCAGCCCCTCTGTGCCCTGGAGATGATTGCACTGCTCCTCTTCTCTGCCCTGCTCTGGGACCAGGCTGCAGCCTGGGGCTTCAGGGATGGAGTGCTGCACAACTCCATCTGGTTAGGTAAGAAATCATTCCACTATCACCAATTCTCTTTGCCCAGCAGGGGAAGGATGAGCTCCCAGCACCACAGAGCTGAGCTGTGCATTGGTACAGCCAAATTCTGCACTGAAATTTATTGAAATCACTTTACCTGCAGAGTGACTGTCCCTTTTTACAGCTCACTATTTCTTGAGTTTCACTGAACTGCAGGAAAAGCTATTTATTTATTTTAAAAGGTAATTATACATTTCATCTGAATGTATTTCCCTGCAGCAGGAGGCAAAGTGAAAACTGAGTTCATTAAAGAACAGAGGCTTTGTTTTGAGGGAAAACGAGCCTGAAAAGAAACATTTGCCAAAGGAATGAATTACTTTCTGCATGAACATACTTCCCATGCCTGGGGTCCTGCATGTGAAACTAAATGATGTGGAAATAATAGTGGGACTATTTCCTGGCTTTCTGGAAAAGTGCAGAAATGGGGATGTTTGGGTTGTTCTCATCCTTTAGCAGCACAGAGAAGATTTCAAAAGGGCAGCACAAAAATGCTGTGGGAATGGTTGTTTGTACCTCAAGTGGGTTTCAAGAGCTCTGAGGGTTCTTTTATAGCTCATTATAATTATCCAAAACAACAGAGAGCTCACTCAGGACAGAGCCTTGTAGAGGATGCCAAAATCAAGGCAATTTGTTTTCCAGACAAGTATTTCCAAATCCTTGTAGAGTGTGGTGCATTTCCCTGAGGATTTTCAGGAATCCCTGGAGCTGGCTGTGCTCAGGTGTCTCCTGAGCCCCTCTCAGGGGAGCCTGCAAAGCACCAGCAGCCCAAACGAGGCACAGAAATGATCTTTTCCATTTGGCTGCACGTTTTTAATGACTTCTCTTTCCCCCCTCCCCAAACCTGGGGCTGTGCCTGCTGTGCCTCACAATTCCTGAGAGTGCTCAGGTGGGGAGAGCTCCAAAAAAAGAGCAGCTTGGCAGCTCCAGGCTCCACTTCTGCTGTCCAAAAATTTGGGATAACAGCGATCATTTGAGCAGTTTCATGAATTGAAGTCAAATGGAAGCAAAATATTTTAAATGCTTTAAAATGGAGCAACTGTGTGCTAATTGGAATGCATCATAAAATTCTGTTTGGCTACACCTCTAAGCATTTACCAGGAGAGTAAATAAAAATAAACCAGGGGGTAAAAAGACCTGATGGCTTTCTCTAAATAAACAAACCAAAATAGAAATGCACCATCTTGTGTAAGCACAGCAATAACATTATTGAAATGAACCTCAGAGTGCAGTTAATTGAATTACCAATGGAATTCAGTGACTCCGTGTATAAATGAAGACAAAATTGGCAAATTTGCAGCCATCCACTTCATGCTTCTCTGCATTTAAAATAAAATAACTTGAACAGCAAAAGAATTCACCCCAATCTCAGCCTCACTGTGCTCAAGCATCACTGGAATAAAACCTGGGGATGCACTGTGACATCTGAGCTTTGCTTTTCTCTTCTTCTGATAAAGAACAAACCCAAAATTTAGGATAATTTCCATTTTGCCTTTTCTCTCCACAAACCCTTAGCATATACATATAAAAAATTTGGAATTTCTGTCACTCTGGACATCAATTTTCTATCTTGGCTCCTGGCTTTTACCTTTTTCCTTGTCACAAAACCTCTCCTCTCTGTCACCTCCTTGGCAATGTCCCCTGGTGCCCATGGGATTTTAGTGCTGCTCATTTTTGCCACCAGCACGTTGTGCCCAGGGGTTTATTCTCAGCTGAGGAGGGGGGATTGGCAGAGCTTTGCCCAGATTTGCTCCTGGGCTCGTTCCAGTGCCAGTTCTCAGTGCCATGGGGTTTTAGGGGCTGCACCAACCCCCTCTGGTGAAGCTCTCTGAGCAGCAGAGGCCCCTGCCAGGACCTCTACGTGGCCACCCTCTGCTTAAAAGTGAAATATTTCCTCTTGATTTAGCACTCAGCACTGGTTTCATGCATATTGCAGGTATTTTATTGAGCCAAATTTCACGCTGCTCATGTTTGTGCAGCAGAGCTTGGCTGAGTTTCACCCCTCCTGCTGCTGTGGGTGAGCTGGGGGTCACTGTCCTTGCAGGGTCCTGCTGTCCCTGGGCTCCAGGGAGGCATTTTAGGAAGTGGGAGTTGGGGCAAACATGGTCTGTGAGCTGTGGAACCCATGGCACTGTGGCACGTGCCAGAAAAATCAACATTTCCTGCAGGTTTATCTACAGGGATGTGAGCTCAACTCCATAAATTGCAACTGGGGTGCATTTCCCTGGGAGTATGTGTGTGGAAGTGTATCCAGAGACAGAAATCCAGAGTAAATTTAATGTGAATGAAGAGTTCACCCTGCTGTGGTCCAGGTCTGTGTTTGGTGATGAGTTTATCTCCCTGGAATTAAAAGGGAGGGGGAAAAATTTGCCAGTGCAAGATGCATCAGTTAATTAGGATTTTTTGTCAGGGAATGCTGTGTCCTTAAAATGGGACAGCCAGAGCCAGCAGCAGCTCCCAGGGCTGGGGGCAGGATGTGTGTGGTCTGTTTTTTCCAAAGGCTGTTTTTCCATGGAGCAGAGGAATGGAGGAGATGAAAGCTGGCTGCTCCTCACAGGGTGCTGCTGCTGTTGGTTTCAGGCTCTGTGAAGAGCTGATCTTCCCAGCAATATTCTGGAAAATCTGCTGCCTGTCCATAGTGATATTCCAGCAATAAGTGAGGGGATACCTTTACAGTAAAAATCTGAAAATGATATTGCCAGGTGAAAAAAGCACCAACTAAAAATGGTGAGGTTCTAGTGGCAGCTCTGAGAGCTCAAGGAATTGGTTTCCAGTCACCTCCCAGCTCCCTCCCCTGGGCTCTGCAGGATCAGTAATGTGGATTCCAGGCTGTCCCCTGAGCTCCTGCACTGTGCTGCTTCCTGAGGGATTCAGGATTCACCAACCCAACATCCCCAACCCTGCACAAACACTGAGCTGATTTCTCCTGATTTCTCACAAACTCAGCCATGACAGACTATTGAGTGACTGGAAAGTGATATTTCCTATGAATTTTCTAATAGCCCATGCCATGATCCCCTAGCTGGGGGGTGTTCTGGCTCATGGAACTGGCTCCTCCAGGAAGATTTTTCCCAGGATATTCCAGAGATATTCCCAGGGATGTTGCAGAAGGAGGCTCTCCCTCTCCTGAGACTGTTGTCAGCATTATAATTTATTTCTCTGGGCACAAGGCCAGTGACTACAGGTCCTGAAACCATCCTGGCAAACGTCATCCTGTGTCTGCTAAGGGCTCTCACCATTCCTAACCACAATCCAGTGGCTTTTTTAAAAAAACCTCCCTAACCCAGCCAAAAGCACAAAGCACTGACTCCAAGTGTGTCCCTAGAAAATACATTCCTTATTTTTATGCTACAAATAACTACTGTAAAAAGTGCTCCCTGCTTTCCATCTTTTCTCAGTCACGTTGGCTGGGCAGAGCTGCAAACAGCCATTCCTCTCAGATTATGCTAAATATGAGTGAGACCTAAACAAAAAGCCCCTTCAGATTAGATCTGCAGATTGCTGCTGGGACAGATTTCCACACATATGGCACCAGACAAGTGCAACATGCAAAGAGTAGAAAACTCTCAGCAGCACTGGCAGTTTCTAGGTTTCCTTGGAAAGCTGTTTTATCTCAGACTTGCCACGGCAAAGTAAAAAAAAAAATGAAAAAATTGGATTTTCTGTGCAGCAGAAATGTCAGCCAGCAATTGTTCTGGTCCTGCCCTTTGTGACACACGCTCAGATATTTTTATTTGACATTTCCCCCCCTCCTTTAATTTCTGCCTCTCCTCTATCCAAGTAGCTGTGATTTCACTTCTCTGGAGATTCAAAACAAAGCTCTGATTCATCTTGCACAGGCTCTGGGAGTTGGAGCCAGCAGGATGCTGTGATGGGGATGCAGCAGGAGTCAGGCAGGACACACAGGGCTGGGGATGCTGACTCCTCGTGGCTCCCATGGCTACAGCCCTGGGGAGCCCTCCCAGCCTTGGCTGCTTTTTTTGTTGTTGTTCACAAACTCTCCAAGCTCTGCTCTGAACTTCTCCCACACCAAATCCCACTTTTGGGTGTCACACACATCTCTTTGGGTGTCACCCATCATTTTGGGTTGCACACATGATGCCTTTTCAGGCTACCCATAAACAGGCCAGACAAAATTAAGGGAATAAAAACCAGTTCTACTTATTGAAGGGCCTTCAGGGATATTTCAAGCAGACAAAGACCCCCAGGGGCTACACCCAAAATGGAAAATGAGTCACGGGTTTTCATACTTTTATAAGTTTGGTCCATTTGCATATTGGGGTTAATCTCCCAATTACAGCTTCAGGTAATGAAGTCTTTCACCCCAAGTTTGCTGCCCCCCAGCTCACTTTTGTTTCTATTTCTTGGGGCCTGAGGCAGTGAGGAGTCCTTGAATCCCAACCTGGAGAAGAATTGTTGTGTCTGATCAAAATGGGAAAGCAACAAATGACACTGTGAATGGGGTTTAGAGTTATACACTAAAAAATTACAGGATTACAAACACATGAAAAATATAAAAGATAAAATCCTAATGCATTGCATCCATCCACCCTTTTGGGTGTCACACAGATCATTTGGGTGTCATTAGGATACTGCTGGGAGCCAAGGAATCAGCCTTTTCTCAGGCTGCTCAAGGACAAGAAATTATAACAATGATTAAACACCTGCTGAAGATGGGATGTTTTGCAGAAAGCATGTTTTCAGAGAGGTGTTGCCTTCTTGGACCAATGAGCCTTTTCTATTCTGTATGGCATGAACTACCCTATATAAGTGCAGTGTTTCTTTAAATAAAATTCTCTTTTGCTTCTATCCTATAGGCAAAATGCAACATTTGGGTGTCAGACATCCCTTTGGGTGTCACACACACATCCCTTTGGGTGTCACACACACATCCCTCTGGGTGTCACACACATCCCTTTGGGTGTCACACACACATCCCTTTGGATGTCACACACAGATCCCTTTGGGTGTCACACATCCCTTTGGGTGTCACACACATCCCTTTGGGTGTCACACACACATCCCTCTGGGTGTCACACACACATCCCTTTGGGTGTCACACACATCCTTTGGGTGTCACACACACATTTCTTTGGATGTCACACACATCTCTTTGGGTCTCACACATCCCTTTAGGTGTCACACACATCCCTTTGGGTGTCACACACATCCTTTGGGTGTCACACACATTTCTTTGGATGTCACACACATCCCTTTGGGTGTCACACATCCCTTTAGGTGTCACACACATCCCTTTGGGTGTCACACACACATCCCTTTGGGTGTCACACATCCCTTTGGGTGCCACACAGATCCCTTTGGATGTCACACATCCCTTTAGGTGTCACACACATCCCTTTGGGTGCCACACAGATCCCTTTGGGTGCCACACAGATCCCTTTGGGTGCCACACACACATCCCTTTGTGTGTCACACACATCCTTTGGGTGTCACACACACATCTCTTTGGGTGTCACACATCCCTTTGGGCGTCACACATCCCATCAATTCGGGATGGATGATATTTCCTGGCGCCACCACTGAACGTTTCCCCTTCACCTGGCAGAGGAGCAGCAGGTCCTGCCGGGCTCTGGGAGCTGCTGGATCAGGTGGGAGCTGTTCCCTGACCCCGTGTGTCCCCGTGTGTCCCCGTGTGTCCCCGCAGAGCGAGCGGCCGGCGTGTATCACCGCGAGTCGCGCTCCGGCAAGTACCGGCTCACCTACGCCGAGGCCAAGGCGGTGTGCGAGTACGAGGGAGGACACCTGGCCACGTACCAGCAGCTGGAGGCAGCCAGGAAAATAGGTCTGGAAAAATTCAGGGCACTCTGGGGCTCCTTCAGAGGGTGTGTTGTCAGATCTGTTGTGAGTTCTGGGCTCAGAGATTTGTAAACTCTGCGTTTTTGTGCTGCTCGGTGATTGAGTGTGATGAGTGCCAGGGCGTCCCTGCCCTCCCAGCCAGGAATTCCCAATTCCCAATATCCCACCCATCCCTGCCCTCTGGCAGTGGGAGCCATTCCCTGTGTCCTGCCCCTCCATCCCCTGTCCCCAGCCCCTCTCCAGCTCACCTGGAGCCCCTTCAGGCCCTGGAATGTGCTGGAAGCTCTCCCTGGATCCTTCTCTTCTCCAAGGGAACATTCCCAGCTCTCCCAGCCTGGCTCCAGAGGGGCTCCAGCCTTGGAGCATCTCCCTGACCTCCTCTGGGCTCGCTCCAACCACTTTTGTTTCCATCAAGATATTTTCTCTGCAAGGGACTGAGTGCTGTCACACTCATGGACACGCTGCTGTCACACTTGGAGTGAAAAGTGAGGGGTCCCCTGTATTTCCAGCTAATTCCCAATAAATTCACTGGGAAAACAATAAAATATCCCCCACTCCAGACATTTTTTCACTCTGCTGTTGAGTCAGAAGCTGGCTCCCAGCACCAGCACATGTGAAAAGGGTATTTTTGCTTCTTCTGAGCAGCTCAGAGCCCTAAGATGCCACAAATTTGTTCCAGTTCCTCTCCATGAAAGCACTGGATGGGTCTCTACCAGAGGGGGACCAACATTGCATTCTTTGGCTGTTGGTGTTAAGTTCTCAGCCACAAAATGCATTAACGGGATCTTTTTGTTTGGCAAGAAATCCTTGAGGCATTTCAGGTATTTAAATTGAAATTGAAAGTGTTTTAAGCAAATACTTGGGGATTTTAGCTGTCTGTAGTATTTGTCTGTAGTATTTTGTGTATTTTTAGAACTTAATGCTGAGAACTCTTGAGATGGGATTGAGTAAATTTGTGTGGCTTCAAAAGGAAAACAGAGAGCACCCTTGGAAAACTCATCCAGTGGATAATTTGATTACAAGTGCTGGTAGAGCACTTAAAACTGACTGCCCAGGGAGCTGTGCAGTCCATCTGCATTTGATTTGGGGTTTCTGATGAATCACATTGTGGAGAACACAATTCAATTTTATCCTCTGTATTTACAATCATCCTCTCAACCTCCTGTTCTCCCGTGCAGCTCAGTTCTACCAGGCCAGTCACACCCAGGTCATTGAGCCATTAAGCCATTGAGCTTAAGCAAGGTTTTGTTGAATAAGAGAAGCTCAAGATTGATCAGATCCATGTCTCATTCTCCCTCTGCTGCAGGTTTCCACGTGTGTGCTGCTGGCTGGATGGCAAAGGGCAGGGTTGGTTATCCCATAGTAAAAGCTGGAGCCAACTGTGGCTTTGGCAAGACTGGAATTGTTGATTATGGAATTCGCCTCAACAGGAGTGAGAGGTGGGACGCCTACTGCTACAACCCCAACGGTGAGTGCAGCCATGGGGACTGTCCTCTTCTGTCCTCTTTTATCCCCTTTTATCCTCCTTTGTCCTCTTTTGTCCTTTTTTGCATCTATTCCACAATTTATCTGAATAATCTGAGGCATTCTGCCTGCAACAGGTTAAATTTGGTGTGAACCTTTCTCTTTTAGTGTCTGAGATGGAACAGCTCTGAAAATCAATGCCCTGTCTGGGACTGCCATTCTTAGGAGCTTGTCCTAGGGAGGAATTGTTCCTTATGAGGGTGGGGAGGGGCTGGCACAGGTTCCCAGAGAAGCTGTGGCTGTTCCTGGATCCCTGGAAGTGTCCAAGGCCAGGCTGGACAGGGCTTGGAGCAGCCTGGGATAGTGGAAATGTCCCTGCCATGGTAAGGGATGAGTTTTAATCTTTTCCATCCAAACCATCCGTAATTCTGTGATTCTGTGAAACTCCCACCAGCTCCCAGCAGTGCTTTGTGTGTAATTAGAGGAGGGAAAGTGGATCTCCAGAGCAGATCAGAGTTCCAACACCACTGACAAGAACCTCAGCAGAGACACGTCCCTGTCGAGATTTTCTGGGTCTTCAAAGAGACAAGAGGAGTTGTAAAGTTGTTTATTGCATGAATACATCTGTCTCCAAGGCAAAGAGTTCAGAGTATTAAAGTCTGTGCTAAAAACTGAAAACTGAAAACTAGAAGCTTTCTGGCATAGAGTCCTGAGCAGAAGCAGCAGCAGCAACAGCAGCTCCCATATCTTTTTTCTTTTTCTTCTTCCTCCTTTTCTTCTTCTTCTTCCTCTCTCACCCCAATGGAGGGGATTTTATTCCTAAATCATCCAGTCAGCTAAAAACATGACTCTAAAACATTCTTCCTACACCTATCAGAGCTCAGTTCTAAAGTACTAAAGCAGTGTCAGTCCTTACACATAATTTACACATAGTTCTGTCTATTCACATAAATGGTTCTGTCTGTTTTATCTAGAAATACAAGCAATGTTCTGCTAAGTTTCCCTTATGTCTAGAGCTAAGTTATTGAACTTTAAACTTTAGGGCTTTTTACTCTCTTAAGGCACTTAGGGTATATTCTTTAAAACTAAACTTACACTTCTACTTCATGTTTGTGTGGCTTAATATATTTTAATTTCTCTAAAGGCTTTAATTCTTTAATTTATTTAATATTTTTTAAAGTTCTTTAATATTTTTAAAATTTTGTTAATATATTTTAATTTCTCTAAAAGCTTTAATTCTCTCTTTTTTGAAGGCTTTAAACAAATTCTTGCATTCTTTCCTCTCTCTGAGGGACTCAGGCTTCTACTTTATACACTCCAACCCCTCCACACTGCACTGCAGGTGACAGCAATACTCACACCTCAGCTTGGTGTCCCTTCCCTTAGCAGGGGACATGGCAAACGTGGTCCCAGGAAGGAAAGCAAAGCTGAGCTTGGCTCTGAGCTGCTCCCAGCCCTGCCTGGCAGAGCCAGACTCAGCCTAGGCCGTGACGTCTGCACAGCTGTGCTCATTTTGTTTGTGCTCCCAGAGCTGGGGTTTGTTTATGTTCATCAAATAGTTCTGTGGGGTGGGGGCTCTTCCCAGATGTTCTGCACACAAAGGGAGCTGCAGAGAGATTCCTGCCCTTGGAATTTCTGCATGGGATCGTGTCCTTTGTCAGCTTCTCCTCTGGGCCACGGGGAGTTGCTGTCCAGTTTGGCCAGAGCACAAAAGGAAAAAGGAAATCAGAGTTGCCAAAACTGCACAGCCACGAATGTCCAGCACTGAGATTTGTGTTCATGGTCTGAATTGCCCAAACCTGACAGACACAAGTGTCCAGCACTGAGGAGATTTGTGTTCATGGTCTGATCTGCCCAAAACTGCACAGACACGAGTTTCCAGTACTGAGATTTGTGTTCATGGTCTGAATTGCCCAAAACTGCACAGCCACAAGTGTCCAGCACTGAAGGGATTTGTGTTCATGGTCTGATCTGCCCAAAACTGCACAGGCACAAGTGTCCAGCACTGAGATTTGTGTTCATGGTCTGAACTGCCCAAACCTGACAGACACAACTTGGCTCAGGGAATCTCCTCAGTTGGCGCCCAACGTGGGTCAGGGAATCTCCTCACAGGAGAAGCTTTGTCTTGTGATGTTTGTGGACTATCCAACTCTGGATGTTGCTGTGGGATTCCCTACAGATCTCCAGGTGCGAAGAGTCAATTCAATTAAAATTTGAACTCATGCTGGTTTTATTTGCCTTTAGGAAAAGAGTGTGGCGGGGTGTTCACAGACTCCAAACACGTGTTCAAGTCGCCAGGGTACCCAAACGAGTACGAGAACGAGCAGGTCTGCTACTGGCACATCCGGGTCAGGTACGGGCAGAGGATCCAGCTGCAGTTCCTGGAGTTCGACGTGGAGGAGGACACGGCGTGCCTGGCGGATTTCCTGGAGGTCTACGACAGCTACGACGACATCAACGGCTTTGTGGGCAGGTAAAGGGCATTTGAGATGCAAATTGATGTTTGATTGGTACTCCCCGCTCAGGAGAATGATGTTTGTAAATGATATGTGAGAAAGTTTACGTGATAAATGGGATAGAAATGTAATGAATAGAAATAGGAATGTGAAATGTGAAATATAAATTATATGTATTTTATTAAAAATACGTTATATTATATATTATTCTAATATTTTATATATTAATATATTTCAAAACCTTAAATCCTAATTTTTTTACTATGTGATATTACAGACTTTTATGCAAATAACACGCTTGTGATTTTAGTTCTGTCATTCAATTTTGGAAGCTTTCTCTATGGCCTCAGGTCAGAAGTAGTGTTTTCCTGGGGATTAGTGTCTGACAGCACAAAAAAAAAATCTAAAATTCCCAGTTTCCAGGGTTCCAACAGGGAGGGAGGAATGGGACACAAATGAAAAGAGCAGATGGAAGAATTTGCAGTCACCACAAACATCCCAGTGCAGTTGTACGGGTTGGAATGCAAAACCAGTTAAGAGACTCCAAGTCAGAAATACAATTTATTAGGGAAAAAAATAAAATGTATGCAATAGTACAGAAGAAAAACCTCTGACAGAGTCAGAATACAACCTGACACCCTGCTGGTTAGGGTGGTGGTAGCAGTCTGGATGAAGTGGTCTTGTTGAAGTAACAATCCTGTAGAAAGGTCTGGTGGCTCTTGTCCTCTGGAATTCAGTGGGTAAAGGCAGCTTTGGTGTCCAAAATCTCAGTTTTTATCTGGGTAGGAAAGGCTTGGCTCCTCCCCCTGGCTGGAGCATCTCCCAGTGG